>CM034155.1:580545850-581145850 GCA_019776745.2 Taxus chinensis | reverse complement strand
CTAGAAGCCTGATGTGCATCCAGGGGTGCTGTGATTTTGCACTAACAGGAACTACTTGAAATAGAAAACAAGACCATAATAGAATAGTTATATAATATATGATAGTGGATTGCCAAGCATGTGCTAGATCCAAGAAGTGTGATACTCCCTAGATGGATGTCAATCCACTTATTTAAAACAAATTAATGCATGAAATAAGAAAAATCCTACTATAGATTGATATGATTTAGGTATCTCATTCAAGCACAATAAGCAAATGTAATATAACAGGCTAGGTTATAGTCAGATATGAAGGGTAGGTAGGTGTCAGGTTACCGGAACTAGTCAGGGTCAGGTTTTGGGTTGTTTAGGTCACTTGGTAGTAGGTTATGTGGTTCTGTTATTAGTAAAGTTGTAAACACAGAGACTGACGTCGGTCTAGTAAAATTGGCAAAGGTTTAGGAGAGACCGGTGATGGTCATGGGTGACCATGCGTTAGTATGGTCAGGGTGAAAGGAAATTAATGAGATTTGATTGTAGGAGTTGGACTGAAGCTAAAAAAGATGGAAGGATGGATAGGGAGGTCAGTAAAGGTCTCAGGTATACTCAGAGGGGTGTAGGAGGTGAGAATGGATGATTTGGTGGTGTGGGTAGAGGAATGGCTGAGTCTACAAGTAGGTAGAAGATTGGAAAATAGCATACAAAGTATAAACTGATAACAGAAGTAACAAGGCTATTATACTGAAATAGTCTATGTTGGTAAAAGGTATACTTATTGTGGTACAGACTTGATGGCTGAATGGTGATGGTAGTTGATCAGAAGAATGCTGTTTGGTGCCACAATAATGCTCCCTGGAATGCTTCCATGGATACAATACCTTTGGATTTGTCCTGGTGCTAGCTATGGATGTCTGGCTGCGTGAAAGACTCTGGTTTTTCTTGCATGCAGCTCTCTTTTCGTCCACTTTCTCTCAGAATGTGCCAACCTAAAAAAAAGGTTGCTAAGGTGAATAAATGGTAACCGATGATGTGTTTATGGGTGACCGGCATTGGTTAAGGTGGAATTCCCATAGGTTTACTAAAAATGGCAGATCTCCTAGATTTCTTGGGCCAAGTTCGTTTATTCTTATGGATCATAATGGAATATTCCTTCTAATGAAGTGAAAATGTGGTTAGAGCAATCTTAGGCATGTGCTTTTAGGGTTAGACTGAATCTTAGCTCATGAAGGCAAGTGAGATCAGGTATTAGTTAATTATGGAAACATGCTAATAATAGGTCTAGGGTGAGGTGGCTAGGTGAGGTTTGGGAAATTTAGGAAATTTCAAGCCTAAAAATAATTAAGTAATGGGGGAATAATTGTGAGGATGGGTATTACGTTATAACATGTACACGTTCCATTAAAGTATCGGCAATATATGTGCTTGTCCCATGCTAAAATTGGCAAAAATAAATTTTTACAGTGTAACCCTACCATTTATTATTTGGGTCACTCGGTCACCTTATTAAGCTAGGATCACAGCCCCACGAATCACGTGTTTAGGAGATAGTTATCTTATCATCTAACCTACTCAGTACATAGGATAATTTTTCAGTTTTTGAGCATTCAGTCCTAAAGATTTTAGAAGTCAAATTCTTTGGCTAGGCGCACCTAATGTTTGTGCAATGACAGGTAAAGCCATTGCCCCCCTTTAGGTTTTAGGGCCTTTTGGATTGTTTAATGACACTTGTAGGAGTGTGAGATGTGTCAAAATTAGATTTTACAAACCAAAACACATGTGTTGCGCCATCCCTATGAGTGGTGTCAAGTTACATTAATGAAAAAAGGTGCCTAGATGCCATAGGAGTCAACATGACGCCTTCATCATCAACAATACGTGAAGGTTGATTAGTTGTGCCATGTTTTGGTGTCACGAAGTGTTGTGTCAAGGTGAAGTGTTGGTTTGGAAACAAAATGGGAAGCAAAACAGTTTTGAAATTATTTATATCTCCTTCAAGCCTTAGAGAAAAGTGTATGTCTCCAACATGTAGAGGATTTATGTAGATTTCTAATGCCTATTTTTTTTCCTTCTAACTCTTTATAGAGCTCCTAGAATCTTCTAAAGAAGTTAGGTTTCACAATTAGAGTGTTTGTTACCTGCACCTAGAAAACCTGATGTTGAGCAGGTATTCCTTGAATGATAAAACTTTTCCTAAATATTCCTAAGTTACCTTCAACACTTACAATATTCTCTGACATCACATCTAGATGCTTAAGATATTTCCTAAACTCTCAAGGAGGGTGTTTTAATACCTCTAGAATGGCCAAAATAACTAGCATGGAAATTTAAAATTTTGAAGCATGACAACTAAGCCCTTAATTAAAAATAAGGCTTCTAAGTCACTACACATCCTTCCTTTGGTGATGTAGGAACATCTTGTTAATAATCATTTTTTTCTTTCTTAGGTGACTAGGGGTATCTTAGGTCCACTTGAGATGGTCATAGCTTGTACTAGTCCATTTGGAATCCACATGAAAAAATAGGGATTTTGCCTCCAAATGTATAATTTGAATATTTGAACTAGCTCTAGGTATGTTATAAGCTTAGGTGTTAAGTGACACAGTCCTCTCTAACTGAGATATCAGATTTAGAGGTTAGATACTATTTTATAGACCATTTTCACGTTTAAATATCTTGTTTTGGACTGTCTTCTTATTTATAATGGTGTTCAAGGCTTCATGGAACCCTCAGAATGTCCAGGGAATGTAAAATAGATAGAAAGACTTACTCACACCATACTATACCATGTTTTTGAAGTTTAGTAGTATATAGCATGAACATAATGATTCAATGGATTCCTTGCACCTATTTCAGGGAATTGATCATAAGGAATTGGTGTTGCAAAAGTCAAAAAAAGGTAAGAAGTCATCTAAAGGAGGATTTCTTAAATTAATTTTGCATGAACACAATCCTAATTGTGTGTGCCTAATCTTAAGGGCCTAGAGTAGAACATTCACTATAAAAGTTAATAATTATTCCTTGAAGAGTCCTTGATATGTGTGGAGGAAGGTTTTGAGTTCTGGAGCTCAATTACTTCAGTTTAGCATGTAATGGAAAGTTGCTAGAAAATATAGTAACCGTCATCGGTTAGGGGGGAACTGGCATAAGTCACCCAAGACCAGCATCAGTCAGACAAGGAAGAAACCAACATCGATTAGGGATAATCGGCATTAGTTAGGGATAACCAGCATCGGTTACCTATGCAAGGATGTTTTAATTAACTCTTGGGAATTAGATCTATTTTTAGCATTAAAATATATCTATTGATTGTAATTGCATGGCTAAGTGCCCTAAGTCTAAAAATGACTATATAAGCATAAAAGCTAGGGTTTAGAAGTAAGGATGATTAACAAGAATTAGAAAGAACTTGCAAAATTTGGTGAGAGAGAGAATTCTTGTGATGAAGCAAAAGCTTGAGAGAAAGAAGGTATCGTACATCTGAGAGGTGTGGAAGATTGTAAATATTCATTGTATATCTTGTCAAAGCTTTGGGTAATAGATTGGCTTGTTTCTTGATGGACGTAACCCACACTAGGTGAACCATATTAAATCTGGTATTGATTTATGTCTCTTGTTTTGTATATTTCTTCTGGTAGAATATCCACTTTTATTTGCATGTATGTTTAGATCTGATATATTATCTATACAACTGGTGTACTAACCCCAACAAATGGTATTAGAGCTTTGCTTGAGGGATTTTTGTGTTGACAGATTTACTCATAGAGGGTTTTCTTATTGAGTGGGAGCTACAATAATGGCATAAGAAAACAAATACAAGGTAGAGAAATTTGATGGTCAAAATTATCAGTTATGAAAGATGCAGATTGAGGATTATCTGTATCAAAGATATTTGTATTTACCGTTGGATAAGAAGTCTAGACCTACGAAAATGACTAATGAAGAATATAAGATTCTTGACAGAAAGGCTTTGGGATCTATAAGATTGAGCCTGGCAGCATTTGTGACTTCCAATATTATAGAAGTGACTTCTACGATAGAGTTAATGAAATCTCTTGTTAATTTATATGAAAAACCTAGTGCTTCAAATAAATTTTATTTGATGAAGAAACTACTTAGTTCTAAGATGCATGAAGGTGGATCTGCATCTAGTCATTTGAATGGTTTCTGATCTATTATAAATCAGTTAAAATCAGTTGTAATACCATTTGATGATGAAGTAAGATCACTTTTATTCTTATGTTTTTTTCTTGATAGTTGGGATAACTCGGTAATGGCTATTAGTAATACAACATCTGCTAATAATATTTTGAAGTTTGATGATGTGGTTAGTATAATCTTGAATGAAGAAATTCATAGGAAGAGTATAGAGGAATCATCATCTTGAAATGCTTTGAATGTAGAAAGTAGGGGCAAGCATAAGGAGAGATCCAAGAGTAAGAGTAATGGGAAATCAAAGTCAAGGGATAGTAGATCTAAATCTAGAAGTAAGAGAATTATTGTTGGAAATGTTGAAAGAAAGGACATGCAAAGAAAGATTGTTGGTCAAAGGATAAAGAAAACCAACAACCAAACAAAGGTAAAGAGACGAATCTTGCTACATCAGAAGTAATGCAAGATTCTCTTATTCTTTCTTTAGCTAATAGAATTGAATCATGGGTTTCAGATTCAAGAGCTTCTTTCCATGCAACCCCTAATAAGGGTTATTTTAGAAATTATGTCCAGGGCAATTTTAGGAATGTTTATTTGGGTGATGATGAACCTTGCAGTTTTATTGGTAAAGTGAAGTTCATCTAAAATTACAGAATGGAAATACATGAGTATTGAAATATGTGAGGCATGTGTCAAGCCTCATGAGAAATCTTATTTCTGCAGGGAAAATTAGGTGAATCTGGTTGCATGGTTACTTTTATAGGAGACTCTTGGAAAGTCACTAAGGGTGATTTTATTGTGGCAAGAGGTAAGAAGGTAGGAAAATTATATTTATCTACCTGTATTACTAATTCATTTTCTACATTTTCTACTTCAGATGCAGATGTATGCATGTGGCATAATCAGTTGGGTCATATGAGTCAAAAAGGAATGCAGATCTTAAAGGCTAAGGGTAAGTTATTATATTTGAAAGATTTAGATCTTGATTTATGTGAACAATGTATCTTTGGAAAGCAAAAGAGAGTGATATTTCTCAAGTTGGGGCAACTAAGGAGCAGAAATTGGAGCTTGTACACTTAGATGTGTGGGGACCAGCTTAGGTAGCTTCTCATGGAGGATCCCAGTATTATGTTTCTTTCATTAATGATGCTACAATAAAGGTATGGGTTTATTGTATTAAACATAAATCTGATGTTTTTTAGACTTTTAAAAGATGGAAATCCCTTGTTGAGAATGAATCAAATTGTAAGTTAAAGTATCTTAGATCTGACAGTGGTGGTGAATATTGTAGAAAGAATTTCAATGATTATTGTTCAATGAATGGGATACGTAGAGAAAGAATGGTTCCAAGAACACCACATGAGAATGGTTTTGTTGAAAGAATGAACTGGACAATCATGGAACGTGCTAGAAGTATGAGGATACATTCTGGATTACCGTTAAAGTTTTGGGCAGAAGTAGTTGATACGTCGATTTATTTGATTAATCATGGGCCTTCAAGTTCAATAGATGGAGGAATACCAAAGGAAGCTTGGACCGGAAAAGAGGTAGATATTTTTTTCTTAAATTTTTTGATTCAAAAGATTTTGTGCATGTTGATAGAGAAAATAGGAAGAAGTTAGATGCAAAATCCAAGAGATGTATTTTCATTGGTTATGGATCTAGTGATTTTAGTTTTCTATTTTTGGGATATAGAGAATTCTAAGATTATCAGGAGTCATGATGTTGAATGGAATGAAAAGATAATGTACAGGGATCAAATTTTGGTACGCAAGGATGAACCGATTGAGAAGTTTGTGAATGAAAATGAACTATTGGATTTAAAAGTATTACCTACAGGGTTACACAGTAACTGGTGTCAGTTTACCCCTGACTGGCATCGGTCAGTAGAACCAGTATCGGTTACAGAGGATCCAAACCGGCATCAGTTTACAAAATCGATGTCAGTTATAGGTGACCAGTGTCGGTCACTATAAGATTTGGATAGGAATGTCTAGGAGGTCCAAATTGAGCCTCTAGTACCCCAAACTCCTATGAGAAGGTCACAAAGGGTAAGTAAACCTCCAAAAATATTTACACCTTCTCTATTTTATTTATTATTGACTGATAATGGTGAAACAAAGATCTTTGAAGAAGTAATGCAGGATAAGACTCACGTCCAGTGAGAGCATGGCATGGATGAGGAGATGAACTCCTTAAAACAGAACCAGACATGGGATTTGGTTAAGTTGTCAACAAGTAAGAGAACATTGTAGAACAAGTGGGTTTATAGGATCAAGGAAGAAGAGGGTGGACAAAAAAGGTATAAGGCAAGGCTTGTAGTAAAGGGATTAGCACAGAAAGCAAGTATTGACGTTGGTGAAATATTTTCTCATGTTGTTAAGATGACTTCTATTTGTACTGTATTGAGCTTAGTTGCAGTAGAAGACTTGCATTTAGAGAAACTAGATGTGAAGATGGCTTTCCTTCATGGTGATTTGAATGAAGAGATTTATATGCAGCAGTCGCTTGGGTATGAATTCAAGGGTAAAGAGACATTATGTGCAGGTTGGAAAAGAGTCTATATGGGCTTAAGAAAGCTCCAAGACAATGGTACATGAGGTTTGATAGTTTTATGTAAGAGCATGGTTACTTGCGATGTGAATTTGACCATTTTGTTTATTTTAAAAGGCTTGAAAATGGGAGCTATATTATTTTGTTACTGTATGTGGATGATATGCTTATTGCAAGATCTAGTATGTAGAACATTGGTGAGCTTAAGAGAAAGATAGCTCACACATTTGCTATGAAGGATTTAGGAGCTACAAAAAGAATCATTGGCATGCAAATACACAGAGATAGGAAAAACAAGAAATTGTATTTGTCTCAGGAGGATTATATCTACAAGGTGTTAGAAAGGTTCAACATGCAAAATGCAAAACCTATTAGCACACTTATGGTTAGAGCAAATATTAGTGTCCATCATCACGTAAGGAGGAGAAATACATGACACGAGTGCCATATGCTTCAGCAGTTGGGAGTCTCATGTATGCTATGGTTTGTAATAGACCATACATTGCACAGGTAGTGGGAGTTGTGAGTACATATATGGAAAATCTAGGAAAAGAGCATTGGAAAGTAGTCCAATGGATACTCAGGTATTTGAAAGGAATATCTAGCATGTATTTCTGTTATGGAGGTTTTGATATTTTATTATGTGGCTATGTTGATTCGGATATGGCTAGAGATCTGGATGGTAGAAGGAGCGCAACTGGATATATTTTCACAGTAGGTGGGATGACAGTTAGCTGGATTTTGAGATTGTAGAAGGTTGTGGATTTGTCTACTACAGAGGTAGAATATGTTGTAGCTACAAAGGCTAGCAAGGAGATGATATGGATGAGTAGGTTCGTGGAAGAGTTGGGAAAGGAGCAAAGTAATTGTAAACTATTCAATGATAGTCAGAGTGCAATTCATTTGGCAAAAAACTTAGCATTTCATTTGAGAACCAAACACATTCAATTGAGGTATCACTTCATACAGTAGGTATTGGAGGATGGAAAGTTGAATATGGAAAAGATTCATATGAGCAAGAACCCTGTAGATATGTTAATAAATCCATTAACAAAGGATAATTTATATCTACTCCACTTCTATTGGTCTTCGATTTTGAGACTTGAAGACAAGGATAATTTTAGTGGCAAATATTTGTAATATGGTGAATATTCCATTTTTGAAAAAATTTAAAAGGTGAATTTTCTAGCACAGGTCAGTGACATGTTCACCTAAAAAATTAAAGTTTAATTTTTTTAGGGGTCGACTTCGCCTACCCTTGAAACTATCCCCTATATAATCCTAGATTATTCGCCAGGTAGAACACTAGTAGATCACTCATACCACCTGGGACATATGTATTATCAAGTACAGTAAATGTGCAAAAGGAGGGCAGAGGCTACAAATGCGTGACAAGAGGGCAAAGGCTACAAATGCACGACAGAGAGTTTGTTGATGCGTGACAGGGAGAGTTTTTTGACATGCGACATGGAGATTTTGTTGACGCACGACATGGAGATTTTTTTGATGTGTGACATGGATATTTTGTTGACGCGCGACAGGAGTGCGGAGGAAGTAGACATGCGACAGAGAGTTTGTTGATGCGTGACACGAAGATTTTGATGCGCGTCAGTGAGGTTCATTGACACACTTCAACAAGGTTGTTGATTTGCATCAGCAAGGTTTGTTAATGCACGTCAACCACCTTGTTAACGTGCATCATTAAATCTCTTGTCATGCATCTACAGCATTTTGTCACACCACTTAAAAATCAGGTGAAAATTTTACTGTCGAACCCCCAAAAAAATTACCTTTCCACGAAACCAGTTCTGAGGTATTTGTCAAGTATTTTCCACCTCCGATTTCTAAGAGATCTCTTAAAATGAACCCTACTTGAAGAGGAAGAAACAAAGCTAAGGAAGTATCCAAGAATGACGTTGTACAGGTATAGTGTGGTAATTAATCTCCAAGTGGGAGATTTTTGATTTGTGCATCTCAATTACTTCAGTTTAGCATGTAATGGAAACTTGCTGGAAAATATAGTAACTGTCATCAGTTAGGGGGTGACCGGCATCAGTCACCCAGGGCCGACATCGGTCATGCAAGGAAGGAACCAGCATCGGTTACCTGTGCGAGGATGTTTTAATTCACTCTTGGGAATTAGATATATTTTTAGCATTAAAATATATCTATTGATTGTAATTGCATGGCTAAGTTCCCTAAGTCTAAAAATGACTATATAAGCATAAAAGCTAGGGTTTAAAAGTAAGGATGATTAACAAGAATTAGAAAGAAGTTGTAAAATTTGGTGAGAGAGAATTCTTGTGATGAAGAAAAATCTTGAGAGAAAGAAATTAATGTACATCTAAGAGGTGTGGAAGATTGTAAATCTTCATTATATACCTTGTCAAAGCTTTGGATAATATATTGGCTTGTTTCTTAGTGGACGTAGCCCACATTGGGTGAACCACGTTAAATCTGGTGTTGATTTATGTCTCTTGTTTTGTATATTTCTTCTGGTAGAATATCCACTTTTATTTTCATGTTTGTTTAGATCTGATATATTATCTATACAACCGGTGTGCTAACCCCAACAGAAGGTAATAATAAGACAACGAGTTTCAAAATCACCTAGTCCAAGTTTGTAGTGGACAAAAAAATTAAAAATCAAAATCAAAATCAAAACAATAAAAAAATAAATAGAAGGATGGAGTTGTGTGGGCTGGTGGGTGAGATGGAGACATGGGAGGAGGAGGTAACGTGTGTCAGGTGGTTGTGTCTGGAAGAAATATGATAGGGAATGGGCCGCCTAAAAGACTCTTCAACCTATCATTTTCCTTGCATAATAATACACAAGAAAAATTTACTTGAAATCTGGATGCATTAACAAATCTGAAACCCAAGTCAGCGTTGCAAATTTAACAATATTTCGATAGTTGTAGCAATAGAAGCATACATGAGATATGAGTTCCTCACGAGATAGTCACACTGTTTCGGCATTACAACAAATAGCTATCCACCCTAATCAGTTTACATTTGCTAGCCTCCTCTCAACCTGGGCCAAAATATGAGCTTAGTAATAGGGTATGGACATCCAACAAAGCATAAAAATATAGAGGAATTCCATCAGACTTTGTAGTTGCAAGTTCTCTAGTAGATACATATGCAAAAATGTGGAAGCATTAACAAGTGCATGAATTGTTTAAAAGAATGTATTTACAAAAAAATGTGTGGCTTTGTGGACAACATTGACTGCAAAATATGCACATAATGGGTTTGTTGAAAAGGCTTAAAAACTTTCAAGCAATTACAACTTTTTAGAAGGAAGGTATCTCTCCTCCAAACTTAGTCGTTGTGTTCTCTTCAAAAAAAAACACCGCCCTCGCTCTACAGATATTCAATTGGGCATCAAGACAGAACAATTATGAACATGATGATAATATTTTCTCTATTTTGTTTTCGATATTGAGTGATTCAAAATATTTTTAAGGAACAGAAATACTATTGGAAGAGACTTTTGGATTGATTAGGAAATATGCTAGCACAATCCATACAAAAATCTATAAGTACAAATAGATGAAAAATGTTTGGAACGATGGATAGCGTGTGCAATGGAAGATATGATGGAGGTAAGTAGCGTAGGTGGAATTAAGAGAAGGAGGTGGGGCAGCGATTTCATGGAAATGGTTATCTGGAAAGAAGGATCCACCCCATACCCTCTCAAGTTATAATCACATCTTTGGAGGATGTTCGTGTGATAGCCCCAAAAAATGACAACCAAGAACCAGAAACAAAATTTGGACCCAGGGTATCAAAATTTAGAGTTCATGTTTGTTGGTATTGGCAAGATTAGGATGAATTAACTGAAACAACCATTTCTTTCTACCCTGTAAAATTAAGAAAACGCAATTTTTAGAAACTCACAATATAACCTCCTGAACCTTGGAAAAGAGATGTCATCTTCAGCCCGTGTACCATGTTATGTGGGGAGTCATATTAAACCTTATATAGACCTCGATCAGTTGTTAGTGCTCTCTTTTATGCCCTTCTAGGAGCCCAGTTAACTTATTTTACACCTTTAGGAAGTTGTTAAAAAAACTAAAAAGTTGGATTTGTATTAGCTCGTCGTGTAGGCCTTGAAGAACGAAATGCTTGTATGCCTTCCCAAACCTCTAGTATTCTTACTAGAAAATTTCCTATAACATTCGGTTTGGAAAAATCACAATCCTGGTTAGTTTGGAAAAAGGGTTTTGTATGCCTCCAATCATAGTTTGACTAAGTCAAACTAGACCAATTGCGACCGGTGGCTCCAAAAAAACCGTCGTCGTTTGAAACCCATTTGCCAGTTCTCTATCCCGTTGACTCTAATGAATTCTCCATAAATAGGGGAAGTTATAGGAAATTTCTTGTTGTGCATTCTTCCATCAAACCTTAGTTTTTGGACATGGTTTTCTGAGCCCTCGAACTAACTTTTGATCATTTGCAAATAGGCCAATTATGACCGATGGCCTCGAAAAACTGGCCATAAATCGTAAATTGTTCGCCAGTTCTGAATTCCGTTAGTTCCTGTGAACTCTTAGTATATAGGTGGACACGTAGGAATTTGTCCGTCACAAATTTTCTTATAAGAAGACAAATTTTGAATGCACTTTCTTTCCTCCAAGACTAAATTGTATGTTTTTGCAACTAGCAGGAAAACGTAAAAAAAAAGTCGTTGGACACTGTCAGGTTACCAAACCATCATGGAAACTTGTTAACACTTGTAAATAACTTTATGAAACTATATCATGAGACTTGTTGTTTGAAATTGGATCTTTTAGCAAAATAGTGTTTCTCTCTCTTCCCTATCTCTTTCTCTCTCCTCGGAAATGAAGTGAAATGAAGTTAAATGAATATGTGTCTCTAACCCTCTCCTTTCGAATGCAAATTATTATTATTATTATAATTATGATTAAATTACTGGGAAATGGGGAACTAAAAATGTTAATTATGCTATATTTAGGAGGATGCCATGTCAGTGATTTATCGTTGATTTCATGCTCACATGGTTTTGCAGGATGCAAGAAAGATGGCGAAAAGGTGTGGTGTAATTCATTGTTTATTATTATAAATTATATAGGTCATTGTAAAATGTAAATATATGTATAATGTATTTCCATGTTACAAAAAAGTTATATTTGAAATTTGGTAATATGTATGAGATGACTATTTTTAGGGATACTCTTGGGAAATGTGCATTTAATCATAGGTGCAATTTTGATTTAGATTTATGTAAACAATGGTGTTAGATATATGATATCTAACCTTTTTACCTTATGTAAATCTGAATATTGCACCTATGATTAAACAAATTGAATTTAATATACCTTGTAGTGCACTTCCAGTGTGCAAGTGTTGATTAAATAATTGGTGTTTTTTGTTTCCTTACCTTAAAAATGTAATAAAGAATCTAAATAAAATGAATCGACCCTAGTTTAAAACTTGTGCATATCTACCTTTCTCACATGATCCTTCTTAGCATAGGAGAAATTGAAACTATATAATGAACTTAAACTTTTACACTCGATTGAACCTTCTAGTTTAAGTAAATAGGAGCCCAATTTTGAGTTTACGTCATAGCTGGTATGTTTAGCGACATCTTCATGAACCCGTCAGTTAAGAATGACATGGTCAAACATTATCTAGAGTATGTGGTTCCCTTCTAGGATTAGATTATCATGTGTGTAGTAAGGAGAATGTGTTCTCTTCAGCTATCCAACTTACGTGTTAGGTGGAAAAGATCACCAACTACTCTTGAAAGTCACCTTTAGTAGTTGAGATTATTAATGAAGTTAATATTTAACACTTGTTGTGCCCTCCCTCTCATTCTAGCCACATTAGTTTGCAAAATGCACTATCATCCTAAGAGATAATTAATCCTCACAACTAAAATTTATGGTACTACACCTAAGAAATGTATTCAATAGATCATTTCTATAACTTAAGAGTCATTGTTCGAAGCAACGACTATGCGGTGTAACCTTACCATATATGGAGTAAGTAGAACTAACACTTCCATAGTATAATAGTGGACTATCAAGTCTTACGAAGTTAGATCTAGAAATTAACTTCATCATCAAATGAATTCCTTGTGGGATCCAAATGACACAAATGGAGCTAGTGAAATAGTTGTACTATGACTTAAACTCTTGTTAATGATCTCTTTAGTTCCTCACAGCTAAATGTGTTACCTTGGCTAGTGATAATATAGTGCCTTGGTCTTTTATGGAGGGTTTATAGGGTAAATATGTTTTCACACCTTAATATGATCTATAATAGGGCATAGAGACTTGAGTGCAAATTGGGATTAATCTAAAGCTCAGTTGATTAGAAGGTTAACTTGTGGGTAGAAAATTATAAGTAACTCTTTGCAAATGAAATTGATTTAAAAGATGTTGACTTAAGAGAAACCAGGAAATTGAAAACTTGGTTCCTGTAATCCCTTGTTATGCCTTGTTATGACATTAAGAACAAAATACATTTGACATGTAGAATTGTGAAATGCGGAAACATGGGATCTTACCTTGAAAACAAATCAATTGTGGTTCATGTGTAGTCTAATGGACCAATCCAATCATATACTTCTTCAAGATGTTAGACAAGTACTTTCGTAACTCTTTTTGTTATACCCAGTGATGCTAATAAGAGACCTAAGAAACAATATGTAAATGAGATGAAAAAAACAATAACATCATGAGTATATGTGATAATGGTTTAGGAACAAAATTTCACTTGAAGTCTATTATGGTTGATTTAAGCATTGAATTTTTGTTAATAATGGATACAAATTGTTCTTGGTGGTACTAGGCATTTGAGCCAATATAGAGTCCACTAAAAATAAAATAAACAATAAAAATTATGACGTAAATGCTAAATTGACTCAAACTAAATTTGGAACTAAAACAACCATAGCATGAGAAACAAACCTTTAACGTAAGAACGAGTTATTGGGAGACTCATAGTTGCTTTAAAATTACTTTAATTAACAAATTTCTATGGATAATTAATGGCATTTGATAAAGGAATGATAATCATGTATTCTCCTTTAAAGACTATTGCCCTACAAAGTAAAGTAATTGAAGATTGTAAAGTAGGAAATTTTAAACCTTATGTGTTTAATTCTCTTGAAAACTATAAGGTCATACAATGAAAACCTAAATTGAATGAAGATGTAAACCATAAAAAGGTCATGTCATGGAGTATGCCTACCCAGTGTTTCTTATTATCATTGGGTCATTGTCCTAGTTTATGTCATTGAGTATGACATTGATTGGTACCCTATGTTATCTTATTGTATGAGTGGGTTCATGTTTACATAAGTGTGTTATGTGTTGTTGAGTTTCTCTACTTGGAGCCCTTGTGGTGTTGTGTAGTGACACACAATGTAAGTCAAAAATATATATTCTGGTATTTTATTATTGTATAAAATGTGTGTAAAATGTGGGTGTTACATTTGGTATCAGAGCGAAGGTTCATGCTCTCGAACCTCTAACATGATTGGAAAGTGTGATGATTTTGCATGGTGGTGTGGAGATTGGAAAGAGTAATGTGATATATGTTGTAATGTGAACATATATTGTAATTGTGATATTATGAACGCACATGTTGTGCATGACACTTAGTGTGTATTTGTTATCATGTTGATGTGCTTGTGATGAGAGTATTCACTCTCTTTTTCATGGATTCTGAATGGAGTTCACGTGTGATGTGTTGCCTTTTCATGACGTGAAAATAATGATTATTGTGGATTGTGGAGTGTTGGAGTGTCTTTTTATTTTGTGATATGTAGGTGTGATTATGTGTTAGCATGATAAAATTGGTGTATAGTGAATTATATTTTATCGTGATGTCACAACCATGTTGTGATGAATCGTGGAAGATGTGTCATTATGTTGTAATTGCAATCAGTTGTAAGTTGTAATGGTCAGACATTGTGTTTATCATACATATAATTTGTGTAATATGTATTATGGTTCATGTCGTGGATTAGGGGCATATGGTGATCGTATGACCCCTATTGTGCAGTACTTGCACTTTAGGTGTCAATATGTGGTAAATAATGTATTGTAACCTGTGAATGTAATGTATTGTGATTATACCTGTATATATACCATGCGTAATGGCTATGGTTAATGTGTTCGTGGAATACCATTGTTAGTGATGTAGTTGTGTGTTATGTTGTGAACCTTACACTAACCAACCCTAGGGGAAATTAGAAAAGGTGTATGTTTGGAGTGAGGAAATGTGTACCATTGGCCAGCACTCGAGCTGAATACGAGATAGGAAGTGGAGTCTTACATAGAATGAAAACTCAAACTTTTGTTTGTTTGGTATGTATGGCACTTTCTCAACGGGTTTCATGCATATTTTGTTTTGTGGACACCTTAGGCTCAGTAGATGGCATTCGGTACTCTTTTATCTCTTCCTATATGGTTATCATATGGATTTAACCTAAGTGTAGTTACGACTATGTTGAACCTTGTGGAAGCGGTGGAGGGATTAATTCAAACAGAGATGATGACAGTTGTATTATTTGATATGTTATTTTATGAGTTGAGGCTCGATGTCTGAGTGCAAACAACTCATTGAGTACCCCTTGGGTGGCCGTATAAGGCCACATAGTTATTGTGATGTGTATTTCTCTATATGTATTTTATTCGTAAATTGAACATTTTTCTTTTCTTGCTAGAACTAGTAGTTTTCTTGATTGATGTGTTCTTATATTTTGGACATTTAATTTGGTTTTTGCACTAACATGCAGATTTTTACACTAACTATGGATATTTGGCCATTTAATCTTAATTAGATTTAAATTTTATTTTCAAGGTTAAAGGTTTTATAGCCTAGCCTAAGGCTTGGGATTTTTTCCACTTGGAGTTTAAAAGAGATTGTTATGTTGGTTCTATCATGTCGTAATGTGTTGGAATAGGGTCATGGGATGCACCATGGATGGTTACGAATCTATGGGCTTACTTCATTATATGGGGGTACGCCCCAAGGAGTTACAAATAACTGTGAAGATTGGATTGAACCATGAGTTATTATGTCAAGGGTTAGAGGTGTTGGACTCTATGCTTCCTAGGGCCATAGGGTGGATCCGACCTCTTTTGGAGAAGGCGGGAAAAGGAAAATTATGCCAAAACTATTTTATTTCTTGGGAGGTATACGGAGTTGTTTTGTGATGCTTGGGAGGTATATGGAGTTGTTTCGCCTACTTCCCGATGCTTCAGGAGGTATATGTTTAACCGTACTTCATTGTGATTTCAATTGGGAGGCATATGGTAGTATTTTGATATATGCTTATGGGAGGTATATGGGGATGTTTCATCTCGATGTTTTGGGTTTAGGAGTATGGTACATTGTGTATTATGCCTTCCTATGTGTACTCTTGTGAGTTTACCCTGTTATGTTTTATGACGTTGTTTCCAATATTGACAGTCTAATCTAGTTCACATAATTATTGTTCGAGTTGCGTGAAACCTTTATATGTGTACATGTTGGGAATTCCATGTTGTCATAGTCTACTTATGTTTCGAGTACTGCACGTGTCAAGGGCATGTGTCAATAAGTACACTGTTATGTGGGCTATACACTATGGTAGAGTTCTTGTGATGTGAAGACAATTGGAAGTAGGCACTGAATATGTGGCCCGTTGTGGACCATTAGTGTTATGTTTTACCCTCGTGTGGTATTGTGATGTCAATTTCTACGTGGGCACCCATAAAACAAACGTAATCAATTAAAACCTTAAACAATGAACATTAATCCATGATTTATAATACAAACCCAAAGCAAAGGAAAGCATCTAAGTAACAATGTAAAAGAGAACTGCAATCTTGGACAGAATTATTAAACAAGCTGTCTATCAGAACATTCTTTCTTCCCTTTGGTCATGCTTTAATAATCAATATCCCTTTGTTAGGAACTAGAATTATTTGTTTGATATTTTCCTGGAATACCTATGAATGACCTTTTCTAATGTTGGCATTGTGTTGTATCGAGGATGATGTTCTTATAAGGGGAGGGAAATGTAGTTTGGTCTATAATGTAATTGATAGCCACTATCCAATTAACAAAATAAGATGGAGGTTGAAAGTCAATAGAACCATATTTGAGTAACCAAATGGATGTTACGTGGGTTATGTGTGTGATTTCCTTGACATGGGAGGATCATGTATTACCTATGTAGAAGGTTGCCATGGTATAGTGTGAATACACATATGACAGTGAATGGTCCGCCTCAAAGGATACTTTGTCAACCTATGATTTTACTTGTACTAATAATACACAATTAGATTTTGTGGCTTTAGGTTTAGATGAATTAACCAAGCTGATAGACCCAAGTCAGCATAGGAATTCTAGCAGTATACCCAAATGTTGAAGAAATGACAACGTATCTATGATTATATGGGCAAGCACGAGACAAACAAAACCATATTGCTTATAAAATTGCAACATGAATAGGTCTCCACAATAAAAAAATGGTTTATATTTTCTAGTCTCCTCCCATAGCCTTAGGTGCCAAAATATGATTTTTGTGATACATTTTTTTTATGGCCAACAAAGCTTAAAAAGATTTTGGAATTTCATTAGAAAGATATTATAGATTGTAATATCTCTAGTAGCTATGTATGCAAAAATTAATCTTTATAAAAGTGCTATGATTTGAGATAGAAATACCATGACAATGCTAATAAAAAAATATGTGGCTATGTGGACAACCGTTGGGTAACTATATAAATATGCACATAATGAGTTTATTTAAAAGGCATAATGAATATGTTCAAGCAATTAAAACTCTGCTAAGAAGATGAAAATGTAAGCTCCTCCAATGGTTAAAAATCATTTTCTATTTGCCCATGTATAAACACTGGTTTGACTCTAATGATATTACCAATGGGCATTAAAAACTAAAATAACTACATGTAAACATGATTAATTAGGATTTTCACTATTTTGTAATGCAAGACTGGGTGATTCAACACTAAATTTTGAACCAATGAGTATATTGTTCCAAGATACTTTGGGGTTAATTAGGAAATATGCTAGCAAAATCCATGACTAAAATGTGTTCTAGTTAGCATGGAAATCAAAAATGTGTGGACACCAAGATTTCTATTGTGTTTTGATTAATGGTATTAGGTGATGGACTCTATGCAATGTATTGTGGACCTTAAGATGAAGGAATTTAGGGATATGATGATGATGATCATAGAAATAGTTTCCTTGTTACAGACTGATTGTTATGTCATTACTATTTATGTATTGTTTATGGATCTGGTCACTCTATTATTGGATCCCTAGACCTATGGATATTTCGTAATAAAAATTAGACGATATTTACAGATGGACATTGATACACTTTTAATTACTTAATTAGATAGACAGTACAGACATGTTAGACTTGTGACATGATGTGACATGATTGCGGTAATATTTATATGCTTGATTCATATATCGAGTATGTTGATGTTCTAAGCTGTATACTGGACTGTATGGATGTATTTCGACGTGAACTACATATATTTCTAGATGATGTGTTTGACGTCATGATCTGATCGCTAGTTGATAAATTAATGGAATTGTTATAATCGAAATTGTTAGAATGATTAAACAATTGGTGAGTTACTTGATTCTAACATTGGTTTAATGTATGCATATTCAATTGATGTAAATTGTTATGTATACATGCATGTGTTTCATTATTTTGATGTCATTAATATGGCCCTCGAGGCCAGAAAGGTATTGTTAGATTTTCCAGGAAATTATAACACAACAAACTACGGGGGATAGGAGACCAACAACAAAGGAATGTGGGGTATTGGCAATAGGTCATCATGGCAACCCATGTATTCGTATGTTGTGTATTGTTGATTTTTTTGGAGGTCCCCATTGGGGGGGGTGACCTCAATAGTGACCTTGGGTGAGTTTCTGATTTTCTCTTGTTGATGTTATTTTATTTGTGAGTTTTGTATTTTCTTTAGTATGTGGAGTCACTTTATTAATTGTTGTTTAACACCCCTATTAGGTTATTACAATTGTTTAACTAGTATTGATTAGGATGTGACAAAAGGGAGAAATAAATGTGATTTGGTAGCTTTTTATGTGTATTGGATGAGAATCAATTAAATTGTTTTGAAGTAGTGTGTACTCAATCTCTCATGTGAAATTCGGATTTTGACCTTCTAGGCCATTTTGGTGACTTGTGGGACAAGTCAAGCTTGTCTCACACCTCTTAAAGTGACCCACCCACTAAGCCTATGATGTGAGGGGCTTAGCTAAGGTCCTATTTTGTGTTTTTATGGAGGAAAAGAGTAATTATGTGCACTTTTCTTACATAGGTATTTAATTTTTTCCTTGAGGGGTGTGGGTTGGGTTGAGTGTGTAAGAGGGTGGTCTTTTCCCCAACCACCAATTTATTATGCTTTGGGGTTTGGGTTTGACCTTGGTGATGTGGGCTGGAGGATAGAAATATGTGACATCCTACATGGAGCCACATCACCCCCTCTCTCCCTCTTTTCTATTTATTTTCATTTTGAGTAAAGTCCTTGGGGGGACTTACTTGGTTTTGGCTATCTCATTTTTGAGAATGCTTGGAATTTTGGGAGAGCTTGCTTGAGAATGGTGTTAAGATTGCTAGGAATGGATGGTGCTTGGTTAGGATTTTGGACGGCTTGGAACTTGTTTGTGCTTGATCCTCTTGCATTTGGCAAGGTAAGATATTTACTCTTTTGTATTCTACTCTTGTTATTGTGTGGTACTCATATGTGTGGATGAATGGTGGTTGTATTGCTTGATGATGTATGGGAAATAGATTTGATTCTTAGGTTGTGTATAAGAAATGGAAATGGGGGTAAAACTTTTTGGGAGGCATAAGAGAAATGTTACTCCTGAGTATTTTAGGAGGGATTTGGGTTGGGATGTCCCACCTTGTTGATAAATATTCTTGGTATTTATCTTGTTCATTTTGGGAGACTTAAGAGAGAGGGAGGCATAAGAGTGAGGGAGGTATAAGAGATAATTTTATTTGTAGGGAGGCATAAGATATCTTTGGGGTTGATTGAGTTTTGGAGGTTTTTGAGGTGGGCATCCAAACCCTTGGGAGGCACAAGGGTATCCCTGTATTACTTTCTCTACTTAGCTTATTTTAGAGCCAATGTTTTGGGAAGTTTATGTCTTGAAAAATGAATGTTTTGTGGTAATTTTCTTGTTTGAATGTTGTGTGAAAGTAAGTGTGGAAGCCTTTTCTTTGTTTCCATGGTTGTCAAATATTCCATATTGTCTCATTGTTGGGGCTCAGGGGCCAATGAGGAAGTACGCTTCACTTCCTCATTAGAGTAATGGTTGGATAGAGAGTGTTTCCTACTCCCCCATTTTTTGGTTTTTTGTTTGATCTTGGATGAAGGTGGAGCTCAAAGGAGGATTCATGTTTCTTGTAGCATTCGAAGAAAGAATCAAAACTATCTTGTTATATTTTGTCATGTTGTCTCCATTGTATATGGAGGGCTTGTAAACTTGTATTTGTTTAAAGTGAAGTTTTTAGTTGTTTTATTATCAAAATATAATCTTAGTTGATATTGTAAATGAAAGTGAAATATTGAAAATTGGAGTCCCTTACTTGTTGGAATCAGATTCATCTTAGCAATAGTAGTTAAAGTGAACTAAGTTGACATTGAAAGGATGTGTATTATTTTGGTAGATAGTAAAAGGATTGAAATGAAAATAACTTTGATATCACTAATAGTGTCCTTCAAGGCCAGAAAGATGTATTGATGTCCATTTTAACTATTGGGAAACCTTGTTATAAATTATTTTTTTGACAATAATTGAAACTTGCATCGGGGGTAGGAGACCAGACAATAGTTATTCTTATTGTGGGGTATATGACAACTAGTCACCATGGTGGTAAATTTATGTTATAGTTGTGTGTGTCTTTGTATTGTTAAAAGTTAGGAAGAAGGTATAAGTTCATGGAATAGGGAGATTACTCTGCTCAATTGTGACCATAAGGGTATGTATAAGAAAGTTTCACAAGAAAAATTCTCATTTTCACCTTTATATGTATAGGTGGAAGACCTGTTGGTGCTCATTTCAATCTCACCCTTTTGATTTAAAAAACATTCAGTATGCATGGTTTGAATTATTTTCTCTCCTTGTGTGGATGATTGAAGTTTTATCTTTATCAGGTTGTTGTTGTCAAATCCTTTCTATGGTCGTGGATCACATTGAGCTAGGTATTGTTTATGTTTCTCTATCCATGATAAAAAAAATGTAATTTGGGCATGAATTGGGGTTTCCCTTGCTTTTTATTTTTCCACGGTCATGTTTTCCCTGTCAAATTTTATCCCAATGCCTGTAGATATGTTTTCATCTTTAATTAGACATGTCATGGCGGTCTATTTGGTGAACTTGTCACTTTTTTCACAATTGTAAAAAATTCCAAATTGGTCCCATGGCTCCGATGATTTTCTAATTGGCTATTCAACAATATGAAGTGGCAAAGAAATTTCTTACTTTGGCCCTGAAGATGTACACTTGTCATAAATCAAGCGGTTGTGGGAAGGAAATCCCTTTTTGTGTTTTGAGGCATTATGATGAAATGAATAAAATATAAAAGGAATGCCTAAGGCCCAAAAGGACACATGGTGGTTTGAAAAGTCAAAGGGGAGAGGTGGGTCGTCGGAGCACTTTGAAATTTTAGCCTTTTTTGAAAAGGAGTAAAGTTATAAAATGAAGCAACGACCCTGCTGGGGACTAGATAAAGCCACATGTTGAGTCAACATCAAAATTCAAAGGAGGGAGGTGGGTCGCCAAAGAACTTTTGAGATTTGGCTTTGTTTTGAAAAAGGAGTAAAAAGTTATAAAAGTGAAGCGCGACCCCGCAAGTGCCCAAGATAAAGCCACGTGTTGAGTCTACATCAAAATTCAGGGGGACGGGTCGCTGGGGCACTTTTGAGATTCTCAGCTTTGTTTTGAAAAGGAATGAAAGTCATAAAGTAAGTTCACAGCCCCGTCGACACCCAGGAAAGCCACTGTAAAGCCTATATCAAAAGTAGATGGGTGGGCCAAATTGTCCAAAAATGCACAATTTCTTTAAGTGATACAAAATGTGAAAAGCACCCCCAGGCCCGCTTCAACTCAAATATTTTCCACGTGGACAACTCAATTTTGAAGTTGTGAAAGACAGAGTTAACGGCTATGATACAAGGCATTTAGTTCTGCTGTCATTAACGCTCCAGGACCTCAAGAGATTCGAATGCATTTCATCTTTTATTGTTAATTTCATGGTCTCTTGTCTTGTCATTTTTATCAGTGAAGTGCAATTGAAATTGTTGTGGAGCTCAATTTGTGAACCTGAGAAGTGTGAAAGTTGTTGTTTTGAATCAGAATTACTCGGGCACCTGTAGAAAACCACCAAGATGAAGCAGAGAAAGATGCAGAGGAAAAGGATGAAGAGAAGGAAGCTGCAGGCGCAAAGGATGATCAACAATGCTTATGCGCATTCTTCCTCTTTTTTGTGTGCATCATGTTTTCAGAATCAGGAGGGAATGCTCCAAATAATTTTCCAGAAGTGACAATCGGATGCCCCAGTTAAAAACAACCGGTGGAAATAATTGAAAAAGCTTATCTTTTGTACACCTGGCATAGCTTTTGGGTGTAAATTTGTTAAATATCACTTTCTGGAACAAATCTGTAACAAACAAAGTATTCCTTGAAATATTCTTGTTTTTGGGGGGAAAATTTGATGTAAAGTGAGTGTATAAAGGCATGAATGAGAGATGCCAAAAGGGGGGTTAATTTTTCTGAGAAAGTTTGAGAAAAACCATTTTCCCAAGAGACCGTCTGAGAAACCTGTTTATTTTCCTGTGTTTTAGATTTAATCATGTCAAGATGGTTGCAAGTGTACAACCATTGACAAGCTCTGAGATTGTTGAAGAAACTTTCCCCTACTGATGAATCTAGTGAACCTTGAATGAATTTGTGTTGATCATGAGCATAATTGTGTTTTCTTTTATTTCAGAATGTTTTCAAATAGTTTTTCATGTTCCTGTTGCAATCTTATGTTAAAATCCCTCTGAATCACACAAGATCTTATCCACGTGGTAGTATTGTGGCATTTGCAATTTCATTATGAGAAGAGCTTTCATCTTGTAATGAAATAAACAATTTAAAATCATTTTACTTCCATTATGTTGACAAAGATTGTTTGTTAGCCTATGAGTGTATCTTAGGCATGACTAATCAGGGATTTCCAACATTTAATTGAGTCTTTAACATGAGCCTTTGTGTTGAATTCTTGAAGAGTGTATGAAATCGTGCATCTCTGGGCCTCCATTGATACACACCTTCTGGTTGAAGGAATATTTTGGCTATTTTGAAGCATTTTGTCTGTGAGTGTTCCAATATTTGTAAAGGCTCTCAAATATCTGGTATAATCAACTTTATCTTGCTTAACTTCCCACCAAAAACTTCTCAAATGATGAATCCTACATGAACTACCCCTGTTTGTACTGTGTATCCACAAAGATGAACAAATTCCATTGCCAAAATATGCAGAGACAATCAGGCTTCAATTATTGTCTTTAGTAACCTGAACCTTGTCCAGGAAACATCTCCACTCTCTAGTGTGACAACTCGTGAGAGTTAGATTGTGTTGTATTGATCATATTTTCTCAAGGTTTTCATGAAAATTGTGTAAAGAAGGATCTCTTGATATCCTTCACCAACACGGGTTACAGAATGGGTCCTCTCACCCTGGTTGAAGGCACAACCTAAAGTAGTGAGGGTAGATCAAACCCTTAGTAAGGTGTTATCCATTTCTCCAACGCCTGAGTGACAAAGAGTCAGTTGAATCCCCTCCCCGGCTACAAAATGACTTATATCATGATTTGTCTGTCTCTAAGCATCCTACCAGTTTCATGTGATGTTGCTCAGGATACCAACACAGGAGAATCAATTTGGATACCAACACCAAAATGGCACCATTTCCAAACAACACCAAAGTGGGATTATTTGTACAAATGCATACACATACCTATTTGACCCTAGGCCGTTGCCAATGTTTCTTACATGATTTAAGTGTAAAATACATTGTTTAAACGTCATCCTTTGTTGAGATTTGTAAGATTTGTGTGAGATTACAAGTTCATTGTGCAGTATTTCTAGTTTCTAGTGGTTATTGCACTAAATTTGCATCAATAGTGATAAATGTGGGTAAAGGAAGGTCAGATCTATTAAGATTTGTAGAAATTAAGCATTGATAGACACTTGGCAAGTTACTTATAGTGCATCTGCACAACTAAGGTGAAAATCCTTAGTGGCGACTCCATGTTGAATTGAAATTTTCATGATTACCAGTGTCTTAACCTGTGTCAAGTGAAATTTGTCATCGATATTTGCAAAGCTAGAGGGAAGAAGGTATTTCTTCACTAGGGATCCTACTAAAAAGTTATTTCTAGAACTAGGAAAAGAAAATTCAGAAGGAAAACAAGTCTGGAAAGTTGTTGGAAATCAAGAATCAAAAAAGGAGATATCAGTTCTGAAAGGTGATCAATATGTGGTTGAAGATTACCATACGTCTTCAAGTGATTCTGAACCAAGTAATCTTTATATAAATTTGAGTTCTCCAACTAGAGAGGGGCCATCATTTGTGTCTGAAAAGTGTGCCTCTCAAGTTTTCCCCTTGTTTCTTCCAAGGTTGATAGGGTTTTCCAAGAAACTGAGTCATTAGAGAATATCTATTTTGAAAGCTATACTCTGTGCTCCAAAGACCCCTCGTTCCCTATCATTTTGTTTCTCTGTAAATTCACCGCCTCAAGGCAATATGGCCCAACCTCCACCTAGACCTCCTTTTGTTGTCAACACTTTTGGACCTATAGATTTCAGAGGTATGGATGGATATCCTAATATGGTGCCACAAGATGTCAGAAATAGGTTGCCAAAATTTCAAGGGAATAATGCCATCACTGGTGACCACCATTTAAAACTCTTTGTCAACATGATGGAAGATTTTGAAATTGAGTTTGAAGACGTGTATGTAAAGTTTTTTATTCATACTCTTGAGGAGGATGCACGTGACTGGTACAAGGCTTTACCAGATAATTCAATAGATTCATGGACCGAGATGAAAAATGCCTTTAGATTGCAATATGGGGATAAGACAGATCCCAGGTTCCTTTTATCTGAATTTGAAAATATAAAGAAAAATCCAAATGAATCTGTCCATGATTTCAATACTAGGTTCAATAAGACCTTGAATAGGCTACCTATAATCCTAAGGCCAAGTGATGAATCCTGTTTGATAAAGTATTCTGATGCTTTTGATAAAAAGGCTTCTTATTACTTAAGAGATAAAAACCTGGAACATTGAGGCAAGATTTCACTATGGATTTACAAATTGAGAATAATATTAAGGCAGTTGGAAAGCCTCCTAAGAGGGAAGGTGTTAAGTTGATCAATCCTGAAAATCCTCAATCAAACAAGGCTGTGGATCTGGAAGAGGTTGTAAAAACTTTGGCTGGAGCAGTTAAAGAGATATCCTATAAACTGGCTAGAGCAGAAAAGGGGATAGGACAAATTCCCAAGGTCAACATAAGCCACAAGGTCAGGAGAGATTTGGAAATCACCCCAGAGGTGATCATAGACCAGATGACCAGAGGAAAAGGGCCCATGGGGTCAGGAAATAGACAGCCTCAACCCCGGAGAATAGATTGGTTCCTGATCCTTTGACTGCCAGGGTTGCTACTGTGGAGGAGGCCAATGTTATCGAGTGGTGTGATAGGTGTTTATTACCACACTCCCCATGTGATGTAGATCAAGAAGTTGAGGAAGCAGATGATGATGAGACATATGATGATGTGTGCATGATGGAATGCCCTGCAAACTCATGGCAGGGGGTAACCTCAACTGAATTGATAAGTGCCAGAACTGTTGAAAACTTTCTGGGATTGTGTTCACCGGGTATTACCTCTTCCTCCTATTAATACTTTTGAAATTGATATGGTGCAAGCATTTGATCTTGCCTAATCATGATTTTGAATACTTAAGGGCTTTGATGATTAAAAAGTATGATGGAGGGATCCCTTCCGAAGAGGACAAGAAACTGTTGATGAATGCAGTAGTTACTCAGGAGAAAGAATATAACACCAGAAGTAAGGTTGTCAAAGGGGGAGGGCCACAAACCAAGCCAAAAGTTAGTTCTTACCAATATCCCAAGGGAAACCCCTAAGAAAGATACATCTGGCAAAGGCCTAACTACCCCAAATAAAACCTGTGCTCCTGCCCATGCCCAGACTCTGAAAACTCCTATACTATCAGAGGAAGTGGTGAATCTCCCTCCTAATACTGCCCTACCCAAATATGTTCCTTGTGACATAGCCCAAATCTTGAGTCAGATCAAGGTCATTGTGTTCCATTGTTGAATTACTCAGGATCCCTGAGCATAGGAAAAGGGCATTCAAATATTTGGGATTTAAGGAAGAAAATATTACTCAGGGAAAAAGTGTTAATAATGTAGAGATTCCTCCTATTATTGCAGAATCAGAAATACCACAAGCATTGGAGGAACTGGGTGAATCATCTGAGGTATATTTGGGAACTTCTCTGGTTGAATCTCAGTTGGATGTTGATCCATTTTTTACCACTTTGATTATTAAAGATAGGCTGGTACATAACTGCATGTTTGATTCAGGAGCCTCATGTAATGTAATGCCTCTTGAGGTAATGAATGAGTTAAATATCAAGGTAACAACAACTTTTGGGAAATGTACTGCTATGGATTCAAGAGAAGTGCCAGTAATTGGATATGTCAAAGGAATGGTAGTGCAACTAGCAGCTTATCCAGGAAAATGCTTAACCATGAATGTGGTTATTGTGGATTGTCCTGCCAAATGGGGGATGTTATTATCTAGAAAATGGGCAGCTAGTGTGGGTGGAAGTGTGCAAATGGACATGTCTTATGCAACCATACCAATTGAGGGCAGCCTTGTGAAGTTATATGGTGAGAAGAAAATGTTACATCTCATTGAGGACCCTAACAATGCTTCTTATGAAGTATTGTACACAGATGTTGATGTTGATAACTTTGTGGGATATGCTGATTGTAAGGAGCATAAAATTGATGAGTGCAAGTATCCTGAGCAGGTAGGTTCTCCTTGGACTCTGATGTTTTGATGGAGCATGTTCTAGATTTGGTAATGGCGTTGGTGTTGTTTTGATATCTCCAAGCCAAGAGGTTTTTAACTTTTCTTTTAAACTCAATTTTGAGTGTACAAACAATATTGCAGAGTATGAAGCACTTGTTGTTGGGTTTAAGGATTGCTTGGAAATATGGTGTCAAGGATATTATTGTTAAAGGGGATTTGGAGCTGATAGTCAAGCAAGTTAGAAAACTGTATGCAACAAAGAATCAAAGAATGAAACAGTATAAGCATGCAGTTTGGGACTTCATTGAAATGTTTGATTCTTTCAATATAATACATCATGATAGGAAGTATAATACTATAGTAGAAAAATTGGTAGTATTGGGATCTAGGTTTGAAAATTGTACAATGTCTCCCTATTGTGAATATGATATTGAAATATTGACTAGGCCATCTGTCCCTGACAATATCAAGCACTGGCAGGTGTTTGAAGATGATGCTCAGGTCCAAAGGTTTCTACAGAATAAAGGAGAATTTTCCAATCAAAGTATGGACTGGGAACCAATGGTTTGTGTAGGTGAAGGAAAAGAGACCTTATTTGGTAAGGACATTATCCAATTGAAAACTAATACTATTCCTAGAGGTTTGGTTGCACTGGAATCAAATTTTGATAATGTTGACTGCATTATTAATAGACACATGTCAGCCTCGAGGGATGTTGAGGAACATAACTTGGGCACAAAAGATAAACCTTGGAAAATATGGTTAGGAAACAATTTGAATAAAGAAGAAAAGTAATCATATATCCAATTATTAAAAAAGTACCAGGATTGCTTGGCTTGGTCATATTCAGAACTGAAAGCATATAGGGAAGACCTTTTTCAACATGAAATACCCCTGGAAGCTAATGCCAAGCCATTTAGGTAGAAACAAAGACCAATTAATCCCCTCCTTTCCTCAAAAATGCAAGAAGAGTTGAAAAATTAAGGGATGGAGGAATTATACAACCTACAAGATACTCCTCATGGGTAGCAAACCTGGTACCTGTTCGAAAGAAAAATGGGGATATAAGATTGTGTGTTGACTTCAGAAATTTAAATAAGGCATCAATCAAGGACAACTATCCCTTGCCAAATATGGATAACATGTTGCAATTAGTTACTAGTTCTGAGTTTTTATCCACTTTGGATGGTTTTTCTGGGTATAACCAAGTGGTTGTGAAGCAATCAGAGAGAATCAAAACCACTTTCACTACTCCATGGGGAACCTATGTGTATGTAAGAATTTTGTTTGGCCTGATGAATGTTGGAGCCACATTTTAAAGAGCAAATGGATGTAGCATTCTCTAGATATATAAATGATTTCATTGTTGTGTATCAGGATGATGTGACATTTTTTTCAAGGAAAATAAGTGATCACCTGCAACATTTAGAAAAGATGTTGTTAAGATGCAGGGAATATGGTATATCACTGAATCCTAAGAAGTGCCATTTTGGGGTTCAAAAGGAAAAGTTGCTTGGACATATTGTGTCAAAAGAAGGGGTCATGATTGATCCTGAGAGAGTGGAAGCCATTAGTAAAGTTCCTATTCCAAGAACCAAAAAGGGAATTCAATCCTTTTTCGGGAAAATAAATTTTATTAGGAGATTTATTTCCAACTTTGTCTAAATTGACTATCCCAATCACCAATATGTTGAAGAAAGATCAGAGTATCAAATGGGAAGAAGCAAGTTATTCAAGCCTTTACTGGGATTAAGGAAGCATTGAAGAATGCCCCTGTTTTAGCAGCTCCTGATTATAAAAAGGCTTTCCAAATGTTTTCCTTTGCTTCAGAGAATACTATTGCATCTGTGCTGTTACAAAAGGATGATGAAGGAGCTGAAAGACCAATTGCTTTCTTTAGTAAAGCATTACAAGGAGCAGAATTGAAGTATACTATCATGGAGAAACATGCCTTTGCTTTGGTCAGGGCCACAAAAATCTTTAGGCCATATATTTTGAGCTCTAAAGTCATAGCTTATGTTCCCCATACCATGGTTAAGGATATCCTATCAGAGATGGAAATTTCAAGTAAAAGATGCCGATGGGAAAATAAATTACAAGAATATGATATGGACATCCAAACTACAAAATTGGTCAGAGGATTGGGCCTAGCAAAGCTAATGGCAGAAAGCAACCTGCAAACAGTTGAGATAAATGAGGTTGAAGAAGAAAGATTGAATATTCTTGAGAAAGTGACAAATTCTGAATGGTACAAGGATATTATTTTTTATCTCAAACATCTACAGTGCCCTGAGTATTTAAGCAAGAATCAAAAGAGAGCACTTAAGTTAGCCTCCCAGAAATACATCATCACTGATTATGGGTTAGCTTGGAAGAACCCTGAGGGAGTTCTTTTGAGATGTATCACTGAGGATGAAGCCCCGAAAATAATTGATGATTTCCATGGAGGAGTTTGTGGAGGGAATTTTGCTGGAAGAGTCACAACTCATAAAATCTTAAGGGCTGGTTACTGGTGGCCAACTCTTTTTAAAGATACAACTCTGCCTAGTAAGAAAGTGTGAGAGTTGTCAACATTTTTCAGGAAGATTGAAAGCTTCAGGCTCCCTCCCTTTGCAGCCTGTATCAATTGAAGCCCCATTTAAGCAGTGGGGAATGGACTTCATTGGTGAGATTTCAGATTCTTCAAGTGTAGGCCACAAGTGGATATTAGTGGCCACTGATTACTTCACCAAGTGGGTGGAGGAAATCCCTACCAAGAAAGCTACCCACCAAATTGTTATGGACTTCATTCTGAATCATATAATTTACAGGTTTGGAGTGCCTACTAAGATAGTTGCTGACAATGCTATGAGTTTTCAGCCAAACCTTTGGTAGCCATGTGTCATGAGTATGGGATCAATTTAGCATATGCTTCAAATTATAATCCCCAAGGTAATGGACAAGCAGAATCAAGCAACAAGAATTTGTTGAAGATAATCAGAAGGACCTTGGAATTAAACAAATGGAAGTGGGGTGAGCAATTGAAGTTTGTTGTTTGGGCTGATAGAATTACTGTTAAAAGAGCTACTGGAAAAAGTCCATTTGAGTTGGTGTATGGAACTCAAGCTCTACTTCCCCTGCATATGCAATTATCTTCTTACCAATTTATCCAACAATTGGAGGACCAGGAGGTCAGTCCCTATGATGCTCGTATTAATCAAATTGTTGAATTAGATGAAGAGAGAAGAGAATCCCACCAAAGACATGTGAAGTTCAGGGAAAAATTAAAGAAATTGTTTGATAAAAAGGTAACTCCAAGAGTTTTCAGTGTGGGAGATCTTGTGCTATTGTGGGATAGTAGACATAAGGATAAGGGAAAGCATGGAAAGTTTGATGCATTATGGATGGGCCCTTATTCTATTGACATTTGGATTGGTGAGCACACCTTTTTCTTAAAAGACCTAGATGGGGAATTTCTTGAGTTTCCTGTTAATGGCAGGCACTTGAAACATTTCCTTGATTGATTTCTCATAATCAAGGTACACATCATTGTACAGTGTATAGTCTTTTGTTTTTGTTTTTTATTTTTACATTTTTCTGTTTCAGTTTCTCCTGGTCCCTGGTGACCAGTTCTTGTTGGTTTCTCGGTTCGATCTTGGGAGGTTTGGTTATTGTTTCTTTGTTTTGGAGGTCGGTTCTTGACTCTGTTTCCCAATGGATTTTTGGCACATGGTCTGCTATGTTGTTCTTGTGGCACTCGTTGGGAGTGCCCATCCCTGAGTCGGAGCTGATGTTGGTGCTCGATTCAATCTCACCCTGTTTGTTCAAAAAATTTCAGTCTACTTGGTTTGAAGTATTTTTTGTCTCCCTGTATGGATGATTGAAAAATTATCTTTATTTAGGTTGTTGTTGTCAAATCCTTTCTATGGTCGTGGATCACGTTGAGCCATGTATTGTTTACTAGTTTCTCTGTCCATGAGAAAAAAATTGTAATTTGGGTGTGAATGATGGGGTTTCCCCTCTTTTTATTTTTCCACGGTCATGTTTTCCCTATCAAATTTTATCCCAACGTTCCACGGATACGTGGTCTTCTTTAATTGGACACGGCATGGCGGGTCTATTTGGTGAACTTGTCACTTTTGTCACAATTGTAAAAAATGTCAAATTGGTCCCGTGGCTCTGATGATTTCTAATTGGCTAGTCAAAATATGAAGTGGCAGAGAAAATTTCTTACTTTGGCCCCGAAGATGTACACTGTCATAAGTCAAGCGGTTGCGGGAAGGCAGGCCCTTTTTGTGTTTTAAGGCATTATGGCGAAAGGAATGAAAATATAAAAGGAATGCCTAAGGCCCGCAAAAGGACATGTGGTGGTTTTAAAAGTCAAAGTGGGAGAGGCAGGATCGTCAGAGCACTTTGAATTTTTTAGCTTTGTTTTGTGAAAAGGAGAAAAAGTTATAAAATGATCGCGACTCCACTGGGGACCAGATAAAGCCACATGTTTGAGTCAACATTGAAAAGTCAAAGGGGGAGGTGGGTCACCAGAGTTTTTTGAAATTTTAGATTTGTTATGAAAAAGGAATAAAAGTATAAAAGTGAAAGCGTGACTCCACAAAAGTGGGGACCAAATTGAAAATTCAAAAGCAGGAGGTGGGTCACCAGGGCATTTTGAGATTCTTGGCTTTGTTTTGAAAAGGAGTAAAATTGTCATAAAGTAAGTCGCAGCCCCGTCGACACCCAGGAAAGCCACATGTAGAGCCTATATTAAAAGCGGAGTGGGTGGGGCCAAATTTTCCAAAAATACTCATTTTCTTTAAGTGATACAAAATGTGAAAAGTACCCCAGGCCCACTTCAACTCAAATATTTTCCACGTGGATGACTCAAATTTGAAGTTGTGAAAGACAGAGTTAATGGCTATGATACAAGGCATTTAGTTTTTCCGCCATTATTGCTCCAGGACCTCAAGAGATTCAAATGCATTTCATCTTTTATTGTTAATTTCATGGTCTCTTGTCATTTTTATCAGTGAAGTGCAATCGGAATTGTTGTGGAGCTCAATTTGTGAACCTGAGAAGTGTGAAAGTTGAAGTTTTGAATCAGAATTGCTCGGGCACCTGCAGAAAACTACCAGGATGAAGCAGAGCAAGATGTGCAGAGGAAAAGGATGAAGAGAAGGAAGCTGCAGGCTGCAAAGGATGATCAATAGGCTTACGCTACATTCTTCCTCTTTTTTGTGTGCATCATGTTTTTAGAATCAGGAGGGAATGCTCCAAATAATTTTCTAGAAGTGACAACCAAATGCCCCAGTTAAAAACAACTGATGGAAATAATTGAAAAAGCTTATCTTTTGTACACCTGGCAAATTTTGGGTGTAAATTTGTTAAATATCACTTTCTAGAACAAATCTGTAACAAACAAAGTATTCCTCAGAATATTCTTGTTTTTGGGGGGAAAATTTGATGTAAAGTGAGTGATATAAAGGCATGAATGGAGATGCCAAAAGGGGGGTTAATTTTTCTGAGAAAGTTTGAGAAAAACCATTTTCCTGAGAGACCGTCTGAGAAACCTGTTTATTTTCCTGTTTTTAGATTTAATCATGTCAAGATGGTTGCAAGTGTACAACCATTGACAAGCTCTGAGATTGTTGAAGAAACTTTCCCCTGCTGATGAATCTAGTGAACCTTGAATGAATTTGTGTTGATCATGAGCATAATTGTGTTTTCTTTTATTTCAGAATGTTTTCAAATAGTTTTTCATGTTCCTGTTGCAATCTTATGTTAAAATCCCTCTGAATCACACAAGATCTTATCCACGTGGTAGTATTGTGGCATTTGCAATTTCATTATGAGAAGAGCTTTCATCTTGTAATGAAATAAACAATTTAAAATCATTTTACTTCCATTATGTTGACAAAGATTGTTTGTTAGCCTATGAGTGTATCTTAGGCATGACTAATCAGGGATTTCCAACGTTTAATTGAGTCTTTAACATGAGCCTTTGTGTTGAATTCTTGAAGAGTGTATGAAATCGTGCATCTCTGGGCCTCCATTGATACACACCTTCTGGTTGAAGGAATATTTTGGCTATTTTGAAGCATTTTGTCTGTGAGTTTTCCAATATTTGTAAAGGCTCTCAAATATCTGGTATAATCAACTTTATCTTGCTTAACTTCCCACCAAAAACTTCTCAAATGATGAATCCTACATGAACTACCCCTGTTTGTACTGTGTATCCACAAAGATTTAACAAATTTCATTGCCAAAATATGTAGAGACAATCAGGTTTCAATTATTGTCTTTAGTAACCCGAACCTTGTCCAGGAAACATCTCCACTCTCTAGTGTGACAACTCGTGAGAGTTAGATTGTGTTGTATTGATCATATTTTCTCAAGGTTTTCATGAAAATTGTGCAAAGAAGGATCTCTTGATATCCTTCACCAACACGGGTTACAGAATGGGTCCTCTCACCCTGGTTGAAGGCACAACCTAAAGTAGTGAGGGTAGATCAAACCCTTAGTAAGGTGCTATCCATTTCTCCAACGCCTGAGTAACAAAGAGTCAACTGAATCCCCTCCCCGGCTACAAAATGACATTATATCATGATTTGTCTGTCTCTAAGCATCCTGCCAGTTTCGTGATGTTGCTCAGCCCTCACAGGAGAATCAATTTGGATACCAACACATATGAAATACACAGAAGAAGAAAAACATTAGAAACCACTCAGGGAAACATTGAATCTAGAATAAAAATTTATCAACTGTTGTAAAAAGTGTAGTCTGGATTGGAGAAAAATTATTAGATAAGGGAAACGACCGATAGACAATTTTATTCTATCCAATTTGACAATATGGAAAATCATCAAGCCATTGCATGCATTCTCAGCTCAAGTATGTGAGCTAAGACTTAACTATTGAACACATATCTGAACAACACACTGTGCGTTGAACATGCACCCTAGATGCCAATTTATGATATTAGATTATTCCTACTATGAGGATCAACAATATCCTATGCCGAAAAGGAGTTCAGATAAGAATTTTTCTCCAAAAACATTACAGGATTCAATCCAATCCAAAGCTAAATCAGTATTCTATTCATGAGGTATGTATCTTTACTATGGTTTCCAAAGTATGGTGGTGTTGGCAATCATAGATGTAACAACATATGGACCCATGTTGGAAGTTGGCCTACGGTCTTCAAAGTAGCCTACAAACCAAAAACATATATTAGTATATCACCCGGAATTCGCAATCATGTTCTCTATACGACACCAAAATAAATAAGAGTGGCTGCAAAAAAAATGTTTAGCTGAAGTTTGCTACATTTTTCACTGCAACAGCTATGACCCTTTACTGATATTATAGTTTTACAAGATGATAATTTTTGGCATAACCAATATGAACTACAACAAGAAAATATCTATAAATTTTCGGTGTTTTGTTGTTGGGGTGCCTATTAATGATGTGGATCTAGTGCCATCTATGTTGATCTTTAAACATTAGAATGACAGTTCCATATAATATCAATCATCCAAGTTAAAATAAATATTGAACATCTACAGTGATGCAAGAAAAATAAATCATACATACATTTGTTTCAAAATAAGATCTCGCTCACAAACAACAGAATATATTTCAAGATAGATAAATTAGCATACCTCAAATAAAAGAGGCAAGGTATGTGCATGGCAAGAAATTTATATTGCACAATATTGAAGAGGAGAAAAATTAGGATTGTTGCTTATAAAAGTCAACTCTTCCAGCCTACTGAGATTCTACACTCTAGGTGTTCTATTTCATGATGATGAACTTTGCAAACATTTGTATGGATCCAAAGATACCTTCTCCAACAAGCTCTCTTTAAGGATTCAAAACACCAATCTCAAACTCTAAGACTTGCAGAGAAAAGTAGGGAAGGTAGTTAATGAAATTGAGAGTAATGCAAAGTCAGAAGACCCAAATGCTCTCAAAGTGGAATACTTGAAGCACAAGAATTTTCTTGTGAGGGATGTCATGGGGTATCTCAAAAAAATTAATTTCTCTCTGCAACAACAACTAAAACAACAACAAATAGATCTATTGGGGGACTTCTTTCTATCATATGAACTAAAAATGTACATCAGTGGGAAAGAGAACAAACTTAGAAAAATCAACCTTTTGGGTACTAATTGGACCTACACAACAATTAGGCATGTCTATGTTTTGATGAAGAAAGAGGTTGAACAATACATGAGCTATGACATGATGGTCGAAATTTGGTACAAAGGTTGATTGTACAAGGTTGTGATCCCCTGCCTAGGAGAAGATGTTTGGTCACAGCTCCTGGGCAATTTCAGAATCCTTTGCCCATTAATCAATCCCTCTAGAACATGCCAGATGATAGAAATTTCAGATGGAACAAATATAAATGTAATTACTTTGCCTTCTTGTCAAGTAAACTAATAAGGGATTCTTCAAATGATATGGTGTTTCAACCTTTCCCAAAACAAGATCCCTAAATGGATCAGGAATAATTCAAATGTGGATTTCCTTATAGTTAAAGTGTACAATCACATGTGTACAATGCAATGTGAATGTCAAACAGTATATGTTATTTGATTTAGAGGTATTTTGATAAAATGTGTGATTGATTTTGTAAGTGTAGAAATATAGATGGGCCACTTAATGTTAAGGTTGTTTCTATATTTCAAACTTGTTAAAAATTCGTACATGAATACATTTGATACCATTTTTTATAGTTAATTTATTTTATAGTTGATTTTGTATGTATTTAATTTGGGTTTATTGTGTTAGTTGTGCATTGATTGTTTGGTTGGTGTTTTGTTGGAAAAAAATTTATTGTACAGTTGATAATGTGTGTGATTGATAGTGGTAGTGTAGAAATATAGATGAAACATTACATTGAAATGTTGTATGTGTACATTTTATTTTGTTACAAATTTATATATTTAAATTTGCAAATCATATTTCACAACATCAGATACATGTAGATCTACGTGCACATAATGAGACATGTATACATTTGCATTACTTATATCATGAATGGTAGCCTTTAGTGGGAAATTTTAGTTTCAATAAACATGATTACATTTGATACCCCTTGATTGATAGTGTCACTTTGGATACAAGAAGTGTTGAGTATAGTAGTAGTGGAGATGCTATCAAAGCAGAGGGTAGTATTTACGATGGGTTGAGTGATAGTAGTCTTGCTTCCTCCTTTATTATTTCTCTAAGTGTTGGTACGTGTGCCATATTTGAGTATCTCTCGAATGAAAAAGTAAGTGAAATGCACAAATTTGCAAGTGAGGGAACTCTAGAGAAAGTTGTGAAATTCATACCTTGCCTTTCAGTGGCTCCAATGTCTATGGTTGCTTTGTGTAAATTAAGTCCCTATGACTTGTGGAAAATTAATCCCCAGGCCATTTTAATCGGCAATTGTCTTTGATTCCCTCTCGATATAGTGGGTATGGGAATATGTAACAGGTTTGAGGGATCCCAACATGGGTCATTGTGTCTATCAAATTTGACAACAAAAAATAAAGGTAATGTTGGTGGTTGCATTGATGCATCATAGACAATGTGGGTGATTGTTCTTGTGGCACCATTTATGAGGCTTTTGTCAACCCATAGATTTGCAATAAGCATGATTTTTTGTTTTTTGCACATCATAAATTTTTGTTCCACTGATCATCATCAAGATTTCCTGGTCCAGTCCACCTGTTACTTTCAGCAATGGATTGGGCGATCAGAATGTTCAATGCCTTCAACATCTGTAGGTTTTGGGAGTCCACAAGATATTTTTTGCAAACAAATGTGGTGCGTCCTTAAAAAACAATCAATGCACACTAACACAATAAACCTGAATTAAATACATACAACATCAAATATAAAATAAATTAACTATCGAAAATGGTATCAAATGTATTCATGTACGATTTTTTAACAAGTTTGAAATATAGAAACAACCTTAAAATTAAGTGGCCCATCTATATTTCTACACTTACAAAATCAATCACACCTCTTATCAACATCAACTACAAAAGTAATAATTATACCTCTAAATCAAATAACATATAGCATTCGGCATTCACATTGCATGAAACACAAAGTTTGTATTAAGTAAATTGATGCAACTTAAAAGGAATTCCTAAAATATTCATCTCTGAACAAAACACAATGTGTTGGAGGCAAGATAGTGAAGGAAGCAATCAACTAAGCTAGATAAGTTCTTCAATTAAATGCAATACTTCCTGAAGGAATTTCCTCTTGTGGTTGGGAAACTGAACGTTGCACATGGATGACCCAAGCTTTCAATAAATCATGGACCCCTGTATACTTGCAACAACTCAGACAATAAAAATCTAGAACAACAGGGTATGGTCTTCTTGTAAGTAGAAAACAACCATATGGCGCACCATACTATCTGAATCATCTTGGATGCATGAAAACACTGGAATATTTATAACTCATGTGGAATTTTTACATTCTCAAATTGATCAATAAAACTATTAAAAAGGAATGGTTTGTGGAAGCAACAGTTGGCGCAAACGAGTTATTATTACACCGAAGAAATCGAATCATGAATGTCAGTTAGTATAATTTGTGACCACGATGCATGAGAAAAGAGGGGAAGTGCAGCCCGTGAAAATTGGAAAAGCTAAAAACACCAAATATGCTAAAACAAAAAAAAAAAGGCAAACGGCTGTCATAATTAATTGCATTAAAAAAATGTCCAAATGGGCGTCAAATTTAACATAGTCGTGGAAACGTCCGGAAGGGCCTTTCTCATAGGGGGAACACCTTCGGCATAATTACTTCAATTTTATTAGAGTTAATTGAAATAAAATTAATATTTTTACCTCTATTGTTTATCTAAGTTCGTGAATAAAAATAGTTTATACGATTAACATATACAATATTAATTTGTCTGAACATGAAGAAATTGTTGTTAAGTCCAATTAACTTCTTGATTATTTAAATGAGGCAATGCAAAAATCCCTAGATGTAATGAATTTCAAGTAAATCATTGATGTTTGTGGCAGATGGGATCTTATACATAATTACTCATGAGATATTGGTTAGTGTACGTTAGCTCAATACTACACCACTGAATTCTAAAAAACTAATATTACATAATTTAATCTACTTTGGAGACATCGTATGTACAGGTGTCTGAGTTATGGATCTTAATAGTAAATTATTTGTAAGGAACAACATTTTTTGGAGGTTTTGGATATGGGATAACAAGTTTTTTTATTGAAAAATGTACTTTTATAGATATAAACAAGATATACAATGTTGATTATACAAAATATAGGTGGAGTTAGTCACACCCCAAAATACCAATCACATCGAGCTAGTCATGCCTCGAAAAAGAGGCCAACTTACATCAAAACCATAATAAAAGTTTCAAAAAAAATTGGTTGTTCTCTCCAATGTGATGCTCCAGATCCAGAATAGGGCCGAGAAAGGTCAGCTATAGGTTGAGCACCTCCAACATTTACTCGACCACTAGACCACCATCCTTTGTGCAATCAACCAAAGGTAACAATTTAAACAAACTTGATTGAAGAAAAATGCTACATTATATCTTTTACAATACCATAAATCTATATTAATATTTTATAAAAATTCAAATCACTTCTAACTCTCTTTCCATTAACTAGATAAAACACCTCTAAATATTTGTTTTTAACTTGTATCTTGGATTACCCTTATTGTGAGTAGCCCATATTATATATTATGTGAATACGGATGCAAACCTCAAGATTAAGTATAAAAATATTAAGTAATGTGGTGGCATAAAATCATGTAAAAACATATGACAAATCTTGTGAATTGTTTATATTGGGTGATTGGGCTCCATATTAAGTGAAATCTTGACAAGAAAATGATGTAAAAACATATGACAAATCTTGTGAATTGTTTAGATTGGGTGACTGGGTGCCATATTAAGTGAAATCTTGACAAGAATCATGTCCGATCTTTAACAGAATCACAACGACACTTAAAAAATTCTTGTCAATAATGTTGAATCTGTGGTAATAGTGATGGAATTTATGCCTTGAAATGTTCCATTGTTCCAATCATATGTACCGCCGCCTCCACTGAACTGTCTGAAATTGACGATGCCTCTTGGATGTGTTGATACATCCACCCAAAAAGGGTTTAGTTCATGTCTAGTCACTTCATTAAAATTGTCTTCATTTGACAAACATACACCATCATTGTCTTCGTCCATATATTTTGAGTGTGAGTTGATTGAATGATATGTTGTGTTTCTTGAGGTTGATTCGCCACGTTTTTCGTTCATACTTACCCTGCCAATTTTGCACATTAGAGTATCCATTCCAATGGAAACCATGCAATAACAAAAATAAACCAGTTAATGAGTATCTCGGGTGAATCATTTGAAGACCTAAATAAAACCCAGAAGAAATATTTTAGGGTTAAAAATCCTTACCTTTATGACTGCAACCATCATGTTGTTCTTGAGACATAAATTCAAACAATCTTAAAGACTTGAAGCTAACTGTAAGATGAAAACTCATCAACGAGCATGTGTGCATATACATAAATACATGGACGAATCCACCCGTTCTCGAGAGATGTAATTTTATATTTATTACACATCTTATCAATATTAATTACTTAGACCTCTCTTTGTCATGTGTTAGTTGACACCAAAATTTAATTACGCTCATTTGAAAGCCGTCTGACAATAAATATTTGACTGCGATGAAGCTTCTGTAAATCCACCTCCAACGAATAACTTCTTCCAGCAAGCCGCCTACATGAAACCGAACATGTCTCAAGGTCCCCACACATGGAACAAAAATCCAGCAGGTGAAGAACAATTCAGAGTGACATAAAGGTGCCCAGAACCCCCATTTTCTGCACATGAAACAAACACACACAAAAAGTGCACTTACATAAAAGTACGAAAAAGAAATATTAAATATTTTTTTGAATAGAGGGGAAATGATATTTTAACATTATAATTCATTAAATATTAATTCCATATGAATGTAGTCTAACAATTCAGACAAGCGTCGACGGGAAACTGTAGAGAGAGATTTGGCAATAGGCAGAGCTGTGAAAATGTGTGTACGAAACACACTATAGGCATCCTCAAGTGCGCTTAGAGCGCATTATTAGTCCTCATGGTTGGGGACCTTTAGACTATCAAGGACGAATTCGGGCCAACTGTGGGTGCCCATATACAACTCTCTTATCACCAAATTTGTTTTATTTGATATATGGTTCACTTCCATCCATGCTTCCACTCAATCTAATCGATTGTACGTTCAATTTATGGCCTCCTATGGTGTGACCAACAATATACCCAAATTGTTGGTTGTTGAGTGTCCCATTTTTGACTTTTATAGATGAGTCAAATCTTTCCTTAAGGATTTATTATCAAAATATACATGTCACCCTGTTTTACAAAAACTAAGAAAAGCTCACGTATGTATGGAGATTCCATTCTTATGACATGGAATTAAAGATGCTTGTAAAGCAAAACAGGATGCCCAATTATGTAATGGTGGAACAACAGTACATGGACAACAAGTTGGTTCCTACCAACTAGGAAATTCCTCTCATGATGTGTCATAAGGGCATAAATTCTGTGAAATAGGTTCAAGAGGATTTAAGATTGGGCCCTGAACCAAACCTTGTTGCTCATTATATACGACGAGCATAGGGCCTTCACCTACCATATTCCCACGCCTGTGACGAATGCATAGAATCTCCCATTCCCATTACTTTCCTTCAAACAATTACCATAAATAGTTTCTCATCTCTAACGTTAACACGACATTAAACCACCACCCCCACTACTATTTTAGCTTAGATTCAACTCTCTCTTCCTTCATATATCTGGCATACCAAATACCTTAACCAACACACCTACGCTTCTTATTTTCCTTCCCTTTTCCACCTATCTTTCTTCCACTACATTCCTTTCCGCATTCACATCACACTCCTCGCGTGTAATTGCTAGTTTTTATTGGTTTGTTGATATTGGTACAATAATCAACATAGGACTTGAACCAAGCATTGATTTGTGTTGGTATCTGTACATACCCAAAATTGTAGGGTACTACACCGTCGGAACAACGTAACACGTACCCCAATGATGATACAGGTCTCCTCGCAAGGTGTCCAGGATCTGGAAAAGTTCTCCAAGTGTGTGTTAACATCCCACATGCCCCACTTAGCCCCCACATGCTTTGTTTTTCCCTTTTCCCCTCTTTTCTTGGCCTTTTGATCTTCAGTGATGAAACTGCCACCCTGCCTGGGCGGCGGTCTCGTGACCGCCGCCCTAAACAGGGCGGTGGTCCTGTAACAGCCACCCTGCTCAAGGCGGCGGTCCTTTACGTGTTTTCCAGAATGCTCTTTTAACATGACTCACGTAAATTTAAATGATTCACCAGATTTTTTACACCACCATAAGCTTGCATTAATGATTCTAGTTCCATGGAATAGTGTTTTGCCATTTTTTATAGTTTAAGAGTTCTATTTGGTTTTTACCTTGGGTAAATGCAAATTCTATAAATAGTTGGCTTGTGCTCAAGCAAATGGCCCGTCAAATTTTCCTCTGAATTTATCATTGCAATAGATTAGTCTTTCATTTTATTTAGATTTCTTAGTTTCTTTCATTACATGCCTAGTTAGTGTTGTTTTGCTATTAGGAAGCCACATATCCATCTTATGCAAATGTTGTTGATATTTCATCCAATCCATTGGAGTAGAATAGTTCGTTTTCAATAGGAAGCCATTAAAGTTGCAGGTTTTGTTCTTCAAATAGGATAGTTTCAGGTTATGGATGTTTTATGTTGCATGACTCGCAATAAATCCCGCTAGGAATTGCATAAGCTAAGCTTTGTACTCTTGCGCTATCCCTCTCCTACTCATATTGTATTCAGTCTGTATCTTGAGCTACCTTTGTCCCAATATCTACTTCTTTTGATGCTAGCATTACACGCTTTTTTGGATCCACGTGAACACGAAGGAATGAGGAGATCACACTGAGGGGACATAGCCACACACACCATCGGATTCACCACTGTTCTGCAGAATCCAGGTTCTAGCTTTCAAAGTTCTAATTAGAAACATATCAAATAGAGTAGTCAATTACTTTATTTTCAATCAATTTTACTTTCGATATTGCAGGGGAAGCTGTGGGGATTGATAGTTTTTGAGAGACTATGATTCATTCCTCACTTCTGAGCTAGGATCGAGAGTCTTGCAAATAGACTAGATCAAGTATTTCATTATTTAGAATAGATTCACAGTTGCACATACAAATAGCTATACTCGGTTATCTTGTTTGTTTTAAATTGTTATTTTTGTTGTCGATTCTAGATATGTTAAACAATTACTCTTTAAATTCGTTCAAATAGTTCATCAGAAAATACAAAAATAGAGAAATCATATATGCTATAGATATACTTAACGTAGTTAAATTTCACTTTGCTGCAGTTAATTTTCATTGTTGCTTTTGTATGACAATCACGGGACCTAGAGATCCCAGAGAATACGTATTCGAGCCAATCGTGCCCCAACCCAATCTCGTCACAGCCATAACTGATATAGATCAGAATCTCAGGATCCAAGTCTTCCAAACAATGGTAAACTTACAACAAATCAGTTTCCAACTGCACGGGTTAAACGTAGAAGATGACCAAGCACACACATTTTGGTCAAATCAACCAAACTACAGATTACCCTAGATTCATATCCACATGACTATAGAAGGGTTTGAAAGAGATCAGACCTTTGGTTGTGATCCTTTGGTCCCACAGCCAGATGCAGGAGATACTCTCACAGACGTAGATACTAGCTTGAGAATTCAGGTTGCTCAAGCGCCTGTAAGATATTCTGAGAAGATCACACAATTATTGATTATGAATATAGAAGCTGAAAAAGCATATGACTATTGGATACTAGGGATTATGGATTGATTCCATACATGACCATAGAAATTCCACAACAAATACGAATTTATGGGTGTGACCCACAAATCCCACAGCCCAACGAGCCTATAAGTGAATCAAACATAGATGTTGGCCTACGTACACTAGTATTCAGATCTACTCCACTTCCACCTATCATCATCGAACAGTTATCCTTATTAGACATAGCAGCTAACAAAGCTAAGGAGTTCTGGACTAGGCCAGAGAATTGCCCATAGAGTCAATTATATTTACCATCCACCTTATGACCTTGTCTGGAGGTATACAGGAAACTATCCCATGATATTTTCCACGTATTCCACAACCTATAGACCGAATCATGCCAGAGCTCGATATTGATTGAAGCCTTTGAGTAGTCATCCTTGTTGATCGATCTATCACACCAGTTCAAGTTAGGAGGGCCTTCTTTGCCTTAGATTCACAATTTCCACTAGTGTGTGTCGAAGACATTAGATTTCCTAACTAGTTTGTCTGCATCCCACACATATTTCATCCCCACCGGCTGTCTCGGCATGACCTCGGGAGGTCGGGTGCGAAGGAAGAGTTACTTGTAGATTCCCAAGCTCGCTTGTCACTTTTCCGTCATACAAAATTGGCGAACCCGACGTGAATTTTCTACTTTCTACTCTGGAGTAAGATTTCTACTAGTTCTTTTGAAATTAAACGACTCTTTTGTCTTTACTACCTCATCAGCTTTCACCATCACCTTCGCTCCTTCCCATTATTCTGTAGGTATTCATATACCCCCCGATTATGTCAGGATTCAATGCATATGGAAGACCCCTCTTGGGTCTTGAGGCATACTACGCCCAACAGAATAGATAATCATCACCCTCATTCTCAGTATGGGGTGATAACTACTCAACTAACCAGTTGTCAACACAAACTCTGAGGATCAGATATACCTCATCCCTCCGAACAGAGGAGTTGGATCAGTTTGCTCAAACACGGCAAACAGAGCCTTCAGGCTCGAACAATATGATGCTCACAGGAGAATCAAGTTCATCTCCTCAGGTACTACTTAGACCACAAATTAGTAGACAATCAGACTCATACCTAGGTTTAGATGATGAACATTCGGTACGTTATACCAAGAATGAACAACATTCTCGAAGTATGTACCCACCTATAGGAGGTTTACAAACACAACCCGAGGTCCCTTTTCAAGGAAATACCTCCATGCCACCACATATAGGAAATTCCCTCGGGGAAACTTGGCAGGGTAGCAATCAATTCATAGTAGGATATCACATGCCTATACAACACTATGATATAAAAAAAACACCGCTAAAGGCAAAGCACCGTGACTTCACCAAATGAAGTCATTTCAACGTTAGTAGAAAAAGTGAGAGGGTTAGAACTTGCCAAGCAAGTCAAAATTCTCAATTCATGCAGGCAGGAAGTTCCAATCCTCCACACCATCCTAGCCAAGTAGACCTCCTCACAGGAATAGGTACGTTAAGCATGACTCCTCAGTATTCACAACAAACATCGGATTAGAACCACCACTTCTAACACCATTCCAATACCTCCCGGTCTGGTACAAAATAATCCATTCTTGGACAATACCCCTTCATACTTAAACATGTACTCCAAATCACCACAAGGGGATATGTTCTCCTCTCCCGGTATTTTTACTCAACCACAGGGGTTCCCTTATGCTCCTACCAATGCATATGCAAAGCCATATCAACAACCCATTCCACCTCCGCTCCCTCAGCAGGCACCATCAATGGTCGAAACCTATGCGATAGGGACATATTCAGAATACTTGAAAGAGCCCTTAGATTTCACCATACGAAGCATCATGCTTCCAAGACCTCTTCCCGATTTTCCCAAATACAAAGGTGAGGGAGATCCAAATGCACATATCAAAGCTTACACTACAGCCATCCGGGAACTACTCCCATGGGATGGGGTTGTTGCTAAAATATTCCCCAAAACTTTGGAGGGCATCACTCTCGATTTGGTATTATAGAATACCTGAGGCTTCCATCCATTCATTCAAACAACTCGTGTCAGATTTCATGAAGACCTTTGACATGAATAAACTATTAAGAATAGGAATCAGGGAATTCTTGCACATTAAACAAGAACACAATGAATCTGTCACCCATTTCATCCAGAGGTGGCGTATAGTTCTCTATTCTTCAGCAAGTGCTCCGAACATGGATCAGATGGAACTATGCAATTTATTCCTTCATTCTCTAAGGAGAGAAGTAAAGGAAGAAGTCCAGAAGTTTCCACTAAGAACTTACGATGAAGTACTTGAGAGTGCTCTCTTGAATAAATCAAGCGGCAATTAATAGTGGTCATAAGAAATATGGAGCAAATGGGAGGTTAATCACCACCAACCAAAACACTACAACTTATCCCACTATCACGAATGTCAATCAAGGACCTAAAATTCTTAACAAACATCGTGGAGTAACAACGGATGGAGTAACTGATCAGGCTAGAAAGACAAATGTTGTGAATACTCCACCACAAATAAACAATCAACGAAACAACAACTTTACCCCGACAATCAATGCAGTGGATTTTAATCATCCACAGCAATAACAATAACAACGATGGAAAAACCTTACAAAGGGTTCAAGCCAAAGCTCAACTGATTATCAAAATCAAAATCAAAATCAAAAACAACAAACACAAAACTTTAATAGGCAATGGGTTGATCAAAGTTTTGGGCCACAATGTACACCAAACCAACAAACTAGGAATTACAATCCTAATTCGTGTTGTTGTTTCAACAAAATTCGGGGCCATGACACTAGAACATGCCGTGACTACAATAAATTCATGCAACATTTTCCAGATGAACAAAGACAACTTTTCATAGATATGTTCTTGGCAGATCCTACGTCACCAGCACCGAATAACTTTTACAGGGGTAGCTTCCCCTCAAAATGCACCCCTCAAGATCTTCAATGATCTGCTCCCAAATCATCAACAATAACAAGTTAAATCTAAGTGGGACAAACAAGGGTGTAATTCCAGGAAACATTTGATCATGAAGCTTCAACTTCGCTAAATCCATTAGTTGCGCCACAACTAGGAAGTCAGCCACGACCTAAGATAGTTAGATTAGTGGAGTTAGCTGTCGAACTACCCATAGAAGCTGTAACAAGGACACGAGAGTATTCCTCTCAGCCAAGTCCAAGCTACCCGCTAGAAATAGACAATATCAAACAAGTATTAACAAAACCCATGGGTGCCTATGATTTAGTTAATGACCTAACAAAAACCTTCTCGCACATTTCATTTTTGGACTTACTAAAGAACTCTCCTGCGCACAGGGTTGCTCTTTTAGAAGCATTGGGTTTAGGTCATCTAATTAGCATCACTCCACCTCTCGAAACACAGGTAAACCATATAGACTTTGATATCCATCCTCCGGGGAAGCCAGATAGGGACACCAAATTCATATTCGAAATAAACAAAATGCCCACAGACGCTGAGATTGCATGCCAAGGTGATCCGGCCTTACACTTGCAAGTGTGGGTCTATAACAATTATGTGAAACATGTGATGATTGACAATGGGGCAGCAATTAACATAGTCCCTTTTTATTTCCTTCAAAAGCTAGGGTATGGAGAAACGAATTGTTCCACAACCCGAAATACGCTAAGAGGCTATGACAGCCTTAAAGCTACTTCAATTGGAACTATAATACTACCGGTCACCTTAGGACCCAAAACAATCCTAACTGAGTTTTATATTATAGATCGGGAAACTAACTATAATATGATCCTCGGCTGACCATGGATACACCACATGAAGGGAATCCCTTCTACACTATTTGATGAAGTAAGGTTTTTAAACTTAGAAAAGATATTCCTAGCCAAAGGTGATCCAAAACCATTCGATGTACACCTAGCTGACTTAAAGAAAAGACCAGGCATGCACTCAGAGTTTGAACTCCCAATAAACCATATTAATAAATCTACCAACGCGAAACCAGAAGAAAAGTTGGTACCTATGACAAATCTTAAGACTATGAGCCTAGTCAAGACGATCCTAGCCCCCAAAGATGAGGCTAACACTATAGAAATAGTATCATTAGGAACTACTGCAATTTTTTTTTGAATTACTAGAACAGGAGCTACCAATGTTCCTACCATTTGATTTTGTAGGCATGGGGTGCACCCGAGGTGTTGGCTCTCTTCCAGTAGTGGATCTCTGCATGATAGAAGTAGAGAATGTTAACACCAAGTGTCCCAGCGCCCATGTTCGCAGCTAAGTATTGGACTCTCCATTTCGATGGAGCTATATGTCATTACGGAGCTGGGGCAGGGGTAATCCTTACTTCCCCGAGGGAAAAGTCCTACCATTTTCCTTTAAGCTAAAATTTGAATGCACTAACAACAGTGCCGAGTATGAAGCCCTTCTCCTTGGCCTCATCCTAGCTAAGAGAATCAGTGTTAATAACATCAGAGTGTTAAGAGACTCGCAATTTGTAGCAAACCAAGTCGCTGAGGTATATGAAACCAAAGCTGAGCACCTACAGCTCTACAAAATAGTTGTATTGAATTTAAGCAAGGAGTTTGACTTCATATCAATTGAAGCAATCCCACAAGAACAAAATCTCCTTGCTGATTCAATAACAACGTCAGCGTCACGCTTTACTCGAAACAGTAAGGTAGAGGATACCCATTTTCATGGTATCTCTTCGTGATGAACCATTGATAAAAAAAATTTCAAATCCTCTTTTAAATGGAAATGAAAACAAATCTGCTATCCTAGACCACACCGATAGTGATACAACCACTCTTGATTACTTAAACTCCTATGCGGCGTTACATATTGCCCATTGCGTAATAGATTTATCTTTGATCCCGCATTCATCTTCCTATTACAGGAATCCCATGACAGAGATTCCCCTACAAAAGGAACTCACATATGCATAGTCGGGAATAGACACGAGCTGGAGCTACCCCTAGCCCCGCCTGAGTTTGAAGAAGGTAACGCTTCCCTAATCAAAGAAACAATTGATATTAACATCGGAACGGAAGATGAACCAAGGATATTGAAGTTAGGATCCTCACTAACTCCATTAGAATTAGAAATACACATTCGGATCCTCAAGGAACATCAGAAGGCATTTACATTTATTTATAAGGAAATGACAGGAGTTGCACCCCACATTGCGGTACACAACCTCATCACTAAATCAGATGCAAAACCAATTAAACAAAAATTGAGACCAATGAAACCCAAGGTAGCTCTCATGGTAAAAGAGGAGGTAATAAAGCTCCTCCAAGTAGGATTCATCAAACCAGTTGATTACTCTCAATGGGTATCTAATATCATTCCGGTTCTCAAAAAGAATGGAAAGATATGCATCTGCATAGACTTCCGAGACATTAACAAGGCATGTCCTAAAGACGACTTCCCATTACCATCTATAGATGTCATCGTTGACGCAACAACTAGATTTGAGCTTTTATCTCTCATGGATGGATTCTCGGGATATAATCAAATCAGAATATTCTGAACAAGACCAAGCTAAAACCACATTTATAACTCCTTGGGGAACCTATTGCTACGTTGTTATTTCATTCGGTCTTAAGAACGCTGGTGGTACATACCAGCGGGCTATGACGTATATATTTCATGATCTTATTCACAAAATTGTGGAATCCTACGTAGATGACTTACTGGCTAAAGCCGAGAAATGTTGTGACCATCCGAAAGTGCTTCGTGTCATTCTTTCACGTCTGATAGAATACAGAGTCACACTAAATCTAGAAAAATGTGTCTTTTGGTGTGACAGTAGGGAAGCTCCTAGGTTATATTATATCATCACGCGGGATCGATGTTGACCCAACCAAAAGTAAGGTTGTTCTCAAAATGGTCCCACCTTCGGATGAATCTGGAATCAGATTATTTCTTGGAAAACTTGGTGTGATCTGGAGATTCATCCCAGATTTAAGTTTCAACATTCATCAAATCAACAATCTACTCAAGAAAGATTATAGCATTAATTGGACCGAAGACTGCAATGAAGCTTTCAACGCAGTTAAGCATTTCTTGTTATCACCACCTATGCTAATGCTACCTAAGCCAGATCACTCGTTAATTTTATATTTGCGAGCCACCAATGTCTCGTTATTCTGTATGCTGGCTCAAGAAGATGATGACAATAGGGAATGTGTGATCTATTTCATCAGCCAGACATTTCTCGATTATGAAACATGCTACACACAAGAGGAACAAGAATGCCTCACCATAGTCTTTGCAACAAAACGCTTAAGACATTACATGTTAAATCAAGAAACAAAGGTCATTGTAAAAAACCAACCATTTATGAACTTTCCTCACGCAAGGGTCCTTGTCTAAAAAGGCTGGGCGCTTTATAACCTTAATGGGTGAATTTGAATTAAAATTCGTAAATCAGAAGTCAATTAAAGGACAAATCATCACGGATTAGTTAGCTGATAATCCATTAGACGGAGGCAATCTTAGTAGATCTGGACTTTGCAGATGAGTGCGTATACTACATCAAAACCCGACCTTCTATCTTTGAGTGTCCTTGGTATACCGATATTATTAATTATATCATGGACTGTACATATCTAGAAGGTGCTACACCACAACGAAGAAGGTGGTTACGCATTATCGTAGCCAAATACGTCATTATAGAGAAAGTCCTCTATCGGAAAGCGTTCGATGGAATGCTTCTAACATGCGTTAGCACAGAAGAATCCAAGAAGATTCTCCATGAATCTCACAATGGGATGTGTGGAGGCCACTTCGGTGGCCATGCCACCCCTCATTAAATACATCGAATGGGCTATTTCTGGCCCACTCTAGAACACGATGCAATAGAGTTTATACACATGTGTCATAAGTGTCAAGAATTCTCCCACGAGATTCACATGCCAGCACAAGCTCTACAACCAATCACTACTCTGTGGCCTTTTTCCACATGGGGCCTAGATTTAATAGCAAAATTCTCTACCTCGTCTACAGATGGCCATAATTTTATAATCACGGCCACCGAATATTTTACCAAGTGGGTAGAGGCTATGCCTCTTACTACTGTACCAGGTTCTGTAATCACCAAGTTCGTTTTGAACCAAATCATTTTTAGGCATTGTGTCCCGCAAGTCATTATCTCAGATAATGGGACTTCTTTTAAGAATGACAAAGTTCACGAATTATGCAATAAATTTAAAATAAGCCATCATACAGCCTCCTTGTATTACCCTAAAGCTAATGGATAGGCTGAGGTGACAAACAAAACATTAAAAGCCATTCTCCTTAAAACGGTGAAAGAAAACAAACGAGATTGGCACTTGAAGTTATATCCGACCTTATGGGCCCACTGAACCTCAATAAGAACACCAACAAGAGTGACTCCTTTCTCACTAGTATTCGGGGCAGAAGCAGTTCTCCCACTTGAGGTTGAAATACTCAGTCTCTGCATTTCATTACAAGGGATTCTGGATGAAGACGCTTATAGAGAAGCACATCTTTCCTAACTAGAAAGCCTAGATGAAGCTAGGTTAGATGCCGAACAGTGGCACAGAGTCTATGCTGACCGGATGTGCTGGCAGTATAATAAGAAGGTCTATGAATGTGACATATATGAAGGTTATCTAGTTCTAAGGCTAGACAGCCGAATCGACAAAAAAACTAGCGAAGGAAGGAAGTTCTAGCCCAAATGGTTGGGCCCATACCGAGTCATGAAGGACTATGGAAATGGTGCATATCTCCTATGTACATTGGAAGGCGAGGAATTTGGTGAAACAGTGAATTATCTACACCTCAAATGATTCTACGCGTAAGTAGCTAGCACTATTTGTATAATTATATCTACATTGCATCTTCATATAGTTAGGATCATTTTGTCCGCTTGTTTCGTACAAAAACTATGATCAAGGAATTTTGTTCTCAAAGCAATTCATTACAAACTCATGATGTTGTTGGCATAAACACTCTAATCGTACTTCTCCATTTCCATGATATCATCAAACTATTTCAGAATCACTTCATCAAATAAAGCTAGATATGACAAGGTCTTAACGGTAACCATGCCAAGATCTGCCAGTTTATTCTCACTTTTGGTTTTTTCTTAGGATAGGTGTCTTGCCTATGGTCTGTTCTAGAAGCTTCATCATGTCACATCTATCCTGTATGTATATCTCTTTGGAAATAAGCACATACTGAAATTTTACTCAACTAAACAAGTCAAATATAGATCAAACAGAAAATTTTACTTTTACACATTTGCTTGCCCCACCAACCTTTGGTGATGAGCTTGCGTCTCTTACTAGTGACGTAGGGTTGGGAAAGGATGGAAATGCCCTTACTCGCCTATGCCTTGCCTATGGTGATAAACCCACGCTTCTTACTGGTAGCATGGGGCAAAGTATAAGGGGTCCTCTTGACAAACAAATGCAAAAGGTCATAGACAAACAATTCAAATCTTGAAGTCTTGAGTCAAAAAACAAATGAATTAGATGTTCAAAATTCCAAAAGAGTTCGAAATCCTAAAAACCAGATTTTTTTCTACCATGTGGCCATCTACGGATCTAGGTCTAGATATACTGTAGAGCAAGTTGCATCCCAAAACTATGAAGTCACTCGAGTGGAGTAAGCTTGTAGCATCCTAATTTGGGTCCGCCAAGGCTTTTTCTATCTCTCATCACTACCATTTCAACACATTTCGCAACTTGTGCCCTTTCTAGCTCTCAGTGATGAGCCCTCACATTTTACTAGTTGTGTGGAGTTAGGAGAGGGGAGAGTTTATCTACTCATCGTACCAGTTTGTATTGCCCACTTTGCCAAAACAAATATGAGGCATCCAAAATTGCTTACAGAAACTAAAATTCAAAATCACATTGTGTCTACATAATCATATATCAACATCATGAAATACAGAAAGAAAGTAAACATTTGTATCATTTGTTCTCCATTTGCATACATTTTAAAAATCATAGAAGCATAATATGATAGTTCACATGAGGAAACTGGAAAGGAAACAAAGCCATAAATTCCAAAAGTCTGATCCAAAGTAATATATATATATATATAAATTCCTGTACAATGCCATCATGCGCTAAGCATGGTAAAAATGCTCAAAGAGCCCGGTCTATACAAAAGAATATATCATGTAAAATCTAGGAGAACTAAGTGGCATCTCAACCCCTATGAAACCCCTCCAAAGGTGCACGCCCACGCCTAGGACTCCGGCTACACCGGCGCTCTGAGTGCACGGAGGGCTCAGGATCCTGAGGAGCAGCCGCATTCTCGCCACGAGAATGACTCCTCATCAAGTGCTCAGCTGTCCTATATCCCACTAGCTCCATGCGGAGAGTCGATACCATCCTGGCCATGTGCCAGACTGGGGCAAAGACATCAATGTGTCTACCATTGTCCACAGACAACTCTGTGTGGGTCCTCTCCATGGGGATCATCAGGGTATCGTTGTATACCCTGTGAATCAAGTCTCGCCACTCATCGGCGGTCTCTGTAAACAAAGGAGAAAACACATTAGAAACAAAACAAGAGATTAGAAATACAAGATAAAACAAAAGGAGAGATAGCAACTAAGGAAATCCTAATAAAAAACAAACACTAAAAGGAAGAATGGTAACTTACTCAGATCACCAGGCCTCCAGGATGGATCTCTAGGGTCAGCGCCTACCACAAATGCCACCGCTGACTGAGGTGCTCCTCCCATGGCTGGAGCAATGTGGCATCCTACAACAGACTCATCCTCCTCGCCATGGCCCTGGGAGAGTGGCTCCTCTGAAACCAGAGTCACCCTCTCTACACTCTGCTCGGCCCTCTCTGCCTGCATGATATCCTGAGTATCATGCCACTCAGGATCAGTCTCCTCCTCTGTCTCTCCCCCTGTAAACTCCTCAGACTCGGAGTCTATGTCAATGGGGTCATCGTTGCTATGGGCAGGACCCACGGCAATCTGAAGCAAGGGTACCTGAGGTGCACCGGCTCTCCCTCAGGCACGTACTACCCTCCTGGCCGCAATAGGAATGCCAGGAGTAACAATTGTCCAATCCCGGCCTCTAGGACCCCCTCTGGCCTCTCAAATTGACCTGTATACTGGCACTACCGGGGGAAGCATGCCTCTGTAAGGTAGGCCAAACTACTGAGGAACTCGGCCAAAGGGGTGTATCTCCACTCACCCCACTCTGTCAATAATTTTCCCTGTGGTGGAGCAGGAGATCAAAGTAAGAGCCTCCTCGCCCCATATGCCTGCCATGGTCTGATATGGTGTGGCCTCCATGTCATCGGTGGTCAAGGAAGAAACTAGCTGATGAGGTGCTCTGAGCACCGACGTATCTGTCCATCTAGCTGCCCTCACAGCTCCAGGATCTGTCACCTCTACACCTCTGCCATAGGGGATGAAGTGCTCATAGACCCAACTCATGACTAGGGTTGGGTGGCTCAAGGACTGTCCCTGTAAACGGACTACCCTATATAAGTCATGGTAGGTAGTCCCAAGTATATCCACTCTCCAGGCATAAATCTGGCCATGTCCCTCTATCTGTGCAATGATGGGGGACCAGCAGTATAGCAGTGTGTCTCCTCCCTTGTCCCTGATCAGTCTTAAGGCAAGGATCCCCATAATAGCCTGGCGAAGCAAGGGGATGGGAAAACTAGGAATGGACCGAACTCTTACCCCCCTCTTCGAACCCATGGAGATGACTACATCTCCCATATAAGTGGCCCACTGTGTTATCTGGGCCCACAAACCTGCTGACTCAAGGGTCAGACGTCTCCCAATGATCGGGACCCCTAGAATGTGATAAACATTATCCAAAGTGATGGTTCTCTCACCGTGGACCCCAGGTAATTAGAAGGTGTTCCGATACACATCCCAATAGGAGAATACGTCACAAATAAATGTGACTAGATTGTGCAACATGTGGAACACATGAGATGCGTAGTGTCCCGGCCCTCTGAAGAATGTCCTCCTCATCCTGTGAAAGTGCATCTAGTACTACTAGGAGCCAGTCACACTCTCTCTCTCTCTCTCTCTCTCGGCTCCACCAAATGTACTCTTCCCTCACTTGCATACACCCAAAAACACACAAAATAGAGCAAGTTAGCATCTAATTGATATTAAAAAAATCATGAAAACACATAGAAATGCTAAAAATGTAAAAACAATCTCAAAACAGATGTTCTTTTGGCATTCTGTACAAAACCGCCGCCCTGAGCAGGGAGGCGGTTTTGTAACCGCCGCCTTAAGGGCGACGGTCGTGTAATTGCCGCCTGAACATGGTGGCGGTCGTGGCCCGAAAATCCATGCGGGTTTTTAAACCTAAAAAAGCCTAAAAACGTAAAACAAGACCATTTTAACTAAAAACAAAGCCTACCCAGTAGGCGCTCCCCCTAGATGGACCTTTTAAACCTAGCATTTTCGAAAATAACCCCCCCACAACAAAGATTTTAGCATTTTAAAATTAAGGGGGTAAAAAGGATAAATTGAAGAAAACTAACATGTGATCTCGCGGGTCGATGTTCCGCTCGCGGAGGCATGATCACTATCCCGTCACGAATGTTTTGACTCTACTCGCGCAAGAAACCATCACCGTGGGTTCCAGAGCTCAGAATCAATCAAATCAACTCGCGTGAATGAATAGGAAAATGGGCCCACTTTCATATATATAGCAAACCTGACTTGTTTTAAAATGTCTTTTTTGTAGGTTTGGAGCGCCGACGAAGGTAAGTTCTTATCCCCGCACGAATGGTACGCCCTCATTTCCCATTATTTTAGCGTTTGTTTTCCGATCTATCTTGTCTATCTGCACTTGAGTTCTCTTTTCATTTTGCAGGGAGCGGGAATTTTGGATGGCGTCATTTCGACACACAGACGTATCAGGTATAACTTTCAACTTCCCATTTCAGGACCGCCATACTCGAACCCACCGTTTTACGCCTCTTCATGGCTAAAACGCTTCTCCGAGGGGGCAATATGTACATACCCAAAATTGTAGGGTACTGCACCGTCGAAACAACATAACACGTACCCCAATGATGATACATGTCTCCTCACAAGGTGTTCGGGATCCGGAAAAGCTCTCCAAGTGTGCGTTAACATCCCGCATGCCTCACTTAGCCCCCGCGTGCTTTGTTTTTTCCTTTTCCCCTCTTTTCTTGGCCTTTTTCTCTTCAGTGACGAAACCACCGCCCTGAACAGGGCGGTGGTCCTATAACCGCAGCCCTGCTCAAGGCAGCGGTCATTTACGCATTTTCTAGATTGCTCTTTTAACATGACTCACGTAAATTTCAATGATTCATCAACTTTTTTCACCACCATAAGCTTGCATTAATGATTCTGGTTACCTAGAATAGTGTTTTACCATTGTTTATAGTTTAAGAGTTCTATTTGGTTTTTACCTTGGGTAAATGCAAATGCTATAAATAGTTGGCTTGTGTTCAAGCAAATGGCCCCTCAAATTTGCCTCTGAATTTCTCATTGCAATAGATTAGTCTTTCATTTTATTTAGATTTCTTAGTTTCTTTCATTGCATGCCTAGTTAGTGTTGTTTTGCTGTTAGGAAGCCACATATCCATCTTGTGCAAATGCTGTTGATATTTCATCCAATCCATTGGAGTAGAATAGTTCATTTTCAATAGGAAGCCATTAAAGTTGCAGGTTTTGTTCTTCAAACAGGATAGTTTCATGTTCTGGACGTTTTATGTTGCATGAATCGCAATAAATCCCGCTAGGAATTGCATCCCACACATATTTCATCCCCACCGGCTGTCTTGGCACGACCTCGGGAGGTCGGGTGCGAGGAGGAGTTACTTGTAGATTCCCAAGCTCGCTTGTCACTTTTCCGTTGTACAGTATCCCCAGACCCCAGGGTTATAACTTAACTACAACCCCTTTGATAGCTCTTTATTTTTTATTTAATAGAATTTCACATTGGATTTCCAATTTACCTAGGAATTGTTTTTTTTAAATAAAAAACAAAAACATTATTTTCTGCTTCAATTCTAAATCAATTTAGGTATTAAAAACATTTGAAGTTATTCAGACATCACGCTCTCGTGTTGATAAGAGCAGTGTCAATTTAAAATCAAACAGGAGGGATGCGGTTTTTGCTTCTGGGTTACGTCTATGGTAAGGCCATCGCTGCTAGCCATGGCATTTGTAATTTTACCACTGTGTCCCCATACAATCAAAGCTGCCTTGGCAAGGTTCTTTACAACTTTAGAACAAACCAAATCCAAATCAAAATCCAGCTATGGCTTAAGCTTATACATGACAAATATGTGTAAGGCAGATTCCGTGATGGACTGGAACGTGATGATTAAAGCGTATGTGAGGAAGGGGATGTTCCATGAGGCTCTGTCCCTTTTAAAGCAAATGGTGAAGGCGGGCATGCGAGCAGATAGTTTTACCTTTCCCTGTGCTCTCAAGGCATGTGCTTCCCTATCACATCTGCAACACGGTAAGTCCATTCATAACCTTCTTGTTAGAAGCAAAACAGTTGATTCTTGTGTCTTCGTGGGTTGTGCTCTGGTAGATATGTATGCCAAATGTGGAAGAATTGAGCACGCGCGTCTAGTGTTTGACAAAATGTCTGAGAGAGATGTCGTTTCCTGGAATGCCTTGATTGTTGGGTATGCCCAAAATGGTCAATGTGATATGACCTGCAAGTATTTTTGTGAGATGCAATTGCAAGGTGTGAAACCTGACTTTGTCTCCACTGCCAGCGTTCTTAAGGCTTGTGCTCACTTGGAAAACCTGAAACTGGGAAGACAGATACATGGCTTTCTTGTTAGAGGCGGATATCAGGCGGATGCTTTCATGGGGAGTGCTCTCACGCACATGTATTCAAAATGTGGAATGTTAGTTGAAGCACGCCAAGCATTTGACGAAATGTCCCACAAAGATAAAGATGTGGTTTCATGGAATGCAATGATTGTGGGGTATGCGCAGAGTAAACATTACGATCATGTCTTGGACCTCTTTCAGGAAATGCAACTGGCAGGCTTGAAACCAAACTTAGTCACCACAGCCAGTGTTCTCAGGGCGTGTGCACATTTTTCAGCTTTGCAACAGGGGAAGGAAATCCATGGTTTTGTAATTAGAAACGAATCTGAGTCTGATCATTTTGTGGCCAGTACACTAATAGACATGTATTCTAAATGTTGGGTTATTAGTGATGCATTCCATGTCTTTGACAGAATGTCTGAGAGGGATGTAGTTACGTGGAGTGCTATGATTTCAGGCTATGCACAGAATGGTTATTGTCCTGAGGCATTGCAACTTTTCAAGGACATGAACATGTGTGGTATGGATCCAGATTCTGTTACTATTGCATGCATTCTCCCAGCATGTGCCCGTGAATCTTCTCTGAGACATGGTAAGGAAATCCATGGTTATATGGTTAAAAGTAGATTTACTTCTGATGTTCTGGTGTGGAATGCTCTAATAGATATGTATGCTAAATGTGGGAGTATACAGGATGCAAAAGAAGTCTTTGACAATTCGCATCATAGAGATTCCGTCTCTTGGAGTACTATTATTGGAGGATACACCCAGAACACCTATTATGATTATGCCTTGAAGCTTTTTTCTGAAATGCAGCTATCTGGTTTGAAAGCTGACTATGCCACCATTGCTAGTGTTCTTCCTGCATGTGCTAATGCATTAGCTTTGCAACATGGCAAGGAGATCCACAATTACATTATTAGGTTTGGGTTGGAGTCGGATGTTTTTGTTGTAAGTGCACTGGTAGACATGTATTCTAAGTGTGGGAGAATAGACGTTGCTTGTCATATATTTGACAATATGCATGCTAGGAATATCGTTTCATGGAATGCAATGGTTGCAGGCTATGTACAGAATGGGAATTATAGCGAGGCTTTCCAAATCTTCCGCCAAATTGAACATGCAGGACTAAAACCTGATCCTGTTACAATTGTTGGCATTCTCCCACTATGTGCTCGGTTAGGAACTTTGCAACAGGGAAAGGAAATCCATGACTACACACTGAGAAGGGGATTTGATTCCAATGTTAGTGTTGCTAATTGTCTAATTGATATGTATGGGAAATGCGGGAGTCTTAATGTTGCACGCCGGGTGTTTGATAAAATACACAATAAAGATCTGGTCTCATGGAACTCTATAATTTCAGGTTATGGGATGCACGGAAATGGTGAGGAGGCCCTCAGTTTCTTTCAATTGATGCAGCAGACAGGCATAAATCCTGATCATATCACTTTTGTTGCTGTTCTGTCTGCATGCAACCATGCAGGCGTCGTGGATAAAGGTCGGTACTACTTTGATTGCATGAATCAAGATTATTCCATCACACCAAGAGTAGAGCATTATGCATGTATGGTCGACCTTCTTGGCCGTGCTGGCTGCCTAGATGAGGCTTACAACTTAATTAAAAAGATGCCATTTGAACCTACTGCTGATGTGTGGGGAGCACTGCTTGGAGCTTGCAAGACATATGGTGATATAAAGCTAGGAGAAAGGGTGGCAGACATCCTGTTTAAGTTAAAGCCTGAAGGTACTGGATATTATGTGCTTCTTTCAAATATTTATGCTTCAGCTGGGCGTTGGGATGATGTAGCTAAGGTGAGAACCTTGATTAAAGACAGAGGATTGAAAAAGAGCCCAGGATGCAGCTGGATTGAGGTCAAGAGCAGAGTCCATGAATTCTTTGTAGGAGATAAGTCACACCCACAATCTGAAGAAATCTTTGCAATGTTGAAAAGCTTGGATAGGCAGATGAAGGACTTAGGATATATGCCAGACACTGGATTTGTTCTGCATGATGTGGAAGAGGAAGAAAAGGAACAGAGTCTTTCTGTCCATAGTGAAAAACTTGCCATTGCTTTCGGGCTTCTTAATACATGCCCTAGTACATCTATCCGTGTCACCAAGAATCTTCGAGTTTGTGGGGACTGCCACACTGCTGCTAAGTTCATATCTAAGATTGCCAAGCGAGAAATTATAGTGAGAGATATGATTCGGTTTCATCATTTCAATGATGGATCATGTTCTTGTGGGAATTACTGGTGATACTAATTAAATTGATGGCAAGAGCTTGCTGGTGTGAAGCATTTCTCTGAGCAGGAACCCATGTTCTTGGTGTTATGATGCAAACAATTTTCAAAATTTTGGATGAATATCTGCAAAGAGTTGAAGAACTAAAACTGCATGTCATAAAGGTAATAACAATTTGACAAGACAATGTGTAGGATGGCTTTGGCAATCCTCCAAAATGGAAAGATGATTTAAGGTGTGTTCCTCTTCTGCTTATGTTTGGGATTGTCACCTCCTTACTGCTAATATTGCAGTCCACTGAGAGGGGGATGCATATTTTTTCACAGCTATTATGGTTTCATAAATATAAAAGAGTGAAGCCTCCATTGCAGTCGCATGAATATTGTTACTAAAAGACCAATTCTCCCATTGCAGCCACGTGAATATTTTTACTGTCAGGCTACTTGCCAATCGATAAGTTTGGAATTGAGAATTATTGTGGTTTCTCTCCTTTCTCCATTGAGAAAATGCCACATGAAAATCACACCTCAAGCAATCTCTCAAATTGCCTAGGGTTTGGCCTTCATGCACATAGTTTTTCACGTGGGAGCCCTTTGCTCTTCTAAACAAGAGGATCCAAAAGTAAGCCCATCTTCTGACTGCACAATCTGTACGAGTATGGTAAAAAAGGAGTTAATCACATAGCTGATTGAAGCATCATAATGCTTTGAATGCATGTTAACAGACTTTGATTTCATGTCTCAAGCTTTCCGCTACATATTTTTCTGTATTTATACTGTTTGGCAGACCAGGTTGAAGATTCCATATACCAATAAAGAAGATAAGGAAAAATCATATTTATTTGAAATATTGAATCTATGATATGTGATTAAAATTCCATTATAACAAGGACTTATCTGATTGACTTCATTGTTTCATCAACTGTAGTACCGAGCATGGTTAGAGAACAAGATCACAATTCACGGTGTAGAGTTTCAACTTCATTCGTATCATATATAAGAGAGGACACTGGAAATAGAAGAAGTTTGGATTTTTTTACAATGGGATCTCCCTGAAATTAGAGTGGACATTTTAGCTGTCTTTTATCTAATCTTGAATGCAAACTGGTTACAAGCTTGAGAAAGAAAAAGAGTTTGAACAACAAATTAAGCAGTGGGGTATGGTGGGGGATGATTTACAGTCCACAAGCCTTCCCTCTTTGGCTCATGAGGGAGAACAAATAATGCCCTAATAGATCAGGATGGATAAGATATTGCCTCAGATGGAACAGGGTATAATAGCAAGGAACTTGAGGAAGCTGATAATCACGTGAAATTTGTCTAGAAATCAAACAGAGGAATACGGTTAGTCTTTATAATAGTTCTCAGGAAGAAACTGGTGAGGAACAAAATGAGACTTCGCCACCTGCAAGGGCTAAATGGGTGTATATTGTTGGAACTACTGTGTCTACTGATGAAAGAGTAGATAGAATTCTGGTAGAAGGAAACCTAGGCGGCAGCAGAGGGGTCCAAATATAGGACTTGGACAGATGGCCCTTCAAGAAAGCATGACTTTGAAGCAATACAATGATTTACATGGTGAATGTGTAGCTTTAAGCCAAGACATTAACGATTCCAATACTGTCTGCTTCAAGGGTCAACGTTGTAAGGCAACAGGGTATGCTTGTGATGGTGGGGATTCAACTGCTACCATTGCTAGTGCAATGCATGGACATAAAGGTAACATGAATCCCACTGATTGGAATCCTCTTACAGAATTTGATGGCCTTTCAGAATTGGTGCTGTGACCATGGAATGTCACCTTTTACCAATTTGCCTGTGTTCCATTTTAATGGAAGAAGGAACTTTACTCTTTCCAACGAAATGCTGGGACAGGAACCTTGTCTTTATAATACTGAAGAACCTAGCGGGGAGGGGCAGAAAATCTTATGTGAAGGAGCCCAATTGCTAGATGAGAGAATTCTTTTGAAGCCATCAGGGAAAAGTTCAAATCTGGCAAGAGCTATTTAACTACAAAAATTGCCCATTTAAAGAAATTAATCTCAGAATCCTAAAGCTGGAACTGACCATGTGCAACACGCAATTTGAAGCTGAACATAATGCTGAAGTTGAAAATGCTGCTCTGCTGAAGTTGTACCTCCTGCTACTGTTGTACAAGAAGTACCTCCAGTTCCTGCTCCAGACCAATATATGCCATACCAGGCTGTACTTTCTGATTTCATGCCATGGTATTAAAATGTAATGGTATCAGACTATGATACTTTTTTTTGGATGGCTGTCAGGGGTTAAATTTGATGGCCACCTATGCCGGTCAAACAATTTATCGATGATGGTTAATTTTTAATGTACAAAACAATGGTATTCATACACTACTTATAAAAGTTATAAACGACTATTCCATATTTATTTAACTATAATTAATATATAGTATATACTAATATAATTTACATATAAATGTATATAAAAATTGACAGTAACATTTAAAATATGCAAGTCACACTTGATGGTTCTATAAAATATTTGCAAGTCTTTTACATCCAAAATCCCAAAAAATGTCTAACGGCCGTCAAACAATTTATTGTTTTTATTTAGTTAACGAGTCTTAAACTGGACAGTTTATGCATTGATGATAGATACACTTCAATGTTGTAGCCTATCCTTGAAAAATGGTTAAAATCTTAGTCACAAGTCACCCTTGTGATTATTAACTAACGCTCTAGTCTCTACCCATGTAAGTGCACATATGTATGTAACAAAAACTATAAACGAGTTCCTTAAAATAGTAATACAAAACTTGAATTAATGTTCAAGAATCAAAACATTCAATATACTTAAGACTTTGCATTTTTATTGATCATGTGGCTGCCATACATATGATATACAAATATCATGTCAACATGAATATGAACAAAACTCGAAATTTGAAAAATAGACTAGGATCCATGTTCAACTTTTCAAAATATACAACATACTTAAGATTTTACATTTCATTGTTCATGTGGCTGCCATACATATGATATAGGAATACAAACGAATCTAGAACATATCATCTAGCTTTTCCTCAAAATCAAGTTCTTGTGTGCCACTTGCGCTAGCTTCACTCTCATTAAATCCACTCTCCGCTCTTTGCGAACTCTCTTGAACGTCATCTTTGCCATCAAATAATGAAAGTTGGGCAAGCGTGGCTGTGGAGGCATCCAAGTTTGTGGTCTCTGGAATAAGATCCCAAAGTTTGTCAGGCCCTCTAGCATAGTCCTCAGACTTGTGTGACAAGAGGCGCAAATTGGGGTGTACATATACCAAATCCTCAACTTTTTTAGATGCCAACTTGTTTCTTTTAACTTAGTGGATAAAGTTATAAGTACTCCAATTCCGCTCTACGGAAGAATTACTAGCCACCTAGTACAACAAAGTTAGAAAATTGAAATTCAAAGACAAATTAGTAACATACTAAGAATGTGTAAAAAATAAATTTAAATTTAAATAATCCTAACTTAATAAAATTTAAAATATTCGAAATGATTATAAATTTTAAAATTTATAAATATTATCCCTGTGAAAGAACTTTTATAACAATAGGACGTAAGTACTTGGCATCATGGCCATGTACAGACCACCATGTGGTTGGAGTCAAGCGGCTCTTGTCGAAAAGAGCCGCAATCAATCCCATGTTGCCCTCTGAACCAGTAAACATGTCCATTTCACTTTTGACCACACTAGCTATAGATAGATCAAGAAAAATTCTTCTGAATGTTGCCCTGGTTCCATTTCCAATTTCGGATTCAGAAAATGGTGCTTGCCTGTTTGGTAGCCCAAGTACATCAGAGCTATAGTACTTTGGGGTTAGTGCATAAGCAAGGAGATGTAATGAGGTGGTCATTTTATTCCACCTCTTTATGACCTCACTCTTGACTTCATCGTAGAAGGTCTCTTGTGGATCTTGCTCTTTTTTTTTAATTATATCTCTGATACGCTCAAGCATAAATCTATGCCATCATATATCTCTCTCAAGCATGCTTCATCAATGTCTACATATCGGATCATGGAGGGAATGGGCCCTGTAAAACTCAACAAGTACTCAACGTTGGCCCACCAATCCTCATCAAGGAGCCATGATTTTAACCTTGTAGCTTTCTCTATATTTGACTACCTCCACACTGACAAAACATTGTTGATCACCATACTGCTTAAAGCCTCTCTCACCTTCACAAGTTGTCTCAAAACGAGTGTGTGAGAGGCAAATCTAGATTTTGCAACCTTCAGCAACTCTAACCTTGAGAATTCCCTGAAAATGGCTTGTGACATATGATGGTTTGTGATAAACATTTAAATGTAATTTGCCTCAGAATAAATTTGTTCAATCCATGGGATTTTCCCAATCTTATCCTGCTGAAGCAAGATATATAAACTTCCCCTGCATTTCTATTTTTTTCTCCCTGGCAATTCGTGCTGCAGTACATGTCAAATTTAAACTCTAGACTATATTTTGTGTGAAAATAATGTTTTTTTAATTTAAATAGGCATTTACCTGGTATGTGATTCGAGGGTTGACATTTCCCTTTGTTGTTCACTAAAATTGAGACTACAATTTTTTAAAAAATGGATGGGGTGTGTTACAATCTGCATGTTGTCCTGCTTCACTTTTAATATCTGTTCTCTTCACATGCAATACCTGTCTTCGAGGAAAAGGTTAGCGGATTATTTTGTTTTCTTATCGATAATCAATAAAATTGAAGTGCGTATTGGCAAGATGTGTGACTGCGATTGTGAATGCAGGCTGTTGGGGTTTCTGCTCAGACTTCCCTTTACCCTCTTAGCCTACCTGGTTTCTTTTCTTTTGGCTGTTCTTGTTTGCATTGTGGTTTAAGCATCGATTTTGCTCTTTACTTTATCATATCTTCAGACTGATTTGGTTTGCCCAAGATTTAAAATCAGTTGATTAACATGTTTTTCCTGTGAATTTAGCGTCTAAATAGTTTGTTTTAGCAAAATATAAATTCAGATTTTTACGAGTTGTTGTAACGTCCATTTATGGTGTGGAGCATTTTAACAATTTCTTGGTGCTATGTAAATTTTTAGGCAATCAATTTCTCACAGCTGCTGCTTCGAATGGTCTGCAAACTTTAAAGCTGAAGCAAATAATGTATACAAAAAATAGCAATTCCATAGAGCGCCTCAAAGCAATGCCTATGGAATTGGAGCATCCCTTGTGTAGGAGTCCTCCCTGTTCTCAAACACACCGACTCGTCCGGATTGATCACATAATCAGTTTGCATGGAAAACAAATGAATGAAATTGTAATGCTTACATTAATATTCCTGCTTAGATATACTTTTTACCTTCTGCTGCACCCTTATTGTGCTAATTTGTTTCTTCTTTCGTTGGAAGTTTTGCTACATCGATTTTAAAATCAGGGGTTTCCTGATTTTTCAGTATTTTGTGGCTAAAATCCAAATGGATTTCGCTGATTTCATCCATTTGATTTAGGTGTTCTTTTGTTTTCTTTGTATCTGCATCTTTGTTTTTTTATTGTCTTTCTTTTTTAAGGTGCAGAAAGTGTTAAACTAAGGATTAAATTTTGGGTTTTCTTTTTCTTTCATTTTTTTGGGTAAAATAGGTTGTCGAGCATTGTGGCAGACCCGTATAATTTGTTATTACTGTTTGACTGCAATGCACAAACCTGCAAGTCCTAGTACATTTCTTCTGAGTTTGTTTTGAGCCCGAAGATGGCTGGGAATTCCTGCAAATCCTGGGGCTGTTGAATTTAGCATAGCCGAGGGTGCTGGAGACTGACAGGGGTGGCACAAAGATTCATTTGATGGCAGCAACATGATTGAGAAGGTTGGAGGACACTCAGGAGAGTATTTTGGAGTCTTGTAGGAGGGTTCTCAGGTTTCCAGAGATTTGTTTTGTGGACAATTGGGCTTTTGTCATAACAGGTGCAGATGAAGGAATATTTGCATGCATCACTGCATATTATGCACTTGACACTTTAGGAGGAAATCCGCATTAGATGTAATTGACCATCGCAGGGCATTATTCCAGGTAACATTTGTACAAGAGAAGCACCAAAACCCATGGATTTACATATGTTAGAATTGGGAGGTATTGTGTACAATCTTTGTAGGCAACATAGTTACGCGGGGACGTGTCCCTCCCAAATCCCAGGCGTCCCGGACGTTCTGGGGACTCGGAAACTTGGAGGAAACGTTTCCTCCAAGTTTCCGAACTTCCAACTTGCAAGGGAAACGTCTCAGGGACGTTTGACAGATGCATGAAATGCCCCGGAGATGTTGGGGATGGAAGGGGGACGACGGGGACGTGTTGACGTCTCAGGGACGTCCAAACGTCCCCAATGTCAACAAAATTTTTCTTTAGAATAATAACTATTTTTATTTTTATTTTTTTTAATTTAATTAATTTCTTTGTTGTTTTCTATTTAAAACCATTACCAGTGGACTATGATATATGAATACAGAAATTTTTGAGCACAAATGCTCATGGTGGACTGTCACAACATACTATGAATACAATACCAACAACATACATATTACACATTAATGTTAAAAATTATATGAACACATATCTTTGTAACTGTATCTTTGTAACACACATTTATATGGATGTATCGACGTGGACTGTATGCACATGGTGGACTGATATATAAAAAATGAACTGTGATTCATAAAATTTCTAAAATCCATATGTATATTTGTAATATTTATAATTTTATAGATTATTTTACTAGCCGTCCCCCAGCCATCCCGAAATTTTGGAAATTTTTTGCCATCCCAAAAACTTCGTCTGCGCGTCCCGCTGTCCCGGAGTCTTAGGTAACTATGGTAGGCAAAGCTATCTTCATGTTGGTCAAGAAGCAACATGTTGGTACGCCCTTAATCTTAGGTCATATATCGTGATATGTATGGTCAACTTGTGGCTAACATAATCTCTTATCATGTCATATCACATTTATTTATGTTTTTATATGCTTAGTAGGTCTGCCTTGGTGCTTTGCATAACATATTAGTATATATGAGTTAGTGACTAGTAGATGATTATCATATTGAGCACTAGAGTCTCATTGTATGGTTTGGAGGTTGCTCCCTTGAAGTGGCCAAGTCATTCTACAAGCATATTGTGATCCTTTCTCTGTATTTCAGCGTTCTATTTTCACTAATATTCATATATATGTAAGTAATTTCACTACAAGTGGTATTAGAGCTTCAATTTGGGCCAACATTAGGTCAAAATCCTAATTTTGAAGATTTGGCTATATCTCTCAAACGGTGGCAATTTTTCTACAATTTTTAACTAAAGTGGCGGAATTAGTCAAATAAGGTTCTCTCCAAATTACATGATCTTTTGACATGTTTTGCACAAGCAGTATCTATTTTAGGGTTTTTCATAAATTTGTTCCGCAAGTTGCAATTTTTAGTTTTTTCTAAATTTATTACATATTCGGAAAGTTTGCAAATAAATATTTAGGATTTATTCATTGGGTTTTTTTTGTCTATTTAGACAAAAACCATTGATAATCCACCCTAAATCTCTACCCTGAGCCTGAACCCTAAATGCTAAGCCCAAACCTTGAATCCAAAAAAGCCATGATGAGTCAACAAACAAGAGAAAAAGGCAAGGGTAGTACCACACATGGAAAAAATAGTCAGAATATGGAATTGGAAGGAGAACTTAATCCTCAAACCTAAGGTTTTCCTTAACATATACTAAAATTATCCAACTTGAGTGTGAGTTGCACAATATGCAATCCATAGTAGTGACAAAAAATGATCTTGATGCTGACTTGAAAACAATGGAATCAAAACCATGGCAGCCATTTCGAGTCTACAACAATAAGCCACCAACTCCCAATTAGGTCAATCAAGACCCACTATCAACCATACCTCCAATTCAGCACAACCACATCACTCGTATTGTTTTGATGTGGGGAGTAGAAACATGATGCCAAAAGTGGAGATGAAGAGATTTTATGGTACTGATCCAATCACTTGGATCCACTAAATGGAGATGTTTTTTATGTGCAACAAATTCTAAGTGGACAAAAGGTCGTATTGGGCATCATTGTATCTGGAACTAAAACAATTCATCTAGTATAGATTTGCGAGTAGAAAAAGAAGGGTCTCCCTTTAACCTTGTTAATGTTCACAAATGATCTTTAAATAAATTACAATAATAGTGTTATAGAGAATTATTTCAACTACATAGTAAAGTTGTAGATGCCTCTTTTTCACCCGTAGGTGACCTATGCACATCAATCAAATTATCATTACCTATCACTATTATCCCTATCATGAGTATCATATAATTTACCTTCGTAAATCCTATTCAACCACGTAAAAAACCCATTTACCCTCTCCTAACCACTCAAAATTCTGTAAACTCATTTTTACCATACTCATCCCAACCCCCTCACCTCTTACAACTAAACATCCTCAACCTCCCACCATCTCCCAACAACCTAATATCTGGGATGGCAAATTGTTTCAACCATTTTCCATTTTTCCTCTTGTTGTTTTTAACTTCTACGGTCAAATTGAAAGTGATCTGTGATCATCGACGATCATTACAGGCATCGTCGATCCTATTTAGCCAACCTCTTTCTCCCTTCTTCAGTTAGTCAAAATTCATGTGGAAGGACGAATTGTTGACCTTGTAGATAACATCATCACATTCAAGGCTATCAACATACTGCTGCCAAAGCTACTAGGACCCCCAGGAACTATGTCAAATCATCATTCAACCTCATTGGAAGCTCTATTATCTCCAACACGTTATCAAGGTTAGTATCTGCATTTTATCTCATTTTGTTATCATAGATTGTATCAATTATAGTCCATATCTTGTCGTCATTGTCATCTTATATAGGATGCCTAAATTCTCCCTCTCCTTCAATCAGCCACACCACATGTAGAATATTATTGATTTCCACAAGGATCATCGTTGACCCCTGAGCATCGCCGATCAGTCCTTTGGCCATTACTTCTCCTATTTGGCCTCCTAAACAATCACAAATCTCCATTTTTAGAACCATATAGGATTCTAGATTCCCTATAGCCTATCTTTCTATTGTCAAGTCTCTTTGTCTGTCATCTATTTCCGTTTTATTAATCCTTTTATCACAATAAGCATTTCCTATTTGATCGGTGTCGATCCCAATCGTTGTCGATTGGTGTCCATAGCCCTTTGCTTTATCTTTTGGCCTCATAAACACATTTGAATATTCGTTTCTGGGTTTTACATACTTTTAGGCTTTCCATAATCAACCTTATCAATCATCAATCTCTCTTTGACATTTATTTCTATTTGCTTTATTCGTACTTATCAAAAACAAAAAAATTTGTCTTTGATCATCGTTGATCCCTATCATTTATGAATCATCTTAACATGTCATATTTTTATTAATCTGATTTGATCTAACAAATTATTTGCAAGAATGGATGCTCTGTAGATGATTGTTCCAGGTCCATCGCACCCCATTACTAGCATTTATGACCTTCCCACCATCCAACAACCGTTTGTGTGGGAGCGGTTTGATATCTATCCTCCACAAACTCCCCTTGTGCACCATTTTATTCACACCAAACTTCAAAGACATCAAGGAACAATTCGAGATCCTCTACGAAATATGAGAAGTAACTGAGGAGTTTTGGTATGACTACTTCGAAGTCTTTGAGATCACCATTGCCCTAGCCTAGGCTGCTTACGAAGCCGAACATGATTTTCCTATCCATCTTGAATTCTAAACTATCTTTGTCATCATTTATCTTATTATCTTTATTGACATAACTTAATTGTATCAAAAAAGTTGACAGTGAAACCCTTCAAGGAAGTGCCTCTGGATTCTTGGCATCAACCTTTGTCAAGCAACTCATATCACATTTATCTATTATTTTTTTGTCTAGTTGTCTTTGCATACAAATCTCTTCACTTAGTGAAAGAAGTAGCATTTTTAAATTGTCCACACTCTAGCATCCCGACATTGCGATTTTCGGCGCAGGTATCTATAGTGCCCACTCCTCTTTAACACCTATTTTTTTGCTATGATCATGATTATTAGTTGCTTAGCGACATGGATATTGTTATGATATTTTGGGTATCCCATTGTTAGACATTTTAGATATTATGATTATCATTGTGTTTTGGCTCTTATTATGAACTGTATGGGTACCTAGAGGACATTGTTAGATATTGCAGTACACGATGATAATGATTTAGTAGTATTTTGTTAAATGCTGACATCTTGGACTCTTGACAATGGCGATTACGTCTAGATGATTGGACTAACCATGTGTGCACATTGATGCTATGATTTATTAATAATGTAATGATAATAGGTGATTAGTAGTATGTTGTTGAATGCATCTAAATAGACATATGTTATAGTGGATGTGTGAAATGCATGGTTATCGTAAAATATGAATTGTGATAGATGGTTATGCATAGACGTAGGGTGATAGTAAATGTTAATGGATAAGATAGAATGGTGATGATTAGTAATTGTGAAAAACTAGGGTCAGAGTAGAGTTGTTTAACTTTGATAATGATGCAATTATGTTATATGATGATGTTATGTGATGACGATATATATTGGTTTAGTTTCTTGACGTATTGATATGGCCTCGAGGCGGAAGGTGGTATTTTCTTGGTTGTTTGCAGGAAAAAAAATCACACAAAAAAAGGAGGGACTATGAAGAGTAACTATGGAAGAATGTTGGGTGTTTACAACATGGTCACCGTGGCAGCTGTGTGTGTGTGTGTGTGTGTGTGTGTGTGTGTGTGTGTGTGTGTGTGTGTGTGTGTGTGTGTGTGTGTGTCATCATGTTGCCTGTCATGTTCTTAGGAGGTCTCCATGGGGGAGCAACCTCAAAAGTGACCATGGGTGTGAATTTGGTTTTGCCTTTCTATTTATTTTTCTTAGTTGATGATGTGATTTTATTAAATTCTAATGTTCTCTCATGTTTTTGTGTTTATTAATGTAGCCTTGATTAAGTAAGTAATTTTGTGGTTTATGTTAATGGGGTGATGTTGCATATGGGGGGCAATGATGTGTTGTACATTCCTTATTTTCTTCATGATCTTGGATGAATTTTATTTTTGTTTTGGTTTTTGTGCCCATCCCCATCTCCAATACTCGAATTTGGGCTTTGAGCCCATTTTTGGAGGCAAGTGGGACATGTTATACTTTTCCAATACCGCTTAAAACTCTTCAACCAACCTAACCTATGATATGAGGGGTCACATTTAGCCCTCATTATGTGTTTTTCAAGGAAAATAGAGGTAATTAATTGCCACCTTCTTTCCCAACTTCTCTTAATTGTGAATCCTTGACGTGTGGAAATGTGAATTGTGTATGCAAGAATGAAAGTGTCATGTACTGTCACCTTACTAATTTATGAAGTCTTTGTTCATGTTTTTCACTTATGAGATTGGATTGAGAGGGAAATTATGTGGCATCCTACATAGAGCCACCTCACCATCCTCTCTCACCGTTTTCTATTTATTTGGAATCTCTTGGTTCATATTTGGGGTTACTTGTTTGGAAACTTTTGGGGAGCTTGCATTGGAGATTGTCTTGGATTTTGGAAAGAGGTTGGAGTTTTTTTTGCTTGAATATTGAAGGATCTCTAAAATGGAAAGTTATGGAACTTATAGCTTGGTCATATTGGATTTTTATTATTTGTGTGTTGTGTTGTTAATTATGTATGAATGTATGTGAGTTTTGTATGGGATTGGGTAGTTTTTGGCCTTAGGTATGATGTTGGGAGAGGGAAATGAGAGCCATTGTGGAGGTAAAAGGGGAGTATGTCAAGGTTTTTTGGAGGGAGTGTGGGTTGGCTTCTCCAGCTATGTGGAGCTATAATGGGAAATTCTTGCTACTATCTTTGTGTATCTTATCAGGATGGTAGAGATAAGGGGTACTTGAGGGAGGGATAAAATGCACTTGGAGGCTTGTGTGTGATATTTATCCCACTTGGGAGGCTTAACAAGATGTCTGTCACGATTCCCTTCTCCTTTGGCCACATGTTTTGAGCCAATAACTAGATTGTATGTGCAAGTTTTTCTGTTGCCTTGTTATTGTATGTGTTGCAAATTTATTGGTGTGTATGCATGTATTGTTTGAAGCCATTTTTATGAAGAACTTCCATGGTTGTAAACATCCCTTCATTTCTCCATTGTTAAGGTTCATGTGCCAATTAGAAGGTAGGTTTCAAAATCTCATTGAATTAAGGTTGGGATGTGAGTGTTGGCTATGTTCCCCATTCCTTTGCTTGATGTGTTGAAGAAAAAGGATGAAAAGTTTAATGGTGTTGTAAGTTTGCAAATTCGCTATGGATGAATGATGTATGGGTGCACATGTTGAGACAGAAAGAAGGGAAGAAAATATTGTTACTAAAATTTAACATGTTGTCTCTACCATCTTCGAGTGGAGGGATTTTGTATACTTGTATTTTAAAGTGAGATCTTCTTGTAAAGGATTTAATTAAGTATGTTATGTATGTTGACTTATGTACCATAGATGGTTGAAGAAGGATGTTGAAAGGATGTAGTTGCATCTTATCTTAGGAATTTAACTTCATAATGTAAATTTGCAATTTGATTTAAAAGGTAGTATTTTATTAAAAAATTTAGAGTGATCTCCTTGAACTGAGAAATTTGATGCAGGCATATATGTGTGTGTGTGTCCCCTGTGTGTGTAAATGTGTCTGTATCATGTATGTGTGTGTGTATAAAATAAAAGTGAACTTATATTTAAGTATGTATGTATGTACATATTATTTCTATACAGATTTACATGACAGGTACACATGGATACATTGACATATCTACCATTGTATGTATATACAGATTTAGACACATATTACAAACACACTAAATATTTCTATATATGCATCTATTAGTTTACTGTACTTCTATCATGAGAAATAAGTCCAATTGCTTTCCTATGTCAATGTGTACATGTGTCTATGTGTGTAAACAATAATCCCAACTACTGTACACACACACACACAGTACACATGGTACATGATTATATATATACTTATATAAAGTAATATATATATATATTATGGATTGAGTTGAAAGTTCATTGTTGTTAAAGCAAACTAAAGTTAATAAAGTAATGTATGCTATTGTATTAGGGGGTTGTAGGGAGGCTGCAACACCCCCTCTCCCCCAATAGCCTAATAAAATAGTGGGAAGGGGAGGGGGTGTGATGCTTGTAGTGCCCAGTTCCCTTCAAAACCTTTTGATACTTGATCATGATATTGTTCACTATATTATGGAAATTATTATAGTTTTGATTTAGTATGGTATTAGATGTTAGATTATGGATTATTGTTGACTTTAATTCATATATGATGCATGATGGATTATTAGAGACACTTTTATATATTGATGATTGATATATTGTCCAACGTGGTTATATTTATGGATGATCGTTCAGACATGTGATATTTGCATATATTGAGTAAACCTAGAAAATGGAAATTAGGTCAAAATTGATTATCATATAGTTGTTTATGAGATTGCAAATGATATTGTTGATTGCCTTGATGATTGTTCTGATTTACATATGTATGGATGATTTTGGATATTTTAATGTATATTTATTTTGAAAAATTTCATACGGCCACGAGGCCGAAGGAGGTATTTGTTTTTTTACAAGTTAAAAATATCAGAACAAATATCAGAGGATTGGACACAAACCACATTAGAATTCTAGATGAATTCAACAAAGGTCACAACGACAATCTTGTATTTGTTTGTGTGTGTTTGTTTGTGTTAGGCATTCCCATGGGGGGATCACCTTTAAATGTGACCAAGGGTTTTATGTGTTTTTATCTTATTCATATTTCCCTTTGTTAATGTTGTATGTGTTTTATTTTAAGTGGTGCTGTTGACCCCTTTTCATTTATTATTAAATGGTGTGTAATATTGTGAGTAATCATAGTGGTCTAAGTTAATTAATTAAATTATGTCATAAGAAAGTAATTAATTGATTTGTTGGCCTTGAATTAAAGTGTTGTAAGAATGACTGTAAGTAATGTGTAAGTAATGTGTAAGAGACATGTATAAGTTGTTTTTGAGTAAGAAACACTCCACCTTCTTTGAAATTCGAATTTGTCCTTGGAGGCTGATTTTGGAAGCATGTTGGGACAAGTTAAACTTGTCCCATACCTCTTAAATTTATATACCAACCTTACCTATGGTTGGAGAGTTAATTTAGACCTTCTTTATGCATTTTTGTAAGTCAAGTTGTATGTTTTAATTGCACTTTCTTACATGTTTTTAATTTCTAGTCCTTATGGGGTGTGGGCTTGTTTGCAGTGTGTAAGTAAAAATATCATATTATTCACCCACCTATTGATTATGCATTGGAGAATGAAGTTGAAATTTGGTGTTGGGGTTGAGGATGTGTGATGTGGCATCCTACATGGATCCACCTCATCCTCTTCTCTTCCCTCTTCTATTTATTCAAATTCCTTAGCTTGTTTTTGGGTTGCTTCACTTTTATCACTTCATTTTTGGGAGAATTCCTTTTGTTGTTTTTGGAGAGCTCTTGCTTTTGGAGAAGATTGGAAGATTTTCATTCTTGTGTTGAGATTGTTGATCTTTGGACTGTTTTGCATTGGAAAACTTGTTGTTTTGAACCTTGGAACAAACTCCATCATGGAGAGGTAGGAGCTTGGCTCTTGGAAATGTTCTTCTTTTTTTTTATGCATATGTAAATGGTTCGAATGTTTGAATGTGTTGTTTTATTTGTTGGACTGATTGGGTAGATGGCTTAGGGATGGTGTAGGAGAAGACTATGGGGTACTCTTGAGGGAGGCATAAGTGTTTTGGGGAGGTATAAGTGTGGAGGGAGTTGGGATTTGGGTTCCACCTTGTAAAAATAAATAACTTTGCATTTCTTTACTCATTATGGGGTGCCATAAGAGGTTGGGGAGGCATAAGGAAATGTGAGGAATAAGGGGTACTTAGAGAAGGCATAAGGGTATGTCAGGGATTTGAAATGCTATATATTTTGGTGGTTTGTTCTCAGGTGGTGATACCCATTTCCCCTTTGGGAGGCATAAGTAGCATCCCCCATAGTTTCTTGCTCCTTTGGCTTGCATGATGAAGCCTGAGTTTTGTTTGTTGTCTTTCATGTGGTTGTACAAAACTATTTTTTTTGTTTTGGACTGTGTGTTTTAATATGAAATGTGCATGTTGAAATATTGACTTTGTGTTGTGGAAGTCTTATTGTTGCCATGAGTTGAGTCACATTTCTTATTGCATTTTGGTTGGGGCTTGGGGGCCGATGAAGACGGATGGCTTCTCCTTTCATTAGATGTCTTGGTTTGTTGGAGAGTGTTTCCTTTCCCCTAACTTTGTGGTGATCAAATTGAAATAAATGGATGGATCTGCATGTTGTTGTTCTGGAGTAAAGGAAAAGATACAGTTTTTGACAGTCCCTTGTGAGAGTTCTATTTATGTAAAACCTTTTCCCACTATCAAGTGGATGAAAATGTAATATATTTTGTGATGGAAAGATGATTTGTGTATTGGATATGAAATTTATAATTGTTAAATTTAAAATGAAATGCACTCTATTTTCTGTTTTGAATGAAAGAAAAGAAAAATTTGTATTTTTTCCTTGGGAATGAAATGGAAAAGAAAGTTGTAAAAGAATCATCTATGTCAATAGAATTGTTTTATGTACCAAATGATATGGTCTTCATTAGAAATCTATGTTTACAATGCATTATGAAATCTTTGTTTGGAAAAAAAAAGTGAATACGTATGATGAAATGTCATGATGCTCTGTTCTACAAAAATGAATGTTTGGAAAAAAAAAAATTTGAAGTGTAAATTGGCATTTGAATACCTTGTTTGAATTTATTTAATAGGTTAGAGTGTTTGGAATGAATTTATTATTGAAGTTAATATATGTAAACAAAAATATTTGTTTTGGATCGATGTTAGAATTTTCTCCACTGGCATATATATATATATATATTTAAAATGTACAAAATGACCTGTGACAACATTTAAAAGACAAAATGAAACATTGAATTGAAATTATTATGATTGAAACGACCCCAATAGACCTTAAACACTTAAGAAATTTTAATGAACCTTTGAAATCGCGCAAAGACAACTTCTCATAGTCATTTTTTCTGTCAAAAGTTGGTAATTTCGAATTTGATAATCAACCAAACAAATTAACCCTTGAAATCCATCCTAAATTCCATCTAAGAGACAACCCTCCATGTCTATGTTAGGCATGTTGGGAAAGGAAGGAGGTCAAATTGAACAAAATTTTATAAGTCAAATGTTACCTGTTTTCATTTTATAAGCCTGCAAAGCATTTTTCTCAAAATTGACCCTTAAAATTTTATCCAAATTAAATTCTTAAGATCTTTGTGCAAAGATGATCGTTGAGATATTTCTGAAAAAGTCCTTGTTTTCCAAAATCCGAGCTCCCTAGCAAAAGTTATGGCATTTTGAAGTTCACAGAAAAAATGAAGCTTCATGCGCGCGCCTTGCATGCCCAGAATTTCACGTGTGCACGCCTTGCGCACCTAGTGCTTGCATGCGAGCGCATTCTTGTGCACCCAACACTTCTTTCACACCGAGTGCTTCTTGCGCACATGTATTGTGCTCTTCTACAGCCTCTTGAGCGCCCGTCTTTTGCGCCCGGGTAAAAGTTTCTTCCGCGCCTCTCTTCTACGCTTGAGAAGGAAAAGTTTCCTTTCTCTTCCGCACCGAGGGGAAATTTCTCCTGCGTGCCCCGCAAGAAGATAACCTATATGTGCTAAGGATGACTTTCTCTCTCTTTGTGTTGTGTAGGATGTTTTGATTACTGTTGTTTTGGACTCTAGAATTTTGTTGGGAACACTTTAAAAAAAAAAAATTTATTCTGTATCTTTTCCTAACTAAACCTAGGTTGTTCTTGGTCTCGAGTGGATATTTTTAGATGGGCGTTATACTTGGTATCAGAGCCGTGGGTTCAAAATCTTGGACCCTTGAGCACACTAGAAGACTTGAGACATGAACTTTAAACCTAGTACAATATTAAACCTAGCACACTTTCAAATCCAGAAGACAACTTTGTTTGAAATTGCATGATTAGTGAACATGGAAAACCGAATAAAACCTAGAAAATGAACTAACTCTCTCCTTGGTATGTGTAAGAGGCATAGACAAGACAAGGGGTCATTTCACATAGATCTAAATATACCTCCTCCAAATCATGATGTAGCAGCTATCTTACCACAGATTTTACAGACACTCCAGGATGTTAATGCCACTCTACACAGAGGGACCGTAGGAGCACGTTCAGTTAGACATGATAGGGTGACATCCATTGAGGCTCGTGTATCTCCTCAGCATAGCGAGGAGCATAGAGGAGAGAACTCCCATGAGGAGTTAGTCAGAGTAGAGTCACCGCAGAGGGGACAGGGAGACCGAGTTTCTAGACACAGAGATAGATCTCAGAGCCCTAGGCTTAGAGATGAGCATGCAGGGAGACTTAGGGGTCGTCAGACTATAGCTTCAGACTACATCAGGGAGATCCTGAAGCTACAGCCATCACATTATTCAAGTGACATAGGTGGATTTCAGGCAGAGGCCTGGTTGGTGAGCTTGAGCTAGTGCTTCAAGATCTGCTCTTGTTCTAGCAACACGAAAGCTCGTGTTGCGATCCACCTACTGAGAGACGGAGTAGGTGTCTGGTGGAGGACAGAGGAACAGAAGCTTCATGTGGATTCTAATATAGTTACCTGGGAGCTCTTTGAGGAGTGTTTCAGGGGTAGATATTTATCTTGAAGGTTCATACAGCAGAGGGTAGATGATTTTCATGACCTCCAACAGGCATCTCTTACAGTAACAGAGTATGAGAGAAAATTTCTTGATATACTCCAGTATGTTGATTACATGCAGAACGAGAAGGTATGGATCCACATGTTCATCTGGGGCATGAATCTAGACATTGGAGGTGCAGTGCGGATCCATTGTCCACAGACATTAGCTGAGGCCGTTGAGAAGGCCTATATAGCAGAGGAGACTCGGGGGAAGACATAATAGGCTAGAGACCGAGTCCAGAGTTGTATACAGCAAATGCAAGACAGCAGGTTGAGGGGGTCAGTGCCTACTCCTTGTGGTGGACACGGTCCAACACAGTCATCTTTTAGACCATAGTAGCAGTAGCAGCAGCAGTCTCACCCACCTTATAGACCTCCACAAAGATTTGATGCACACAGAGGTTGGAGTATGGGGCCTCCTCCTAGGGGTCCCATCAGGACACAGGGTTCCAAGAGGACTCAGTCAGCAGGAGCTCACCAGAAGAGACCTCAGCAGTCCGTAGCCGGATCATCAGGATCCACACCACATACCTCTAGAGTATCGATCGGACTTGCTACACATGGGAGAGGATCAGGCGGTTGTTTTGGTTGTAGTGTTGATGGAAATTTTTAGAGAGATTTCCCTCAGAACCCTCTTAACAAGGGTAAGACACAAATCTCAAAGCCTACCATTGGTGACATGGGACGCAGTCATTCGATCTATGTAGCGGTCGAGAACTACTAAGCTAAGCATCAAAGTACAATTATTGAGACCACAGGTAGCATTGGTGGTATTCCTACCTCTATTTTGTTTGATTCTGGTTCTTCATATTATTTTATTGCACCATCTTTAGTAGAGCGATGCAGGCTAGTGGCAGTTAGGCAGGATTGTTGTTGGGACATTGAGATGGATTCGAGAGCCAAGATCTCAGTGGAATCCTTAGTCAAGGAGTGTGTAGTGGATTTGGGACCTTTCACCACTACCTCGGATCTTCATATCCTTTCGTTAGGCTCTTATGGAGTCATCTTTGGTATGGACTTGGTTATCTACACACATGGTTAGAATGGATTATTACCATAAGACTATACCTTGTGAAGATGATCTAGGAGTTGAGTCAGTGATCTTAGGGGTCAAAAGAGTTGTTTCCATTCGCACCATCTCCGCTATGCAGCTTAAGCGGTGTGTGCGACGGGGTTGTCAGATGTATGTTGTCACAGTCAGTGACAGATGTGAGGATGGGTCTAGTGGACCATCACTAGATGACCATCCCATTTTGAGAGAGTTTTTAGATGTCTTTCCAGGGGAGCTACCGGGGTTACCACCCCCATGTGAGATTGATTTTCATATAGACCTAGTTCCGAGAGTAGAGTCTATCTCACAAGCACCTTACCCCAGAGCTCTATGAGCTCAAGTTGCAGCTTGAGGGCCTTTTGGAGAAAGGCCTAATCTGTCCTAGTGTATCCCCTTGGTATGCACTGGTGATTTTTGTGAAGAAGAAGGATGGATCCTTGCGGTTGTGTATTGATTACCGCCAGCTGAACAAGGTAACAATCAAGAATCGTTATCCCCTTCCGCGCATTAATGATTTGTTTGATCAGATGAAGGGAGCCACAATTTTCTCTAAAATTGATCTTAAGTCAGCTACCATTAACCGAGGATTACAGAGGTGGATATTCATAAGACCACTTTTTGTACGAGATATGGGCACTATGAGTTCATAGTGGTGCCTTTTGGTTTGACGAATGCCCCCGCAGTATTTATGAGTTTGATGAATGGGGTATTCAGGAATTTCTTAGATCTGCTTCATGCTCATCTTCCTAGATGACATTTTGATTTACTCACACACGCATGAGGAGCATGAAGGGCACCTTCGCAAGGTTCTTCAATGCCTTCGTGAGTAGCAACTTTACGGGAACTTGGAGAAGTGTGCATTCTTTCAGACAGAGGTACAATATTTGGGAACATCATTTTTGGGGAAGGTATCGCAGTTGATCCTTCCAAGATTAGATCTATTATGGATTGGCCAGTACCCACTACATTGACAGAGGTGCGCAGCTTCATGGGGTTAGTAGGTTATTACAGGAGATTTGTTCAAGACTTCTCGCAGATTACGCACCCCATCACTTCTCTTCAGTGGAAAGGGAAGAATTTTTTTGGTTAGATAGATGCGAGTAGGCCTTTAAGAAACTGAAGGAATGCCTCATGAAAACACCTATTCTTGCAGTGCCGGATCCACAGGGTGATTTTTCGTATGCACAGATGCTTCTTTGGCAGGACTTGGAGGTGTGTTGATGTAGGAGGGAAAAGTAGTGGCCTTTGAGTCTCGCAAACTCAAATATTATGAGCTTGATTATCCGACTCATGATCTTGAGCTTGTGGTAGTTGTGCATGCCTTGTTTGATGGAGACACTTTCTTATTGGTCAGAGATTCACACTCAAGACATGATCACTTGAGTCTTCACCACCTCTTCACGCAGCCCAATCTCAACACACATCAGCGGCATTAGATGGAGTTGATTTGTGAGTATGACATGGAGATAGAGCATGTGAAGGGGAAGGAGAATGTGGTTGCATATGCTCTCAGCAAATGGAGACATGTGGTTATGGCCACTTCAGTGGGCACAAATTTGTGGAGCAAGGATTCTACAGCAGCTTCCTCTTGACAGCTTCTACATTACAGCGAGAGCAGAGATCGAGTCCTAGAGACCCCTTGAGGGGAAGTTTGATGGTTTCTCATTAGAGGTAGATGGACTTCTCAGGCACAGAGGTTGGATTTATGTTCCTAGAGATGGAGGCTTGAGGAAGGATATTCTGACAGAGGTACATCGTCCACCCTATTCAGCCCATCCTGGGGTGAAGAAGATGCACGCCACTTTGAGACAGTTGTACCACTGGAGAGGACTTCGTAGAGACATGGCTCAGTTTGTGTCACGATGTTTAGAGTGCCAGAAAGTGAAGGCCAAGCATCAGACATCTAGTTGGCCTTCTCTTTCCTCATGCTATACCGGAATAGAAGTGGGACACCATTTCCATGGACTTCATTGTTGGGCTACCGATGTCGAGATATCACCACGACGCCATCATGGTCACGGTGGATAAATTGACAAAAGTGGCTCACTTTTCTCTGGTGAAGACCACTTATACAGCTAGTGCAGTGGCACAGGTTTATTTGGATGAGATTTTCAGGTTATACAGGATTCTACGGAAGATTATTGGTGACTGCGATCCTTTGTATACTTCCCATTTTTGGACTACCATGCAGCATGCCCTCAGGACAAAGATCAACTTCAGCACAACATATCACCCTAAGACAGATGGACATATGGAGCAGGTGAATCAGATTTTACAGGATATGCTCAGGATGTATGTTATGGATCATCAGGCGAGATGGGAGGAGTACTTGTACTTGGTGGAGTTTTCCTACAATAATAGTTTTCAGGGTTCTATAGGCATGGCTCCTTTTCAGGATTTGTATGGCAGAGAGTGCAGGACACCTCTTAGCTGGGACAGGTTAGAGGACAGGGTTTCTCTTGGACCAGCTTTGTTACAGGACATGGAGCAGTAGGTGGTTTTGATCAGACAGAGACTGCAGGAGGCACAAGATAGGCAAAAGAAGTATGTAGATCACTCATAGGACTGACCATAGTTTTTGATATGGGCATGAAGGTGTTCCTTCGTGTTAGACCACATAAGATCCCTATCCATTATGGAAAAGGTTCTAAGTTAGCTCCTAGATTCATTGGTCCTTTTGAGATCTTGGAGCGTATCGGCCCTTTGGCCTACCATCTAGCATTGCCACCTAGCTTGTCTCGCGTACATGATGTGTTTCATGTTTCAGTCCTTAGGAGATATATTACAGATCCTTCTCATGTGCTGGATTAGACCTCATTATAGGTGCAGGATCAGGGACAGGTGACGGTAGAGCCCATTCACATTATAGATCGTAGGACCTTAGGCCTTTGAGGTAGAGAGATTGATCAGGTGCAAGTGCGGTGGGACAAATATGATGAGACTGGCAACTACTTGGGAGGATGCTACTTTACTACGAGTTCAGTTCCCACATCTGTTCTAGTGACTTCCAGGAGGAATTCGAGTCTAAGGGGAGGGGGATATAGTGCCCACTTCCCTTTGAATCCTTTTGATACTAATCATGACACCTGTTGACTATATTATGGACATTATTATAGTTTTGATTTAGTATGATGTTAGATGTTTGATCATGGATTATTGTTGACTTTGATTCTTATATGATGCATGATGATTATTAGAGACACTTTTATATATTGATGTTGATATACTGTTTGACATGGTTATATTATGGATGTCGTTTGGACTTGTGATAATTGAATATTTTGATTAGACCTAGAAAATGAAAATTAGGTTAAAATTGATGATGATATAGTTGTTAATGAAATTGTAAGTGATATTGTTGATTGTCTTGATGATTGTTGTGATTCACATATATATTGATGATCTTGAAATTATATTTATATTCATTTGGATGTTCTGATATGGCCACGAGGCCGAAGGAGGTATTTGTATTTTTGCAGGTTTAAAATATCACAACAAACATCGGGGGATTGGACACCAACCACTTTGGAATTCTAGATGAATTCAACAAGGTCACCATGGCAACTGTATTTGTTTGTGTGTGTTTGTTTGTGTTAGGGATTCCCATGGGGGGATCACCTTTAAATGTGACCAAGGGGTTTTATGTATTTTTTCTTTTATTTGGTCCCTTTGTTAATGTTTGCATGTGTTATTTTGTGGTGCATTGCCCCTTTTCATTATTTATTAAATGGTGTGTTAATATTGTGAGTAATCAAGTTGTTAAGTTAATTAAATAAAATATGTCATAAGAAAGTAATTAATAGAGTTGTTGGCCTTGAATTAAAATGTTGTAAGAATGAGTAAGTAGTGTGTAAGTAATGTGTAAGAGATATGTAAGTTGATTTTGGAGTATGAAACACTCCACCTTCTTTGAAACTCGAATTTGTCCTTGGAGGATGATTTTGGAGGCTTGTGGGACAAGTTAAACTTGTCCCATGCCTCTTAAATTTACATACCAACCTTACCTATGGTTGGAGAGTTAATTTTAGACCTTCTTTATGCATTTTTGTAAGTCAAGTTGAATGTTTTGATTGCACTTTCTTACATGTTTTTAATTTCAGTCCTTATGGGGTGTGGGCTTGATTGAGTGTGTAAGTAAAACTGTCATATTATTCACCCACCTATTGATTATGCATTGGAGAATGAAGTTGACTTTTGTGTTGGGGTTGAGGATGTGTGATGTGGCATCCTACATGGATCCACCTCATCCTCTTCTCTTCCCTCTTTTATTTGGAAAATTCCTTAGCTTGTTTTTGGGTTGCTTCACTTTTATCACTTCATTTTGGGAGACTTCCTTTTGGTTTTTTGGAGAGCTCTTGCTTTTAGGAGAAGTGGGGAAGATTGTTGAATACTTGTGTTGAGTTGATATTTGGATTGCTTGCATTGGAAGGAGCTTTGTTGTTTTGAACTTGGAACAAACTCCATCATGGAGAGGTAAGAGCTTGGCTCTTGGAAATGCTCTTCTTTTCGTTTTATGAATATGTAAATGCTTGTATGTTTGTTATTGTTTGTGGGATGTTGGGTAGATGGCTTAGGGATGGTGTAGGAGAAGACTATGGGGTACTCTTGAGGGAGGCATAAGTGTTTTGGGGAGGTATAAGTGTGGAGGGAGTTGGGATTTGGGTTCCACCTTGTAAAAAGAAATAGCTTGCATTTCTTTACTCGTTATGGGGTGTCATAAGAGGTTGGGGAGGCATAAGGAAATGTGAGGAATAAGGGGTACTTAGGGAAGGCATAAGGGTATGTCAGGGATTTGAAATGCTATGTATTTTGGCAGTTTGTTCTCAGGTGGTGATACCCATTTCCCCTTTAGGAGGCATAAGTAGCATCCCCCATAGTTTCTTGCTCCTTTGGCTTGCATGATGAAGCCTGAGTTTTGTTTGATGTCTTTCATGTGGTTGTAAAAACTGTTGTTTTGTTTTGGACTGCGTTTTTATATGAAATGTGCATGTTGAAAGATTGCCTTGTGATGTGGAAGCCTGTTGTTGTCCATGAGTTGAGTCACATTTCTTATTGCATTGTGGTTGGGGCTCAGGGGCCAATGAAGAAGGATGGCTTCTCCTTTCATTGGATGTCTTGGTTGGGTGGAGAGCGTTTCCTTTCCCCTGCCTTTGTTGTGATCAAATTGAAATAAATGGAGAATCTTCATGTTGTTGTTCTGGAGCAAAGGAAAATTATAGTTTTTGACATGTCCTTTGTGAGAGTTCTTTTTGTAAAACATTTTTCCCACTTCAAGTGGATGACAATGTAATATGTTTTGTGATGGAGAGTTTCTCTATTTTAGAAATGAAATTGTTATATTTAAATGTGAAAGACATACTGTGTAATCTGTTTTCTGAAGGAAATAGCATTCTGTGATCTGGCTGTTGTAAAAAAAAATGGAAAATAAATTTGTAAAGGAATCATATAAGTCAATAGAATTGTTTTATGTACTAAACGATTTGGTTTTCATTAGAAATCTGTTTTTGCAATGCATTATGAAATCTTTGTATGAAAAAATAAAAGTGAATACCTATGATGAAATGTCATGATGCTCTGTTCTGCAGAAATGAATGTTTGGAAAAAAAAGGTGAAGTGCAGATTGACATTTGAATAGCTTGTTTGAATTCATTTAGTAGGTTAGAGTGTTTGGAATGAATTTATTATTGAAGTTAATATATGTAAACAAATACATTCGTTTTGGATCGTTGTTAGAATCTTCTCCACTAGCATATATGTATTTTATTTAAAATGTACAGAATGACCCGACAACATTAAAAAGACAAAATGAAACATTAAATTGAACTTAGTATGATTAAAATGACCCCAAAAAACTAAAACACTTAAGAAATTTTAAAGAACCTTTCAAATCGCGCAAAGACAAGTTTGTAGTCTTTTTTTCTGTCAAAAGTTTGAAATTTTGATTTGATCATTAATAAAACAAATTAACCCTTGTAATCTATCATAAATCCATCTAAGAACAACCCTCTATTTCTGTTAGGCATGATGAGAAAGGATGGAGGTCGAATTGAATAAAATTTTATAAGTTGAAAATTACCAGTCCTCATTTTATAAGCAGAGAATTTTTTCTGCAGAGAAAATATTACGTTTTTTCCTCATCAAAATTGACCCTCAAAATTTATCCAAATTAAATTCTTAAGGTTTTTGTGCAAAGAGGACATCGAGAGGAAAAAATCTTTCCGAAAAGTCCTCATTTGAATTTCCAAAATCTGAGTTCCCTAGCAAAAGTTATGGCATTTTGAAGTTCACAGAAAAAGGGTCGAAGCTTCATGCGCACGAACCTTGCGCGCCCAACGCTTCTTGCATGTGCATCCATCTTGCATGCCAGTCCTTCTTGCGCACATGTATTATGCTTGCACCACGTGAGCCTCTTGTATTAGTGTCCCCACTTCTTTTGCACCCATGTCTTCTCTTGCATACCTGTGAAAAATGAGCTCTTTCTGCCCGTCCTGCATGCGCGCGCCTCTCTTCTCTTGTGCAACTTAAAATTGCCTGGGAGGAAAACTTAGTTCATTTCCGCTGCCCTTCTTCTAGTGCATGCCTGGGGAAATTTCTCTCCCGCGCCTTCACCCCATCAAGAAGATAACCTATCTGTGCTAAGGATGACTTTCTCTCTCTTAGTGTTGTGTAGGATGTTTTGATATACTGTTTTAATTTGGACTTTAGTCTTGAATTTTTAGAATTGGGAACACTTTAAAAACCCAAACTATTTCCTCCCTGCAAGATCATAAAAAATAAAAAATATTCTGGGAATCTTTTCTAACTAAACCTAGGTTGTTCTTGGTCTCGAGTGGATGTTTTTAATGCCTATGGGCATCTATGTTATAGGTGGTGTGGTGGAGTTTTGCTCTTTCTAACACCACATCACCCTCACCCCTCTCCTTTAGCAGAAACAGTAAACAGTGGCCTGCAGATTATTCTTCCTGAGCACAACCATTTATTGATAGATCTTTGATACGCTAGCATCCTCCTGATATATATATATGGGGCCTCTATAGGGTATGGAATTGCAGCTAGGGGATGATTAGGGATATATATATATATATAATTGGTTGCTCTTATGCCGGTAATAAAATGCATATGGATAAACCAAATACCAAAATCTAAACTAGAAGCTTTCTCTTGGAGTCCATAAACAAATCAATAAGAATAATTTTGCATACTACAAACCCACATTCCTGAGGGATAAATAAATTTTGGAATAAGATTAATGAGCACATAGACTAAAATAAGTTTAAAAACAAACTTATGGAGGAAGGCATTCCACCTCATTTATACCTATAACAGCAGATCCAGTAACACACTGATGCTCGCGCAAAAAAAAGCAATTATGCTTAGTTCTTCACAAGCTCTCATGGCCTCCATCTCTTCCTCCCTGCGAAAACAACTTTGGAATGTGCATATGGAGACACATTAGGGGACAAACAAAAGAATAAAAGGAATGGATGGGTATTGATTTTTCAACATAATTTGAGGGATTTAGGGGGTTTACAAGTTTTTAGGGAAACCTAGGATCTAGGGTGAGGATTAAATCTGTCGTGCAATGGCCCATAAACTGTGTCTTCTTATTTAATCCTCACAACTTAATGTTGATGGGATATGCTTGTTTTAACTAAGTATGAGGTAAATTAATTAATGGGAAACCTAGGGGGATTTATTCACGAGTAATAGTGGGTTTAGGTCATATTGTGATTATTTAATATGTTGTGACATTTTAATTATGGGTAAATAAATAAATATTGTGCATGTTCACCTCCTGGGTGTTTAAATTAAACTTCTGTATTTAAGGGGATCAAAATGAATAAAGTTTTTAATTCCTATTTTGGCTTCTAGGCCCCTTTTTATATACAAGGGTATAGTCCCTTTCAAAAAACTATTTACCAATAATAATAATAAAAATGAATAAAGTTAAATGTGTAGCTAAATAATTAAATGAGTGGCATGGGTATTATTACTTAGCGAAATAAATTAAATCTAACTTAGGAAACAATTTTAATAGATTTAATATGAACATGAGTGCATAAAAATAATGAATATTAAATTAGGAACTAATTAAATTAACTTAATATAAGGAAGGGATCTTAAACCTATAATAATATTGGATGATAAAATAGTATTATTTAAAAAAAAATGTGCTGAAATTTTCTAGTTTGTGTTAGGGTTTTGGCATGGTGAAATGTGGGCGTCACACTTTTGTATCAAATCCAGGTTCAACACTTGAACCCTAGGCAACACATGGAAACACAACATAAAACTTAGCGTAACCTAAACCTATGACACTTGACATTGTTTGATAATTTAAAATGTAGTAACTTAGTAAATTGAAACACATCTAGATAATGATGGATTAACTACTACTTTGGTATGTGAAGGATGCACGGACTGGACGGGGGGCACTTGACTATGGAGTTAGAGGGACCATCCCCATATCAAGCAGTCGCTACTATACTACCACAGATTCTTCTATAAACCTTACAGGAGGTTGATGCCACCATACACAAAGGTTCACTTAGGGGATGACCTAGCCAGTGAGAGAGAGAGAGCCATCACATGAGGCTCAAGACTCTCCACAAATCAGTGAGGAGCAGAGAGTGGGGAAATCCCATGTGGAGGAAACTAAACAGAACTCACCACAAAGAGAGTAGAGAGATAGGGAAACAAGATAGAGGGAGAGATCTAGGAGCCCTAGGCAGAGAGACGACCATGAGGAGAAACCCAAAAGTAGATAAACGTCAGTGAATGACCACATCTGTGAGATACTGAAGCTCCATTTGCCTCACTTCGCTGGAGACACCAGAGGGTTTCAGGCTGATGCCTGGCTAGTTAGCTTGAGCAGATACTTCAAGCTATGTCTATGTGCACTAGTAACACGAAGGCTCATGTTGCTATTCATCTTCTAAGGGATGAGGAAGGAATATGGTGGATGACAAAGGAGTAGAATCTCCACTTGGATTCAGATACTGTGACATGAGATCTCTTTGAGGACCAATTTAAAAGTAGATATCTATCTAGGTGATTCGTATTCAATAATGGATTGATGAGTTCCACAATCTACAACAAATGTATATGATGGTGGCAGAGTATGAGAGCAGATTTTCAGACCTTGCTATAGTATGTTGAATAAATTCAGGATCAGAAGGTTAGGGCTCACAAGCTCATTCAGGGCCTAAATTTGGCTCTTGGAGGGATGGTGTGCATACACTGTCCACAAACACTAGCTGAGGTTATGGATAAGGCCTATATTACGGAGAAGGATAGGGGGAAGATATATCAGGTGAGAGAAAAATTTAGGAATCGCATTCAACATATGCATGACAGTCAGTCAAAGGGGGAAACCCCTCCTCCTCGTGGCAAGCACGGACCCACACACTTCTCCTTCTAGCCACAGTAGTAGCAGCAGACCCGCCCATAATTCATGCCTTTAATGAGATATGATGCACAGATAGAGCGGAGTATGAGGCCTCTAGCTAGAGGACCCATCAATACATAAGCACCACCTAGAGCTCCAGTTAGTTGGAGGTCATCCGCATCAGCCACATCAGTCTAGAGCAGGATTGTCAAGGTTTACAATGCTGGTTGCTAAAGCACCTAGAGGATTCTTTTCTCATTGGATGGGGCCTGATATTTGTTATGGATGGGGGGCATAAGGGCACCATTAGAGACATTGTCCAAATAAACTTGATAACAAGGGCAAGGCCCTTATTTTTAAGCTGAAAGTTACAGATATGGCACAGAGTCATAGGATTTATGTAGCAGTTGAGAACCGTTCGGAAGAGCACTAGAGCAATGTGATTGAGACCTCATGTAGCATTGGTGGTATTCCTATCTCTATCCTATTTGATTTAGGCTCTTTTGATTCTTTCATTTCCCCATCTCTAGTAGATCGATGCAAGTTGGTGGCAATTAGGAAGGGTCGTAGTTAGGACGTAGAGATGGCTTATGGAGCCAAGTTCATACTAGACTCCTTAGTCAAGGAGTGTGTAGTAGACCTAGGACCCTTCACCACGACCTTGGATCTTTGCATCCTCCCCTTGGGATCTTATGGAGTTATTTTGGGTATGGATTGGCTTTCAACACATAGGGCTAGAGTGGATTGCTAAAGTAAGGTGATCTCTTCTGCAAATGATTTGGGAGTGGATATATTGTTTGTTGGAGTTTAGAGGCTTATATCCATTTGCACTATATCCGTTATGTAATTGAAGAGGTGTGCGTGTAAGGGATGCCAATTATATGGCATTATAGTCAACGATAGGTCAAAGGATGAGACTAGTAGACCTTCACTTGATGACCATCACATTTTTTTGGAGTTTTCAAATGTATTTCCCGGCGAGTTTCCTGACCTACCTCCCCCACGTGAGGTATATTTCTGTATAGACTCGGTTGTTGGAGCAAATTCTATCTCATGTGCACCTTATAGGATGACTAACCCCTCAGCTTTGTGAGCTCAAGCTATAACTTGGAGGGCCTTCTTGAGAAGGTTCCTAATCCATCCTAGTGTATCTCCTTGAGGTGCACTGGTGATTTTTTTGAACAAGAAGGATGGATCCTTGAGATTGTGCATTGATTATAGGTAGCTGAACAAAGTAATGATCAAGAATCATTACCCCCTTCCATGCATTGATGATTTGTTTTATTAGATGAAGGGGGATACTATGTTTTCGAAGATAGATATTAAGCTAGGGTATCATCAGCTGAAGGATTACGGAGGTATATATCCATAAGACAACCTTTCGCACTAGATACAGTCACTATGAGTTCACAGTTGTGCCATTTGGACTAAAAATGCCCCCGTAGTGTTCATGAGATTGATGAATGGGGTATTTAGGACATTCTTAGACCAAGTTTCATGCTCATGTTCTTGGAAGACATATTGATATACTCACACATGTGTGAGGAGCATGAGGATCACCTTTGACAGGTTTTACAGTGCCTTCGAGAGAGACAATTATATGGGAACCTGGAGAAGTGTGTGATTCTTTCAGTCAGAAGGTTTATCTAGTCACATCTTTCCCATAGGGAAGGTATCACAGTCGATCCTTCTAAGATTCAAGATATATTTTGATTGGCCAGTATTAGACCAATGTGACTGAGGTACACATTTTTATGGGATTAGTAGGATACTACAGGAGGTTTGTATAATACTTTTCATGCATTTCTCATCCCATTACTTCCCTGCAGCGAAAAGGGAAGAATTTTATATAGATCAGACAGATGTGAGATAGGCCTTCAGGACTCTGAAGGAATTCCTTACTACAACACCTATCCTAGCAAGTACTAGATCCTTAAAAGGACTTCTTTGTTTGTACAGATGCTTCATTGGTAGGGATAGGAGGAGTATTGATGTAGGATGATCGTGTTGTCATATTTGAGTCTTGCAAACTCAAGGATTATGAGCTCAATTACCTAACTCATGACCTTGATATTGTAGGAATGGTACATGTATTAGTTCGATGGCATCATTTTCTATTGGGCAGGAGATTCACACTCATGATAGATCATTTGAGCTTACGAAACCTCTTCACACAACCCAATCTCAACACCCATTTTGAACAAAATTGGATGGAGCTCTTTTGTGAGTATAATATGGAGATTGAGCATGTGAAGGGGAAAGAATCAATGTGGTAGTATATATGCCTTGAAGAAGTCAGTTTAGATTTACATATTGTCATGAATACATTAGTGGGTATGTGAGATTTGTGGAGAAAGATCTTATAAGTGGAGCTTCCACATGACGTGTTCTATCTTTCTGCCCGAGTAGAGATTGAGTCACACAAAACCCTTAAGGGGAATCTTTCAGAGATTATCATTGGAGTCAGTTGGGCTTCTTAGACACAAGGGTTAGATATATGTGCCTAGAGATGGTGGTTTATGATAGGACATTTTAGCAAATGCTTATCATGCACCTTATTCATTCCATCCAAGGGTGAAGAAGATGCATGCTACACTGAGACAACTATTTCATTGGAGTTGACTTCAGAGGGATATAGCTCGGTATGTGTCTTAGTGTTTGGAGTGCCAGAAGGTGAAGGTCCGAGCATCAGTATCCAACTGGCCTTCTTTATCCTCATGCTATACCGAAGTGGAAATGGGACACCATTTCCATGGACTTCATTGTTTGGCTACCTATGTCGAGATATCACCATGACATGATCATGGTCACGGTGAATAAATTGAAAAAAGTGGATCATTTTTCTCTAGTTAAGACCACCTACATAGTCCAGTGCAGTTACACAAGTTTATTTGGATGAGATAGTGAGATTGCATGGGATTCCACGGAAGATCATCTTTGACCATGACCCCTTATACACTTCACACTTTTAGACCACCATGAAGTTTGTGCTTGGGAAAAGATCAATTTTAGTACAAATTATCACCTTGAGACAGATGGTTAGACTAAGCAGAGTGAACCAGATACTAGAGGATATGCTTCGGATGTATGTTATGGATCATCAGTCATGACATGGGAGGATTACTTGTATCTGGTAGAGTTTACGTAAAATAACAATTTTTAGAGTTCTATCAGCATGGCAACCTTTCCAAAGATTGTATGGAAAAGAGTGTAGGACTCCCTTGAGTTGGAATAGATTAGAGGACATGGTTACTATTGGGCCAACTATGTTATAGGATATGGAGCATCAAGTCAATTTGATCATGGTAGAGATTACAAGAGGCACATGATAGGTAGAAGTAGTATGCTGGATCAGAGGAGGATAGACTGCAGTTATGAGGTTGGCACGAAGGTGTTCCATGAGAGTAAGACCTCATAAGAGTCCCATCCATTACAGAAAAGGCTCTAAGATAGCTCTAATATTTGTGGGTCCATTTGAGATCTTGGATTGGATCGGTCTCGATAGCCTACCACTTAGCTTTGCCACTCTAGCTTGTCTCAAATCCATGATGTTTTCATGTTTTTGTTTTACAGAGATATATACCAAGATCCATCTCATGTCTTGGATTGGACCAATCTTTGTAGGTGCATAGGAGTAGGGACAGGTGACTTGTGGAGCCTGTGTGCATCCTAGAAGCATAGGACCCTGTGCCATTTTGAGGGCATGATATTGACTAGGTGTACATCTAGTGGGATCGATATGATGAGTCATCAACTACATGGGAGGACACCACATTGCTACAAGCACAGTTCCCACATCTGTTCTAGTGACTTCCAGGAGGAAGTCAACTCTAACAGAGAGGGGATGTAGTGCCCACTCCTCTTCGACACCTATTTTTGTCTATGATCATGATTATTAGTTTCTTAGTGACGTGGACATTATTATGATATTTTTGGTAGCATATTGTTAGATATTATGGACATTATGATTATCATTGTGTTTTGGCTCTTATTATCGAACTGTATGGGTAATAGAGGACATTATAGATATTGCAGTACATGATGATGATTTAGTGTTATTTTTTTATATGCTGACATCTTGGACTCTTGACATTGGTGATTATGTTAGATGATTAGACTAACCATGTAGTACACATTGATGTTATGATTTATTAATAATGTGATGATAATAGGTGATCAGTAGTATGTTGTTGAAATGCATCTAAGTAGGTACATAAGTTACAATACATGTATGAAATGCATGGTTATAATAAAATATGAATTGTGGTAGATGGTTATAGCATAGGCATAGGGTGATAGTAAACGTTAATAGATATGGTATAATTGTGATGATTAGTAATTGTAAATAAATGGGTATAGAGTAGAATTGTCTTAACCATGATAATGATGGAGATTATGTTGAATGATGATATTATTTGATAAAAGATATATGTTAGTTTTGATTTATTTACGTATTGATATAGCCTTGAGGACGAAGGTGGTATTGTTTTAGTTTTTCGCATGAAAATGAAAACACACAAAAAACAGAAGAGGGACTAATAAGACTAACTGATGTGAGGAATACAAATTGGGTGTTTACAATATCGTAACCTTGACTGACCATGTGTGTGTGCATGCATGTCATCATTTTTCTTGTCATGCTTGTTACGAGGTATAACAAGGGGGAAAAACCTCATAAGTGAGTCATGGGTGTAAATTTACTATTTTTCCTTTTTATTTATTTGTCTTAGTTGATTATGTGGTTTTATTGAATTCTAATGTTCTTTCCCATGTAGTTTGTGTTTATTAGTGTTCCCCTTGATTAAGTTAATTAACTATGTGGATTATACTAATTGGGTTATATGACATATGGGGGGTAATGAATGTGATGCATATTCCTTATTTTCTTAAGGAACTTGGATGGATTTTATTTTTGTCTTGGTTATGTGTTCCCATCCCCATCTCCAAAATTTGGATTTGGGCGTTGAGCCCATTTTTGGAGACTTCATGGGAAAAGTTTCACTTGTCACACACTCCTTATATCCATTCCACCAACGCAAATTATGATATTTGGGGTCTAATTTTCCCCCTATTCATGTGCTCTTGAGGTAAAATAGAAAATTAATTCGTCACCTTATTTTCATAATTCCCTAAATTTGAATTCTTGAAATGTGGAATGAGGATTTTGTATGCGAAGGAATGTGTCATTTCTTCACCTTCCTCATATATAGATCCTTGGTTTGTCTGTTGGGTTGGGAGGTGGATTGAAGGGAAATGATGTGGCATCTTACATGGAGCCCCATCACCATCCTCTCCACCCTATTCTATTTATTCGAGTCTTTTAGTTGTTTTTGGGGTTACTTGCTTGGAGATTTTTGGGGAGCTTGCATAGGAGTTGACTTGCATTTTGGAAGGAAGTTGGAGCTTGTTTTGCTTAAAGATTGAAGGAGCTATCTATGGCAAGGTAGGATCTTATCCTTGGTATTTTGGCTTTCTTACTTGTGTATTGTGTTGTGAATTGTGTGAATGCTTGTGATTTTTGTAAGGTTTGGGTAGAATTGGTCATAGGGGTGCTATAAGGAGAGGGAAATGGGGAAATTGTGGAGGTAAAAGGGAGTGTGTGAGGTTTTTGGGAGGGAGTGTGGAAAGGGTAAACCACATATGTGAATTTATAAGGAAATTATGCTATTATGTATCTTTCAAATGGAGAGATAAGGGGTTTTTTGTGTGTGTTTAGTACACTTGGAGGCTTGGGTGGATCCCTATCCCACTTGGGAGCCATAATGAGATGGCTACCATGATTCCCTTCTCCTTTGGCTTAAAATTTTGAGCCTATGTGTTGGTTGTATGTTCATATTTTTCTATTACCTTGTTCTCGTGTGTGTTGCAAATTTATTGTGTGTATGTATGTGTTGTTTGAAGCCATTATTGTGAGGGTTGCCATGGTTTTGAACACCCCTCATTCCTCCATGTGGCTCGAGGGCCAATGATAAGGTAGGCTTCACCTTCTCATTGGATTAAGGTTAGGAGGAGAGTGTTGCCTAGCTTCCTACCCTTTGTTGATGTGTTGAAGACAAAGGATGCAAATTTAACTATGGGATGAGGTTGTAGATTTGTTGTAAATAAAGTTAGAAGAGTAAATGTTTAAAGAAAAAAGGAAGAAAATATTTATACAAAATTTTACATGTTGTCTCTACCTTTAGGTGGAGGGCTTGTACAATTGAATTTTATTTTCAATCTTCTTGTAAAGGAATTTAATTAAGCCTGTTATGTATTTTGACTTATGAACCATAGATGGTTGAAGAAGGATGTTGAAATGACGCATTTCATTTTATCTTAGAAACTACTTGATAATGTAAATATGTAACTCAATTGAAGTATGTATTTTATTGAAATTTGCCTCATATTGCAGGCTAAAATCGGAAATATTTTTCCCTTGAATTGCAAATGTATTGAAGTATGTAATTTCTTTCTTTTTAGAATTTTGTTTCAAAGTGGTGGAATTCTATTTGAGGCTGCAAGTTCCCTTTCAATGAAATATGAAATCCTTTGTTAGGAATGGTGGATTATAGTGATTGTACTATATTTTTGTAAATCTGATTTTTATATTGAATTCTATAATAAATCATCATTGTTAAGCTTTGTACAAAGTCTCTGAAATTCCAATACGGTTAAATATTTCATCAGTAAAACACACACACACACACACACATTTCCATATATGAATTTGTTATTTCCTATACTTCTTCATGAAAATAAGTACAATAACTACATATGTATGTATGTATGTGTGTATGTGTGTGTGTGTGTGTGTGTGTGTGTGTGTGTGTGTGTGTATGTATATACTTATATATTTTTGTACTATTCTACCTGTAATCATTTTTGTGAAAATAAAACCAGGAAGTAATTATATGTATGTCTATAAATATATATACACATATTTACATAGTATAAAGCTAAGTTTGTATAAGATAAAAAAGTAATATAATAATTAATGTAGAGCCGATTTGTTTGTGTGTATATATTTGTGTGTGTGTGTATGTGTGTGTGTGTGTGTGTGTGTGTGTGTGTGTGTGTGTGTGCAACCCCTCCCCACAGTCTCTTATGATTGTGGGGGGGTGGTGTGGAAATTCCACATCACCCATACCCCTCTCCTTTAGCACCCGTGGCCTGCACTATTCCTCCTGAGCGCAACCATTTTGGACCGCCCAACTCTCTCTCTCTCTCTCTCTCTCTCTCTCTCTCTCTCTCTCTCTCTCTCTCTCTCACACACACACACACACACACCACACACACACACACACACACAACACCACCACACACACACCCTAGATCAAATTTTATCTCTGCAATAAAATGCATATGGATAAACCAAATACCCTAAACAACAAGCTTTCTGGTAAACAAATCAGAAGAATAAGTTTGCATGGTACGAACCCTAGGGATAAATAAATTAGCACAGAGAGTAAAAAAATATGGAGGAAGGAATTCTCCCTCATTGCAGATCTAGAACACAAAAAAAAAAACACCATAGTTTTTCACAAACTCCCATGGTCTCCATCTCTTCTTCTCTTTAAAAACAACCTATGTAAATGGAGGCACATTAGGGAAAGCAAAAGAATAAAAGGAAAACATAAGAGGGATTTAGGGATTTTTAGGGAAACCTAAGATCTAGGGTGAGGATAAAATCTATCCAATTCTCACAACTTAATGTTGATGGGATATGTTTGTTTTAATAAAGTATGGGGTAAATTAATTAATGGGAAACCTAGGGGGATTTATTCACGGGTAATAGTGGGTTTAGGTCATATTGTGATTACTTAATTGTTGTGGCATTTTAACTACGGGTAAATAAATAAATATTGTGCATGGGTGCTTAAATTAAAGTATTTAAGGGGATTAAAATGGATGAATTTCAATGTGTAGCTAAATAATTAAACAAGTGGCATGGGTATTATTACTTAGGGAAATAAATTAAATCTAACTTAGGAAATAATTTTAATAAATTTAATATGAACCTAAGTGAATAAAATTAATGAATAGTAAATTAGGAACTAATTAAATAAGCTCAATATGAATATAAGGAAGGGATCTTAAACCGTAATAATATTGGATAGTAAAATAGTATTAATTATAAAAAAAATTGTGTAGAAATTTTCTAGTTTGTGTTAGGGTTTTGGTGTGGCAAAATGTGGGTGTCACAGTATCGGTAAACCATAATTATTTGAGTTTTAGGTACTTTATGCATTTTATAACACTAATCAAAAACTACCTATTACATCATGGAAATCCCTGTGGGACCCTTAGTACCTTTTTCATTTAGATTTACTTTTTAGTTTCCATTTTTTGTTGTCCATTTCATCTAACTTTTCAACTCGGAGCACATCATTGTTGTTTTTGTTATTTAAATTAAAAATTAAAAATAAAATTAAAAAATGAAAAGCAATCACAGGTATGCTCTTTTATTTCATCATTTCATCTTAGCATCACATCTTGTTTGTTTGTTCTCATTGAATTAACATTGTTTTTCAGATCTTAAAACGAACACTCATATTTGCCTGATAACATGGATTAATTAGGGGCTTAAGGAATTACATTCACATAACTCCCTTCACACAAAACCAAACCACATCAAATATAATCTGCATCTAAACATTCCCTCCCAGGTGGACCTACTTGGATTTCATCACCAAGAGGATAAGTCAATTCAGTGTTTTGGCTGAGTATAAAATAAGATGGTGGACGGTATATTAGCTAAGCACCTAACACCCTTTTCATTGTGGGGACCGTGAATTAAAGGGGTAGTCCCCAATACCACACCCCGTACAGACGCCAATATAGATTTAGGCCTCATGTACATTTGGGTATATCGAGGAATTCATCCTTAACTTACCTGAGACCAACCTTAGATTGTCATTTCCTAGTACCTTTCCAATCATTTTTCACATTTCATATTTTCATAACTTAATCAAGCTAATCAAAAATTATTTTGGGTGGCTTGTTTGTGTTGTCGTAATCAACCATATAGTTTTTCTTCTATTCTTTATTCCTAACCAGACACCATTCCTATCTACAAAACTTTGAAAACATGACTGACCATTTCCAATAGTCCTTGGGAAATATATAGTCTCACCTTGAAGACATTCCATGCATAATTGACCAATACTGATCATCTTCATCACTTCCAACAACCGATCAAAAACCCCCACACTCTCCTAGTAGTTAGTCAACCACATTAGAAATCCCACACCCATCTAGTCCATGTTTCTTCAATAACAGGGATCCAGTCTTCACAGAGATTTTGGATTCAAACCCTATGGCTCTGAATTCCTATCTTGATTCTCAAGGATTTTTCATCCAACAACCCACACTTGAGGAAACATCAACTTATCTCCTCTTTCAGTATCGACACTTCCCGACTCATCGAACCTAATCACTATCTGATTATTCAATAGCTTCATCCTTATTCCATTGTTGGTGGATCAGAAACATCCGCCTTTTCCTCGTCAATACCTCTCATCCATTTGGATATTAACAATGTTTCATCACAAGATACGACTAATCAACAACCATATTCCTCATCAAATCCTTCATCTGGCTCATCACCTTTGTAAAATAATACAAACACATCTACTCCCATGCAACCTCTAGTGTATCGTCCACACCTCCTTTGATCTTCTTCACCATTCCTAAAATAATTCATCTTATCCTGTCACAACAACCCACCTCTATAGTCCAGAGTTTATTCATGTCCACCCGCACGTCGATATCTCTTATCAACACAAATTCCATTACTAGTACACATCCTTCTTAACAGCATGCATCGATTGGCCTTGTTTTACAAATTCATACTCACTATATACCTCAACCATCCTAACCACTCATCAACACCTCTATCCCATATCAAAACATACCACAACAACCTCAACATTTATCAATACATTTGTTTTATCTAAAAAAGTATTGTAACCCTCTTAGGCTCTTATACCCACTTCTATCCCATATTATCACATACCTCAACCATCGTAAACTCTTATCAACACTTCAATCCCAATCCAGTATCAATATATTCAACCCTTGCAGCCTCTAGTTTCACAACCTACATATAATAGTTTCATGAGTGTTCTTATCTAGCATAATATCCCTCTACCCCTGTAAATTATATCAAAAGGAAAACCCACATACATATAATTCAACCTAGATCATCATCATTAAACCCCCAACAATAAGTACAAAGTGATCTTTACAAATAATGATGAATAGAATCTCAATCCTTGAAGCTGCTTCTCTAGGTCCTAAAAACACCCTATCATACGAGCATATATGTAATGAACCTATCCATCCATCTGTACAATACAAAACCTATCCTCCTCACTGAGAACTCCATAAGTTCCTTAAGTTCTATAGTAAAGAGGGACCTCAACAACATATTTTATCCTTCTTTCATGTTTGTTATCATATCACACATGACCAAGACCTCATGTTGAGAACATTCCCTATGTCCTTAACAGGTCCCTCATTGGACTGGTATAGTAACATCCCACATTGCTTGTTTTCCTTCGCACAAATTGCATATTGTTTTTTGGAATAATTCTCTATTAACATTTCCCATAAAGTTAACATTATAGATCTTTACGCTGTCAAAAAATTTGAAGATGATTTAATTAAAAACTTCGTCACTCATTGGAGGGGTATTATTAATCAATTATCCTTCTCCATCACACAAATCAAATTGATCAATTTTATTCTCTCATTCATGCACTAAACATAAATCATCTACTCTCCAAATACAATATTTTCAAACATTTGATGAAGCCTTTAATATGGATTGAAAATTATGACTCTGAGCTCTGGAGGATGGTAGAGTCAAACTAGATTGAGGAAACATAATCCCAAATCCTTGTTCAAACCTTCTTCTATTTATGATAAATTTAAAACTTCAGAAAATGTGGTTATTGTAAAATTCAGCTCCAAGGAACATTCAACTTTTGAATGCACCCATCCTCAACGTAACTATACACCAATCAAAGAATCCTATAACGTGGTTTTCGATAAAATCCTAGCCATGTCTATAATGATGATCCCTCCTATTCATCCTATCAACACGTTTGTTTTAAATCCCTTTTGATATCGAGAAAATGATTATTGTAAATACCATTGGGTCAAGGGTGACATCATCGAAAGGTGTCGTTCGTTTAGAAATTTCATTCATGACCTTATTGAAAAAGGTGAGTTACAACTAGATAACCCAAATGCACCTCCAAATATGAACTTAGACATCTGTAAATAACCCTTTCCCAAACCATGCCCCATCCACTAGTCAACCATATTCCATTGATGTTAACTCTCATCACACTCTCAATATCATTAAAGATCTCTCATCCACATCTTCAAATGTTTCTATCAAAAAATCATCACCCAAGTTATTCTCACCATCAACACCTTGTGTTTTTGTCATAGAAGCACCTACTGAGTCACACAAATCCCTTAATCTTGCCTTTGGTAAGACTACAAATCCCTCCACATCCACTGCATCTACTTCAAACTCACCTATGACATAGTCAAAATCCTCATAAAAGGAACGCATTATATAATTTATGAAGAAATCATACAAAGATCATGTCACCCAACACTACATCTGATATCTTAAAAAATCCATTTATGTGAGCCCCCATATATCCATCAAAAAATGTAACAATCATATCATCCAATCATCCAACAACCTCAATACAATACCCAAAATCCATGCCTTCCATTTTGGGGCCACACCCCTCATCCAAATTCACTGTCACTATCATAGAATCCAAAATCATTCCTAAAACATCACCTAAAATTTCCACGCAAAAAAATCCCTTCAACCCCACCTTCCATATCATCAATCAAAGCATGGATCCTCTCAACCTCAACCTCGACAAGGTACTATGCTAAAATTCTTGAAAGGCTTACCCAATAATCCATCATAACACTACATCCTCTCAAGCCATCTATCTCTCAAGGGTGGAAACTCTCCTGGATATAACTTTGAAGCATTTTTTGATTATCATCGAACAGTGGGACATTCCATCGAGGATAACAAAGCCCTCCACACTACCATCCAAAGTCTTGATAATAGAGGAAATATCCTCGTGGATCTAGAAAAACCAAACTAAAATCAAAACAACCCATCAAACCTTCAAAACTACAACACCGGAATCCATTCACCTAACACTAGTACATCTACATCTAGCAAAGGTGAGGGGCCTCTTCTACAAAAACCCTACTTCATCAAATTGACATAATGTGTATAGCTACTATATCTCATACATAAGACCCTAAAACTTCATATCAAAACAAATCCAAGGTCTCCATCCCTCTCGCCCCTGAATCCTCTAATCATCCACTGTCGAAGGCTAAGGTATCCATTCTTTCTGATCCACATACCTAATCCACCAATTTTTTACAGAATTCCATCATTAAACAACTACATCAATCTCTAGTAACGATGTCCCTTTACGAGCTTGTCTAAACCTCACCACAACATCAAAAATTTATGATTGAAGACACTTCAATCCATATCAGTACCTTCAAACGATCCCCATTAATTTATAGATCTAGTTGGTACCCTCAAAATCTCCACTGTTATTTCTTTTCACAACTCCGAAATATCTTCCTTGTAACCTCAATAACATGACCTTCTATTATTCATCACTACCCAAATTGATGATGCTCTCATTAAGAGAGTTATGACAGAAAATGGCACCAACATCAATATCATATCATCACATGCTTTTAATAAAATTTAACTACCTAACACTATCATTTCTCAGTCACTTGCAATACTGTGAGCCTTTAATGACACCATTGCCACTACGTTAGGCACAGTTATATTACATATCAAGTTAGACATCAAGACCCTTCACGAAATATTTTATACTGTAGAGGAAGAGTTTTAGTACAACATGTTATTAGGTCAACCATGGATATGCGCTATACTCTGTATCCCATCCACACTCCATCATTGTCTCAAATACAGACATGAGGATAAAACCCTCAATGTTCCAGCCGACCCAAACCCTTTTAAAGTTGACCTAACGACGTGTTTTTCCCTAAGACGAACTTGGGATCCTCTAAAAAATCCTCCACTAGCTCATACATCACCACATCAAAAATACCAGATGACACCTCTTTCGAAGATGTCATGCAATGGCCTTTCACAGGGGGCGTATCACCTCCTTACCCTTAATTCTCTTCTTACACTTAAAATATACAGAAGACCTGAAAAATATCCCATGCATGAACCTAACATCAGAGATGTTATCTATTTTGACCATCCACATCCTAAAACTAGTTTTTTATATAGAGGGATCAATCTTCCTTCCCTGCATCATAATAACCAATGTCACGCAAATCCATTCATATCAGATTTCACCTTTCTATATAACCAAGCCTTCACACAGATGTATCTCCATCGTTGTGCCTAGAAAGGATTTGGCCTAAGACGTTATGAATAGGGTATTCATGACCTAATCCTTGATCATTCCTGTAATCCTCACAAGAAATAAGGATTAGGTTTCAAACCTTCTCTGGACACCTCCACAAACACCGCATTTGGATCTCTAACAGGATCAAAGCAATCTTCTCATGACAATTATATTGACACAAATGAAACCATTTCCATCCCTCCTAAAATTTTTTAGTTAATACTATTACCTTAGGACTGCTTACGTACTAGACTAAAATTGGTACTAAGATGCTTCCACTCCTATTACTTGGAAATGATAGAGGAATATTTCCCTAACATCAAAATACTCCAATTCCATGACGATCAATCTATCCTCTCCTATATCGGGGCAGAAGACCATTATCTGTAAAAGATTATGTCACATGACACATCGAAACTCCTTAACGAATCCATTGTCAACATTAACATAAGAACTCTGCAAGATCCTCACATAGAAATTGACCAGTATTTAGATTAAGAGGAATTAAAATACTTTACTGTCTTCCTCACAAAACATAGTCAGACCTTTGCATGGTAGTATAACAACATGCTAGGTAGTGACCCTAACATTTTCATTCACAATATTATCACAATCCCCCAACACTAATCCTTTTAAACAAAATCTACATAGGATGCACCCTCATGTAGCTCTCGTCATCAAAGAAGAATTAAAAATGTATCTCTACTAACTTCATCTTTCCCATTAACTATCCATAATGGATCTCTAATATTATGCCCATGAAAAAAGATTTCGAAAAATTATGCATTTGCATGAACTTCCGCAACCTCAACCTCACGTTCCCTAAATAAAACTTTCCTCTTCCTAACATCGAATCAACTTGTCGATCTCGCCACTAGCCATGAAATTTTTCCCTTATAGATTGACTTCTTTGGCTACAATGAAATTCTCATCGTAATTGATGATCAACATAAAACCTCTTTTATTACCCCTTGTAGGACCTTTTGTTATCATGTAATGCCCTTTGGACTAAAAAATTTAGGGGCCACTTACCAACACGCTATGACATACATCTTTCATGACCTCATTGATGAACCCATAGAAGGACTACATTGATGACCTCCTAGGAAAATCTAAGCAATGTAGGGACCATCTCACTGTCTTTGACATCATTTTTTCTCGAATTATCCAATACTTCCTTCACCTTAACCCCTCTAAGTGTGTATTCGTAATTCTCACCAGAAAACTCATAGGGACATTGAAGTAGACCCCACCAAGATCAAGACCATCATCAAGATGTCTCCTCCATCAAACCTCAAACAACTTTGCAACCTTCAAGGTAGACTTTAATTAGTATGTTGTTTCATTTCACATCTTTTAGATCATTTTCAACCTTTCCACCATCTGCTTCGAAATGACATTCCACTTCAAATGGGATCATAATTATCAAAAATACCTCAAAGACCTCAAGCATTATCTCTTATCACCACCTGTGTTTATAACTCCACATGAGGGGGAGTTTTTTCTATTTATACATATTCACTACCAACCATGCCCTCGAAGCCATGAGAGCACATCAAGATGAGCTAGGTCATGAACATGTTGTTTATTATATAAGCCATACTCTTTGTGATTATGAAACCCATTACAATAAAGTAGAAAATTTGTGTTGTGCCTTATACTTCACAAATTCTAAACTCTGCCACTATCTCCTTAATCACAAAAAATACATTGTCACCAATTTCAATCCCCCTTAAAGCCATGCATTCCAAACCATACCACAACGACCATATCCCCAGATAGCTCATGGTCACGGCTGAGTTTGATTTAGAATTCATCTCACAAAAATATATTGAAAGACAAGCCATTGCCGACCAGGCTCGTAGAAATTCCTCTTCCCGAAAATCAACTACCTCAGAAATAATCAACATCATCGATCAAGAATACACTCCTATCAAAATCACACTCTTCTTTTATGGGTCCCAAATGTTAGCAAGGGGAGGTACCAATATTGTTATCATACCTCCTTGGGTAACTACCATCCCTCTATAATTTAAATTAAACATTTACTGCACTAATAACATGGTCGAATACAAAGCTCTCATCATAGGTCTCCAAACTATTATCATGCTTGGTGTTCAAATCCTAGACATATATGGATAATCTTAACTCGTATCAACCAAATCAAAGGAATTTACCAATGCAAGATTGAAACTCTACAAAAATATAAAACCATTTTTGAATTCCTCTTAGAATCTTTTTTATCATTACATATCCAAACAATCCCTTGATCATCAAATAAATTCGTAGATACCATGGCTTCACTTGAATCCCTCATCCCCTATCAATCGATGACTCCTAACTATTCATTTTTGTACATAGAATTAATCAACCATCTCACACTAATGAAATTCCTTATATCAACCTTATCTAAGAAAATCAAACAAACCTTTGGTGCACTCAAACTTATGACTATCTCTTAGAATCCAAAAATTTCTCCAACCTATTTAAAAAATTATAAACGATATTTTCTTCAACATGTTACTTGATATGTCATCGTAGGTGTTCTCTAAAAACAAGGATTTGAAAACCTCTTGTTACGATGCCTCAGATATCATGAACTATCCAAGAAGTCCATGACGGTATATGTGGTCGGACACTTTAACGATATAGTCCATCACTAAACCATCCTGTAAAAGAACTATTATTGGCCTACTCTCAATCAATACTGTTGCACATATGTCAAGAAATGCATTAAATGTCAATAAAATTCTAATCTAACTCACAGTCCTAGTCAGGCTCTAAAAACTACTCAAGATCTATGACCCTTCTCACAATGGGGAATTGACCTCATTAGTCTCATCAATCCTCATTCGTCACAACGAAATCACTCCATCGTAACCACTATTAAGTATTTCACAAAATGGGTGGGAAGCTATTCCAATGGTCTCTACTAAAGCAAATAAAATTGTCAACTTTATCTATCAACATATCATATGTTGCTTTAGCATCTCTCACAAACTAATAACGTACAATGGAAAGTGTTTCAGAAACAAATATGTTAAGAAAATATGGGACACTTTCAATATCAAACTAAACTTTTCATCCCCTAATTATCCATAAGAAAATGTACAACCAAAAGCTTCTAATAAGACACTTAACAAAAATTCTTATGAAAATTGTCAACCATGTAGGCACGAATTGGCATTTTCAAATCATTTTTTCTCTCTGGGCTTATCGAACTAGCATCCATAATCCTATAGGTTCTACCCCTTTCTCTTTAGTCTATGGTTCCAAGGAATTCCTACCTGTTGAAGTCCAAATCTCATCACTCTGTGTATCCCTTAGGGATTTTATCTCCAATGAGGATTATCATTAAGAACGTCTAGCATAACTTGAGTTGTTAGATGAATGTCGTCTAACAACCCTCAAACATCATCATGTTTATCAAGAGCGCATTAAATGGACATATAAAAAACATGTCAAATAACGTGACTTTAACATTGGTTGTACTTGTACTTAAAGAAAGTTGAAAAGGTGGAAAGTTTTCCCCTAACTGGATCAGTCCATATGTCATCACTCACAAGTATAGGTCGAGAGCCTATCACTTAACTTCCCTTGATGACACACCTGAAAATGAACATTTAAACGCCTTGTACTTACGTCCTTTATATTGTTAACATATTTACCATCATAACATTAGCCACATTAAAGATCTAATTCCATCACTAGCCTATCAATTTACCACTGTGATGATTTGAAAACATGTGGTCTACTGTCAATGTCTTATATTTTTTACCTTAAAGGTCAGCACCATGGCTTTATTCACCATGTATTCCTCATGGATAAGTTCATCCTTAGTAGGAATCCCACAATCATTATTTTCATCTACCCTTTATCTACTAACTAAAAGCATGTTAAGGGATCACATTTGTAGTTTTTACACACATTCTTTCCCCTCCTTACCTGATCTACTAAGCATGCACTCATCTTTCAAAAATAAAAAATCACGCATTTGGATGCACACTGTCAAATAAAGTATATAATGATCCCTCGAAGGATAAATATTAATCATATTATTAAAATACATATTGATCCTTTAAAGGACAACTATTAATAAAAAATAAACAATAAAAAATATAGACTGGTCCCTTGAAGGATGACTATCTACCAAAATGATAAAATGAAAATTTGTAGACAACTCGGTCCTTAGTGATAGGATGGCTACCCAAGTCATTATAAAAGGATTCCTGCATTGATCAACATTCATATCAAAATCAAAAATTAAAAAACATCCTAGGAAATCTTTCTGCATTGATCAAATTTCCCATCAAAAACAAACTTCCCACATTGATCAGTTTTTCAAATAAAATTTAGTCGGGGCATCAACCTACAATCCATCAAAAGAGAGCCTACTATCTTGTAAAAACTACATACAAACCCTTCTCATATTGTAAGAAGGTATATAAGCTCATTTCCATTTGTATCCAAGATTCTACATGTGACTAACTATTGTTAGTTATTCGTTAACATTTGTTACAAGGTCTTAAGTACATTGTCATACATATGTTTACCATCGGATCATATATGTACCAAATCCAATCTAAAATAAAAAAATTCACATTTTTTTAACCATGATGTTGAATTACATTTTGAAATATATATCAAGATTAACACACTTTAAGTCACTTAAAATCAGCATCAAAACATCACATCAAATATCAAAATCAATATCAACACATCTAAACATTATATCAACATCACATCACATCATAATATATAAAACTATCCTGACATCACATCATGAATATCAACATCAAAATAAATCAATAATACATGAATCCAAAACTTCATCATCATATATCATCGAATGTTTATACAAAATGAATTCAAAAGGCTCATATACAAAATAATCTATAGTCAGATCATATACAAAACCCACATACTATGTGGTAAAATCAATATATGATACACGGTCTCCACCATGGCATGTCGTTGCTTCCTTAGAAGTCACATGTCTATAGATTGAGAACCCCTTTGGTCCCTATATCATTTGAATTCCAATCACGTAAGCCAACCTTTGTGGCAACATCATTTATATTGAGCCTGCATTTGTTGATATGCCACAGATTTTGTAGCTTCCCTCTATGTTCTACAAATTCATACATCTATAGGTCGAGAGCCCATTGGTTCCCCTATTACTTGAATTCCTAGTCACATAAGGCCACCTTTGTAGTAATATAAATTTTGGTCACCTAGAAATTTCCTATCACATTACAAATTTATCAAAAGCTTCATGCCTTTTCTTGGATGCTCAACAAACTATAAAAAGGATGGATGTTGCCTCTAACTCCTTAGTCTCGTGGCTGGACACATCCTCCCAAGAGCATTCCCTTTGGACCCTCTCCATGTAGTAGAATTTCCATAACACGTGTGTATAGGTGGTCAACGCTACATGTCCCCTACCAAGTGTTTCAAATATTACTACCATTATTGCAAACTCCTCTCGCCTGGTCATTTCCAACTACAATCAAAATCTTAGAGCATCTTAAAGAAAATCTATCCAAAACAATAAATATTTTCAATACAATGACAAACATATTTGATTGTTGGCTTCAGTGGGGGAAAAATATCATAGTATCAAACATCACAAAACTGGGGCATCCTCACACTTATAGTTTTTTTCTCGCAACATGTGCCTACAAGCATCTCAATAAAAGGGCAAAATGTAGACACCTTTTTTTTCAACCCTAGGTGACCTATGCACATCAATCAAATTATCATTACCTATCACTATTATCCCTATCCTAAGTATCATATAATTTACCTTAATAAATCCTATTCAACCATGTAAAAAATCATTTACCCTCCCCTAACCACTCAAAAAAACCTAAACCCATTTTACCATACTTATCCCAACCCCATAACCTCTTGTAAATCAAATCATCAACCACCCACCATTTCCTAAAAACCTAATATCTTGGATGGAAAATGGTTTCAACCATTTCCCATTCTTCCTCTTGTTGGTTTTGACCTCTGCGGTTAAATTGAAGACGATATGTGATCACTGGTGATCATTACGTACGTCATCGATCCTATTTAGCCAACCTCTATCTCCCTTTTCTAGTTAGGTAGAATTCACATGGAAGGATGAATTTCTTCCCCTATAGAAAACATCACTGCATTTAAGAATATCAACATAATGTTACCAAAAGTTATCAGGACCCCACTGAACTTTATCAGATCATCATTTAATCTCCTTGGAAGATATATTATCTCTAACACATTATCAAGGTCAATATCTGCATTTTATCTCATTTTTTAATCTTCATTTGTAACAAATATAGTCCATAGCTTGCCATAATTATCATCTTATATAGGCTTCCTGAATTCTTCCTCTCCTTTAATCATCCAGAACACCTGCATAATATTATTGATTTCCACACAGATCAATGTCGAACCCTGATCATTGTTGGTTGGTCATATGGTTGTTGCTTCTCCTATTTGGCCTCCAAAACAATCTCAAATATTTGTTTTTAGAACCATATAGGCTTCTAGATTCCTTATATCCTATCTTTCTATTGTCAAGTCTCTCTATTTAGTATCCATGTCTGTTTTATTAATCCTTTTATCATAACAAACATTTCCTACCTGATTGTCGTCGATCAGTGTCCATAGCCATTTGATTTATACTTTTTCCTCATAAACACATTTGAACATCTATTTCTGGGTCTAAAAAACTTATAGGATTTCCATAATCATCGTTAGCAAACATCAATCTCTCTTTGACATTTATTTATGTATGCTTTATTTTGTACTTTATCAAAACCAAACATTTTCCTCTTTGATCCCCATTAATCCCTCTTATTTATAAATCATTTTAGCATATGCCATATGTTTATTAATCTGATTTGATCTAACAAGTTATTTTCAAGAATGGATGGTTTGTAGATGACTGTTCTAGGTCCTTCACACCCCATCACTAGCGTTTATGACTTTCCTATCATGTAGCAAATGTTTATGCAGGAGAAATTCGATATCCTCCATGAACTCACCTTGTACACCATCGCATTGACACCAAAATTTTAAGACATCAAGGAAAATGTTAGGAATAAGTATTTAGTGCTCCACGGTTGATAATATAACAATAATATTATAATGTAATTTGGTGGCATTATTGTTATGTAACAATAATGTATATTAGGAGTTTGTTGTGTACGTGAGTTTAGAGATATTTATGGAGGAGTGGTTATAGCCACCTCCTTGATCATAGGAGAAGTTTTTGTATGACTACTTCGAAGACTTTGAGATCGCCACCTCCCTAGCCTGTATTATGGTTGCTTATGAATCTAAATAGAATATTCCTATCCTTCTTAAAGTATAAACCATATTTTTCATCATTTATCTTATTATCTTTATCAACATAACTTAATTGTATCAAATGAGTTCACACCCTTCAAGGAAGTCCCTTTGTATTCCTAGGATCGGCCTTTTCCAATTAGATCATTATCTTATTTATCTAATATCTTTTTTCTATCTTTCTTTGTATGAAAATATATTCACTTGACGAAAAGAGGAGCATTTTAAAATTTTACACACTTTAGCATCCTGAGATTGTGAGAGTGTCGGCCCAGGTATCAGTAAACCCTACTTATTTGAGTTTGGGTACTTTCTGGATTTGATAGCAAAAGTTCATTACTGAAAACTACCTATTACAAAATCTTGAACAAAAGGGGATAGTCAAAGATTATATCCAGCAATTCCAAATTTTATCTTTACTTGTGGATGGAATCTTAGTGTAGGATCATATAAATTATTAGTTCTTAGGTGGTCTCAAGGATAACATCCAAATTGGTGTTTTCCTTAATCCAAGTTTGATATTAGAGTCCATGATAGTTTCTTGTTGGGTGGAAGAAAGTGATCCTATAATACGGAGGGGTCTCACTACTCACAAGGAGTGTATTATTCTAGTTCACTCATTTCTCCAACATACTTGATTGACTCCTCAACAAATATAAGAGAAGAGAGAAGAATGTTTAGGTTATAGTTGAGATAACAAATGGAATAAGGGCCATAAATGTGTTGCGAAGAAATTGTTCTGCATTGAAGGTCATAATGAGGACTAAGATGAGGATGACGTAGTCAATGAAGAGGAATAAATAGTGTCAAATATTGGAGCTAAAAAATCTCAACCTACTATCTTTTTCCATACATTATCACCCCACAAACCCTTAAGGTCATCAGTTTCGTATAGAAACAAAGGGTGAAAATATTTATTGACTATAGAAGCACTCACAAATTCATCAATCACAAGTTTTCCATACACTTATTTTACTTTTTTTAACCAACCCCAAATTTTTAGGTTGTGGTGGTAGATAGAGGTAAAGTTAGTTACTCAGTAAAGTTTCATAAGATTAAACTATCCATGGGAGATAACCTACGAAATAGCCCCATACATGTTATTTTAATGAGAGATGTATGTAGTGTCCCCTTTTATTTTAATGAGAGATGTATGTAGTGTCCCCTTTTCCTACGCCTAATGGCCCAAGGGCCAACTCAAGTCTAAACCGTGGTTAGACCCAAGGGCTTGTGGACGTTGGAAGCTTTTGGGAAGGGGCCCCACGTTTTTAATATCCTAGTTTTACGTTTTGGGTCACTTTTGGACATGGCGACTCGAAAAGGGAAAAAAAATAACTATAGTTACTCTTTTTTTAGTGGCCCCTCCATGGAATGAAATGTGCCTAGGGTTATGGGGGTTCGTTTTCCAAGGAAAAGTATATAAGGAGACGGGGAAGGAAGAAAAGGCACTTTTTGTCGCATACTTTTACCCTCCTCATGTAGCTGTTGTTGTTGCGTTTCTATAGCTTGTGGAGTCAAATCCCACATGGACCCTAGCTTCAGTGGTGAGAGACCCATATCTAGCTAGCAGGGCATTCTTCGGTAGTGAGATATCTACCCTAGTCTGTCATTTTGGAGCCACTTTTTGGTCCTTGCTACAGAGATATTTCTAGAGGGTTCAGAGGATTTTTCAGGTCATTTGAGGAAGATAATCAGTGGGCTTCTGGATCAGATCCATGGCAACCATTTGGGAAGGGCGTGGCAGCTCGTTAAAGGCACCTCCATCATTTACTGACCCCTCTTCCAAGTGTGGCGACTTGTATCCTTTATTTGGGGGTTTTCCGATTGGTCGTTGTCAGATATGAAGGTGGAAACATTATTGCATGTATCTATTAATGTTATTTCCAGAGACCCTTATTTTTGCTATCGTATTTAGAGGGTTGCAAACCTATGAATTTTTCCAGCTGCCTAGGGCTTTCTGTGCTTTTTTTTGGCAACAATATATTATTCCAAAAATGTTTTCATAGTGTTTATTATTACTGTTGCAAGCGTCCCTCAAAATTTCATGCATTGTGGGAAAATATTTTGTGTGATATGAATTTAATACCATTCGTTGTCCTAGCTGGACATTTTTAGTAAAAATCAGTATTTTAATTTGCTGCAATTTTCTATATTTGGTGCATTTTAAAGAAATATCCCACAAGGGATATTTCAGTGGTTTCAAAGCAGTTGTTTCTCCAGCATGTTGGGATTGAAAGATGGGGGACAGAGACAATGAGGATATAGGGGTAGAGCTGATGAAATAATTGTTCACCAACATGGTACAGAATCAGGAGACTACCAATCTCTATTTGATCCAACTCACTGGGAGATTAGCACAAGACATGTTTGATACTCATGTGGAAAGAGGAGAAAATAGCAACAAGGGACAATATGATCAAATAGGTGAGGGTGGACATTCAAGACAACGGTCCCCCCATTCTTCTACCAGGCCTCTAGGGTCTCACGAACCTTATTTCTTGAAGGATCCGGAAGTTTCATAGGTACAGAAGCTAGGGGATGTTGTAGATGAGGAGTCTTGTTGGGAAAGCTACCAGACCTTAAGTAATGGCTTTCGTGAAAACATACCATTCCAAGAATATTTCAAAATGAAAGTTGGCATCAGGCCTAGGAGAGATTACTAGGCATAGGTACCAAAGATGCAAAGGAGGTTGGGACATATTTCTGTTCCACATTTCAACGGTTCTAAGAGGTGTACTGCACAGTATTGGGTGCAGAAGTTGAAGACAACTTTGACTTGAATCCTATGCATGAGGAAGATGCAATTAAGTTGGCAATCTTACATCTAGAGGTAGACTCTCATGATTGGTGGCATCATGGGTTGATTTTATAGGGACACATATACATCATGACTTATGTAGAGTTCACGAATAGGCTAGTGAGCAGATTTGATAAGAGGGACCCTGACAGCTATTTTAGAGAGTTGACTCATCTGAGGTAAATAGGGTCCGTGGATCAGTATATCACCGATTTTCAGAGACTATCAGTCATGGTACCTGATGTTACAGAGATGAGGTTGATTTCCCTATTCACAACAGGTTTGATAGACGCTTTTGCTGGATTTTTGAGGGCATTTGAACCTTCTTCATTGCATGAGGCTATTAGGAGAGCTCGTGACCTAGATTTATCCACTCCTAAGTCAAGGTTTCCACCTCATGTGTAGCCTAAGGTTTTCCTCTCAAGAACCGGGGGTTCACATCCTAAGGTACCTCCACCTAGGAAATATACAGCCTTGAGACCATTCGTAGCTAGTGAGGACAGTGAGGAATTGAGGTGAAAGAAACCATGTTTCAATTTTCGCACACCTTAGGTCCCAGGACACGATTGTAAGGGTAGACGGAGGGCCCAATACATAGAGGTCTTCGAGGAGAGTGATGGTGATGAGGAGTTGGATACACATCTATTATAGGATGATGATGATGATGATGCATTAGATAGTACGGGTGTGGAGCAGGATAGCGAAGCTTTCCCCCAGGAGACTGTCGCCACCTTGTCTAGTACCCCGAGGTACAAGAAATTTAGAGTTTGGGGAGTTTGTAGGGGCAAAAAGTGGTGGTACTCATTGATAGTGGGGAAACCCACAACTTTATTGATGCCTCATTGGTTAAGAGGTGGGGTTTACAGACAGAGGAATTTGAGGGCTTCAACGTGGTTATAGCTAATGGAGATTCTATGAGATGCACATAGCGGATTTCCTAATTGAGCATCACGATGGGTAACTATACAATTACCAATGATTTTTATATTGTTAATATTAGAGAGACCAAGATAGTGCTTGGGGTACAGTGGTTCCATTCCCTTGGTGAGTTTCGGACTAACTTCCAGACGATGGAGCTGAAGTTTAAGTCCAAAGGGAGGAATGTGATCTTGAGGGGCTTATCTTCAGGGGCACCCCGAGTTGTTACGACCAAGAGGATCGAGAGGATCTATAGGCACGATGAGGTGGATTTGGTAGTACATTGTTTGGTTTCAACCAATAAATCAGAGGAGGGACAACAACAATACCATGTGGATATACATGGCCTATTGGACAGACACAGTGCCATGTTTGGTGACATACCTCCAAGCATACCTCTAGATAGGGGATTTGAGCATGTGATTGAGCTCGAGGATGCTAGACCGGTGGTCACTTCTCCTTACCAACACCCCAAATAGTAGAAGGATGCGATCAAGAAGACTATACATGAGCTCATGGATATGGGGCATATTAGACTGAGTTCCAGCCCTTTTGCTTCTTCGGTGGTATTGGTGAAGAAGAAGGATGGGACCCTACGGATGTGTATGGACTACCAGGCCTTAAATAAGAATATAATAAAGAACAAGTATCCCGTACCATGCATTGATGAGTTGTTGGACGAGCTATATGGTGCAATCTATTTTTTGAAAATAGATTTGCATTCTGGGTATCATCCTATCAAAGTCAGGGAGCAGGATGTGCATAAGATAGCATTCAAATGCCATTATGGTCACTTTAAATTATTGGTGATGCCTTTCAAATTGTCTAATGCTCTAACTACATTCCATTCTTGCATAATTCATGTGTTCAACTGCCACTTGCAGAAGTTTGTATTGGTTTTCTTTGATGATATTTTAGTCTAGAACAGGACTTGGGAGGACCATATCAGGCACTTGGGTGTGATATTAGGGATATTAGAAGCTAATTCGTTATATGCAAAAGCCTCTAAGTGTGAGTTCGGCATGACTGAACTTCTTTACTTGGGATATGTAATTGGTGGGGGTACAGTGAAGGTGGATAGAGGGAAGATATAGACAATCCTGGATTGGCCGCCACCAAGGACATTGACACAATTGAGAGGATTCGTGGGGTTATGTACATACTACCGGAGGTTCGTGAAGAATTTCTCTCGGCTGACTTCTCCATTAACTGATTTGACCAAGAAGGGGGCTTTTTCTTGGTCAAATGCAACACAATAGGTTTTTGATCACCTCAAGGAGGTGATGAGTTTGTTTCCTATCCTCGCATTACCAAAATTCTCCCACCCATTCATTCTAGAGTGTGATGCATCAGGATAGGGGGTTGGGGCATTTCTCATGCAGGATAGGCATCCCATCACCTATGAGAGTCAAAAATTGAAACCTTTTGAGAGAGGGTATTCAATTTACAATAAGGAGATGTTGGCCATCATGCATGCCTTAGCCAAGTTTAGACAGTACCTTGTGGGCAACAAATTCACGGTTCGTATGGATCACAACAGTTTGAGATTCTTCTTGGGGTGGAAGGATCTCAATGAATGCCAGCGGAGATAGGTGAACAAGGTATAAACATATGAATTCGACATAGAGGAAACTAGAGGTAAGAATAATATTGTTGCTGATGCTTTATCTAGGAGGCCTTACCTTACTTCTATGCTTAGTTCTATGTCTGATATTTCAGCAGATTGGAAGGCTCATATACCTGTTGAGTACTCCAAAAACCAGTTTTCCTATGAGATCATAGATGGTATTATACATGACGACTGATACAGAGTAGTGGATGATCTCATTTTCTACAAGGATAGGATTTTCCTTGTGCCAAGATCCAAAATGAAGGAGAAGATCCTTTATGTAGTACATGATAGACCACTAGCTAGACATCCTGGGTACTTCAAAACATACAGGTTCATTAGGGAAATATTTTCTTGGAAGGGAATGAAGGATGATGTCCTTAATCATGTTAGAGAGTGTACAGTTTGCCAGCAAACCAAATCTGAGCATTCTTTCCCAACATGATTACTTCAGCCCCTCCCCATTCCCAAACAGAAATGGGAAATCATATCTATGAACTTTATCACTGGGATTCCCTTGGTGCATGGGCATAGCTGCATTTATGTTGTAGTTGATCGGCTAACTAAGTATGCTCATTTCTTTTCCCTACCCAAGGGGCACGAGGCAGTGGATGTGGCCTGGATCTTCTATACCAGTATTTTAAGGCTACATGGGTTGCCTAAAAACATTGTCAGTGACAGGGACAAGATCTTCATGAGCACCTTTTGGTATGAGATATTCAGACTATCAGGTACATAGTTGACCCCTAGCACTAGCTACCATCCATAGACAGATGGACAGACGGAGATAGTCAATAAGTGGATAGAAGGCTACTTACGGAGTTATGTAACAGGACACTAGGGAGCATGGATTAAATGGTTACACATGGGCAAGTACTGCTACAATACCACCTACCAGATGAGCATAGGTATAACCCCTTTCTGAGCCTTGTATGGGTACGATGCTAGGACATTTATAGATTTGGTATTAGCAGATAGACGAGCTCCCAAAGCTTGAGATTGGTTACAGAATAACCAGGATATTTTGAAGGCTCTTAGAGAGAATCTTCAGAAGGCACAAAATTAATAGAAGGTATATGTAGATCAGGACAGGACAGAGAGGTCTTTTGAGGTTGGGGATCTAGTGTTCCTACAATTACAACCATATAGACAGTCCTCATTGAAGTAGAAGGGTGCAGAGAAATTGAAACCATGATTTTATGGTTCGTACCAAGTAGTTAGTTGAGTTGGGGCAGTTGCATATGAGCTAGAGCTACCAAAGCATAGTAAGATACATAATGTCTTCCATGTTTCATGCCTGAAGAAGGCACTCAAACATCATATTGTATCATCTACAGAGTTACCACCACTGGATGAGGAAGGGAAGTTGATGCTGGAACCAAAATCCATTATTGAAACGAGACAGCAGGGGATCAAGATAAGATTAATCACTGAGTATTTAGTGTGATGGAAGGGACTGCTGCTTGAGGATGTTACTTGGGAGGGAGATCAGATTTTACAGCATCCTAATTTGCATTTTCTTGAGGACAAGAAAAATTTGGGAAGGGAGGACTGTAATTTCACCTTTTCCTACACCTAATGGCCCAAGGACCAACTCGATTCCAAACCATGGTCAAACCCAAGGTGCTATGGACGTAGGAAGCTTTTGGGAGGGGGGCCCACTATTTAATATCCTAGTTTTGCGTTTGGGGTCACTTTTGGGCACGGCGACTAAAAAAGGGAAAAAAAATAACTATAGTTACTCTTTTTTTAGTGGCCCCTCCATGGAATGAAACACGCCTAAGGTTATGGGGGCTCGTTTGCCAAGGAAAAGTATATAAGGAGACAGGGAAGGAAGAAAAGGCACTTTTTGTCACATACTTTTAGCCTCCTTCTTGTACGGCTATTGTTATTGCGTTTCTACAGCTTGTGGAGTCAAATCCCACAAGGACCCTAGCTTCGGTGGTGACAGACCCATCCCTAGCTAGAATGGCATTCTTTGGTAGTGAGAGATCTACCCTAGTCTGTCATTTTGGAGCCGATTTCTGGGCCGTGCTACATAGATATTTCCAAAGGGTTCAGAAGAAGGGTTTCGAGGATTTTTCGGGGCATTTGAGGAAGATAATCAGTGGGCTTCCGAATCAGATCCACGGCAGCCATTTGGGCAAGGCGTGGCAGCTCGTTGAAGGTGCCTCCATCATTTACCGACCCCTCTTCCAAGTGTGGTGACTTGCATCCTTTATTTGGGGGTTTTCCAGTCGATCGTTGTCAGATCTGAAGGTGGAAACGTTATTGCTTGTATCTCTTAATGTTATTTCTAAAGACCCTTATTTTTGCTCTTATATTTAGAGTGTTACGAACCTCTGAAGTTTTCCAGCCGCCTAGGGTTTTCTATACTTTTTCTGGCAGCAATATATTATTCCAAAAAATGTATTCATAGAGTTTATTATTACTATTGCAAGCGTCCCTCAAAATTTCATGCACTCTGGGCAAATATTTTGTGTGATATCAATTTAATACCATTCGTTGTCCTAGCTGGACATTTTCAGTAAAAATCAGTATTTTACTTTGTGGCAATTTTCTATGTTCGATGCATTTTTAAGAAATATCCCACAAGGGATATTTCAATGTAAATATTGTGTCAGGGGTCCAATGACTTACCAACTTGGGATTTTTCGAGATGACCTCCTAGGATTTGTTCATATGGTTCCATTATGAAGGGAGATATGTTGAGCTATGTGGGATAAAGAAAATAGCTTCATATTGGACAAGTTCCCATCAAATGCAGAAGATTCTTAAGAAAGGTGCATGTGAGTTTATGGGAAAACTATTCTCACTAGAATCACAACAATCAAAAGCTCTTATACCATCATATCTACATGTAAATTTTGAATGTGGATTCAATTTTTTTTTGGGATATGATGAAAGAGTAACCTCCAAAAAGAGATCATGATCATGCTATTTAGTTTATACTAGGAATCCAAGCACTGAATATTTGACTTATCACTACCTTTATTTACAGAAGAGTGAGATTGAAAATATGGTACAAGAGATGCTGGAAGAATGTATTATTCGCTATAGTCGAAGTGCTTACTCTTCTTCAGTGGTGATGATATGAAAGAAAGATGAAGGTTAACACATGTGTCTAGACTAAATGAAGCTAAACAAATACATGGTAAAATATAAGTTTCATATTCCTGTCAAAAATCTCCACAATGGAAGAGTTCTCATCAAATGCAGAATATGCTGAAGAAGGGTAAACGTGGGTTTGTGGGACAACTATTCTCACTAGAAGCTTAGCCATGAAAATATCCTATACCATCATATCTACATGCAATTATGAATAAGGATTCTATTTATTGGGGGATGTGCTGAAAGGGTAACCTCCCAAAAGAGATCATGATTGTGTTATTTAGGTAGTACTAGGAAGACAACCACACAATAATCGACCTTATTGGTACCTTTATTTATAGAGAAGAGTGAGTTTGAAAAAATGGTACATGAGATGCTGGAAGCATGTATTATTCACAATAGTCGAAGTAATTAATCTTCTCCAGTGGTGATGGTACGAAAGAATATGAAGGTTGGAACATGTGTCTAGACTACAGAGATCTCAACAAATCCATTGTAAGAGATAAGTTTCATATTCTTGTCATTAGAATTTTCTAGATGAGTTACATGGTATTATTTATTTTACAAAATTAGATATTCGATCGAGATATCATCAGATCAAATTTTGTTGTAAAAATATTTATAAAACAACATTTATGACAAATGAGGGCCACTTGGTAATGTAATTTGGCCTTACAAATGCACCCTCTACATTTTACAGTTTGAATAATTCAGTCTTTAGGTCATTTTTGTAAACGCTTTTCATGGTATTCTCAAATGATATCTTAATCTACAATATTACATGGGAGGAATAGTTACATCACATCAATAGGGTGATGGACATTCTTGAATAACACATTTATGCCAAATCATCTAAGTGTGCATTTAGAGTCATGGAGGTAAAATTCTTGGGTCATATTGTTTCTCATGAAGGTGCAAAGGTGGATCCTCACAAGATCTAGGCCATGGTGGACTGGAAGACACCTAAAAGCCTAAATAACTTTAAGGGATTCTTATGGCATATTGGTTAGTATTATAGGTTTGTGAAGAATTATGGAAGAATTGCAACACCACTCATAACATTATTAAAGAAAGTCTCCTTTCATTGGAATGAGAAAGCAATCTATGAATTCTAGAAACAGAAGACGGCCATTTATACCACTCTAGTTCTTACTACCCTAGATTTCTCCAAAACCTTCATTGATAAATGTGATGCTTCAAGGTATGGAATAGGTGTTATACTCATGCATAGATACCCAAATTCTCATTAAAAATATCCAAAAAGGTCCAAACATTTCAAAAAATATTTTATGGAAGGGGGATGCATTGTGGTTCAAGGATCGGTTGTACTCATACAAGAACTCTACCCTTAAAAGTTAGGTTCTCTTAGTGATTCATGCCTCTGCAGTGGGTAGCTATGATGGGTTGCTAAAAACTTATCACATAATTAGGAATGATTTCTTATGTAAAGGGTTGAAAGGGGATGTCCAAGTTTTTGTGGCATAAATTTTGGTGAGTCAGTGTAACAAGGTAGAAACTATTAAGATCTCAGGTCTTCTTCAACCTTTATCTATTCCTAGTGAGTAATGGGTAGAGGTTTCCATGAATTTCATCATAGGATTGAAAAATTATGAGAGGAAACGTGTAATTATGGTGGTATTTGATACAATCCCACATATGATGTTTTTTTCCCTTATCACATCCTTTTACATCAAGTATAAACACCATATCTTTTATTGAAACAATTTAAAAACTACATGGTACACCTAATATTATAGTAAGTGATTGTGACCCTATATTTACTAGGAATTTTCAGAATGATTTATTCTCATGTTTAGGTACTCAATTGGCTCGTAGTTCACCATATCATCTTTGGTATGAGAAAAAAAAAAGGTAGTAAAAAATGTTTGGTGGGGTATCTTTGATGTTTTAATTTAAATAAGCATGAGGGATGGGTTCAGTTGCTACCACTTGCAAAATGGTGGTATAACACTTCATTTCAGACCTTATCCAAAATATCTCCACTATTGGCATTGTATGGTTACCATCCACAATTTGTTATATCAAACTTAAGGTTCTAGCCTAAATTACAACCAAATGAAGAGAACATCCATCATCAACAAGAGGTACTCTCTAGCCTTAAAGAGAATTTGGCAATTACATAAAATTGCATGAAGCAACAAGCTAATCAACATTGTAGTGAACGTAACTTTGAAGTTGGATTTTTTTTTTTGTGCGATTGTAGCCATATAAGAAACTAAACACAATAAAGATAACAAATTTACACCTAAATACGATGGACCTTATCAAGTGTTGTAAAAAATAGTGTGGCATATAAACTAGAGCTTCCTCAGTCAATTAAAATACATTTAGTTTTCTACGTTTCTTACTTGAAAAAGGTCATTGTAAAAAAAGTGTCTTCTTAGTTAGTGTTACCCAATCTTGATGAGGAGGGATGCATCATTTTGGAGCCTAAAGGAATTTTGAAAACATGAACTAATAAGTTGAGGACACATGTTATTACTGAGTATCTGATCAAGTGGAAGAATTTGGACATTGAAAATGCATCATGGGAAGATGAAACATTCCGCCAACAACATCAAGAGATTACCAAAATTGGGGAAAATTTTGCTCTGAAGGGGAGGGGTAAGCTACGCTCTTAATCTTAGGTCACATATCAAGATATATATGGCCAGCTAGTGCCTAACATAATCTCTTATCATGTCATATCACATTTATTTATACATTCATATGTTTGGTAGGTCGACCTTGCTACTTTGCATAAAATAGTAGGGTATATATAGAAGTTATTAACTAATAGATGATCATCATATAGAGTACTTGAGACTTATTGTATGGTTTAGAGGCTTCCCACTCAAAGCAGCTAAATCATTCTACTTGCATACTGTGATCATTTCTCTATATTTTAGTGTTCTTTGGTGTTCTATTTATGCAAATATTCAGATCTTCTTAAGTAATTTCATTACACATGTGAAAGCCTTGCTTCAAATGCTTTTTCAGGGGCATTCAATTCATTTGAGAAAGGATTTGTGCTAGATCCTAGAAATTCAAAAGGTTATACCATGGGTTCATAACAATTGTTGTAAATTCCTATTGGTTCAAAAAAATGCCCATGATGGGGAACTATATGCAGTCCATTCAATGGGCAACTTTTATGAATATAGAAATGCTTACTTGAGATTTCTTAGTCAAAGCTAGGATGGTAGAGAGGAGTCTACGTATTTTTCAAAAGCATTGTAAAATAGGTAAAATAAGAATCCCAGAGTTACATGGAAAGATTTTTGCAATGGAAATTTGCCTATTAAAGTATAATTTTGATTGCATTTGACCTTCACATTTGATAACAATCTCTTCTCACTGCAGTTGAACTTCACAATTTATAACAATCTCAACAATTTTAATATATTGAATCTTCCATCTTGTGGTATGTGATGAAAAGTTTATATGGGTTTCCCTTTTGTTATCATCTAATTTTGGCTTCACAAAATTAATAAACATGGGAATTTTGAAAATGTTCAAAAGTGGTATTTTACGTAATTGAACTCCCTTTTCACGATCGTCTCGTTTTTGTGATCGTTTCAGTTTTTGTTTCGTCCATTTTAGGCAAGAACTCCTCCCGTTAGGTTATAAACTGCATTAATAATTAATTAATTAATTAATATTTAATTAATTTATTATCCTTTATTTGATAAAATCAACTTTTATGAATTTTTGGATTTTTAATTAAATAAATATTAATTAAAATTCATTTGACAAGATTTATTTTAATTGTCGAGGAGGAAGTAAGCTTCCGCTTCCAATTGTCAGGATGCCAAATTGGCATCCCATACCCAGATTTCCCCCCTTCTTGGAAAATTCATTTTGATTCCCCGCTCATGGAATTTCTTCCACTGATTGCCAATTAAATGGATTGGAAAACAAGTGAAAATCGCCTGATTTCCCACATGGAGAAATAAAATGGGGATTGCCATCCCGCCTTGCCATTTTTGTTGGAAAATGGTTGTTTATCTCTCACTTTCCGTTGACAATTAATGTCACTACCCGGGAAAGAGAGAATTGGTTATTCAAACAGAAATAAGAAACGGTTACAGAAGCTTCTTTAACCATTTCTCTGTGAAACTACTTGGAAATAATTAGATTCAAAAGCATAAGCCAAAGAAGATCTTCTCCATAAGTTTTAAACAATCTCCACACATTTGTTTTGGCATACGGCAAAACAACAACAATTAAGATCCCACGCATTCACCAAAGGAGGCCACACATTCACCGAAGGATAAAAAGACAAACAAATTAAAGCATAACAGTCCAAAGGAAGGCCAAAAGAAGATCTCACACATTTTTTCTGGAAAGAACAATCCAAAATCCAGCAATATCCACATGCGTTAGAGGAAGCAAAGCAAGGAAAGTTAAAATAGTTTTAAGTATCCACATTGGGTAAAACAACCAAGTGAAATAAATTTTGAAAAAACCAAGCATAGGCATAGTACAAAACAACAGTACTTTCCACGCATTCATTCAGGTAGGTTTCCATGCATGCATGAGAGAAAACAATCAAAATCTTGGCCAAATAAACAACAATTTTCCAACATAGCAGGGAGAGGAAGGAGTAGGAATTTTCAATGTAGCCACAGGAGAAACGGTCCAAAACACATAATCAGCCAAGAGGAATTTCCACGCAGGTTTTTGAAAAGAAGTATGCATTCACCACGCAGCAAGGAGAGAAACCATTGAGTTTCAACGCAAGCAAAAGCAGTCCAAAAGAGGCCATGCACAACCTAAGAGAGAATAATTTTCAACACCTAGGAAGAATAGAACAGTCCACACAAGCATAGGAAAATATTCCACGCATTGGTTCAAATGGAACAAGTTTAGCAAGAGACGAGGGAGAAAAAGTCTACGCATTCAGCAAAAATAATCTTCCAAGCATAAGGCAAGCAAAAACAATCTTTCAACAAGTTGAATAAGAGCAGTCCAAAGTAAAGAAACATTCTCCATGCAAGCCAAGAAGGTAAATTCCAATCATAAGCGGGTTCACACATGCAAGGGAAAACTTGCTTACGCGAATAATAAAAACAAATAAAGTAAATTGATTCACGAAGTCGTTAAAATCAGGTGAATTTAATTTAAAATATAAATCATTTTTATCACACATTGGTGAGAAATATTCAAAAAAAAAATCATGCATTCAAACTTCATTACCCATGTATATCGACACAGAAAATGAATTTAATAAAGAAAACGATAGATATGGAAAGGACGTGCCGCGGGTTGTATCTGTTGAAGTAATCAACTTTGGAGCTCGATATCTTGAAGTCGGATGATTTTACGGAAGAAAGGTTTGGTTCCTTGAATTATCTCCAACTTCATGTACTCCTTTGCCAAATTTCAAATGTGCAACACCTCATTTGATATTTTTCACAAACCCGAGAAAAACTCGGTTTGCTTGTTTTCGCCGCACGTGCAGTTTCAGCTTGGCAGAAGACCTAATTTGAGAATACATATCTTGAGCCTAGATGATCATCAAGAGAAAAAAATTGGTTCGTTGAATTCTTTCCACATTAATGTAATTCTTTGGAAAAATTCAAATGTACATCAATTTGTTTGATATTTTTCACATAGTCAAATAAAATGTAGTTTGCATGATTTCGCTATGTGCTCAGTTTTCAGTCTGTCAAGGTGTCTCACTTTGAGAGTTGATATTTTGAACTCAGATGATTTTCAAGAGAAAATAATTATTTAGTTCAATTTTCTCCACCTTCATATAATCTCTTGCCGAGTTGTAGATGCTCAGGGTGACATTTGGTTATTTTTATCAGGCTAAAACCAAACGGGATTTTCATAGTTTTACACTTGCATTTTCCTAGCAGTTTCAAAAGAGTCAACTTTGACCCTTAATATTTGACTGAAGAATTTTATTGGGAAAAAAACCATCTGACACATAAACTTGTGGTACTTTAATACACTCCCTCATCTAGTGATATTTTCTTAGAACAAGATTTGTTATTTTTCCTAGGGCAATTTCAGACGTGATTTGTGCAGTTTTGAAGTAAGGAAGTAATAGCCCGAAATCATGCTTCTGTCACAATCATGTCATTTTCAAACAAATCGATTTTGTGGTATGAGTTATAGGGAATTCTAACCACCTCGACGCTCCATTTAGAGTATGAGAACATCACCAATACCAACTTGGGACACGTCGACGTAAATCAGTTTTGCGATCACATATCGACCGACAGGTGAGTCACAATTTTATTGACGATTGCTCTGAATTGGTCATCAATTACATGGATGTGCCACAAAATCTGCACAGTCTAGTGGTTCAAATCCAATAGCTCCGAAGCAGAAGCAACCTCTGACTAACTCATTATGCAATATAGGTCGTAGCTATTGGCAGAGGTCTTTTCGGAGTCAAAAGCCATTGATATCGGTAGAGTTCGATAATGGGAGAAACTTGTCTACATAAATTGTCTTCACTTAATCGTTATATGGATCTATTCATAGCTAAATCAAAATCAATGAAAAATTCAATTGCGTGGATCATCAAGCAAGACCACATCATTCAAGCATATCCCTATCAACTCTTAGTTAGTAGTGGGCACGATACTTCATCGGCCAATCTTAAAGTTGGAGCATTCTCAAATTGGATGATCATGAGCAGATCAAAATGAAAACACTTCAGGATGGTGACAAAGATGAAAGACATAACTTCAAGTAGTGAACTGCAATCTTGACTCTTGGAAAATCTTCTTGATGTCGAAAGATCAAGAGTTGGATTCTGACAAGCCAAGGTGGTGTAATGACTTCGATCTCATGACAAATGAATAATTCACCATGGAAAGGTATTTAGAGCATGTGGATAATTATATATAATTGTGAATGCAAATATTAATGAAGACAAAATTGTTCATACCAGGATGTTGCTCAAACAGAGAGGTGGATGAATTGCTCAAGTTTCAAGCTCATCTCTCTTGTCATCTAGGGGATTGTGGAGCACGCTCAATGAGTTCATTCCCGTATGACCAGGATATGTAGACTCTTGGCCCAATGGATAAGGCATTGATCCTAGGTGTCTTGATCTAGGTGGCATATTGTTGACTAGGATGTCTATGTGTGTGTCTAAGTCATTTAAGTGAGAGCCACATGTACCCATTGCTTTTATTTATAAAGTGGTGTTATTATTGAACTCACTTTTGGAGAACTTTGGATAACTTAAGTGGTTTCTATTTTTAGTTGCTTTTAATAAAGTTGGTTGAGAAAGTCAAAGTCACTTAAGTGCCCTATTTAATGTTCATGTAACATCCGAACTACTTTGTAACCAACTTTTGGGCTATAAAAGGAAGTCAAGGACTCATTTGTAAGGGTGACTTTGGGTGAGGAGAAGAAAAGTTTTTTGTATGCAAGCTTTACTTCAAAGAAAGAAACTTTGTGTTCTTTTGAGAAGACATTTTGGAGTTAATGAAATATGAACTTTGTGTCCCATTCATTGTCTCTTATAGCATTTGATGTTCTTATGTTCATTAGATGTTAGTGTTTGAGTTTTGCATGAAAATATTATCTTTGATCTTATTGTCATCTAGGGGATTACAGAGCACGGTCAACAAGTTCATTCCCGTATGACCAGGATATGCGGACTCTTGGCCCAATGGATAAGGCATTGATCCTAGGTGTCTTGATCTAGGTGGCACATTGCTAACTAGGATGTCTATGTGTGTGTCCAAGTCATTTAAGTGGGAGCCACATGTACCCATTGCTTTTATTTATAAAGTGGTGTTATTATTGAACTCACTTTTGGAGAACTTTGGATAACTTAAGTGGTTTCTATTTTTAGTTTCTTTTAATAAATTTGGTTGAGAAAGTCAAAGTCACTTAAGTGCCCTATTTAATGTTCATGTAAAACCCTAACTACTTTGTAACTAACTTTTGGGTTATAAAAGGAAGTCAAGGGCTCATTTGTAAGGGTGACTTTGGGAGAGGAGAAGATAATACTTTTGTATGCAAGCTTTACTTCAAAGAAATAAACTTTGTGTTCTTTTAAGAAGACATTTTGGAGTCAATGAAATATGAACTTTGTGTCCCATTCATTGTCTCTTATAGCATTTGATGTTCTTATGTTCATTAGATGTTAGTGTTTGAGTCTTGCATGCAAATATTGTCTTCGATCTTATTGTCAACGTTATTGATCTGTTGTTCTAGTTCACAATGATCAAGCTCTGATTATCTACTTGCTCACGTGTGTTCCCTTTTACCCATTCTCATTTAGCTGACACAAACTCCATTTTATTTGTGTTAGCTCTTTATTGTTCTTCTCCATGCAATATTAGGCTCTACTTTTACCTAACTCTTGCATGTTCCTTCCATTCATTCCTTTCCATTTCTTTTCTTCATTCCATTCCCTCCCCCTCATTCACTTTTCTTTCCATTGATATTCCAAAACACCGCCCACATGCAATTTTGAATGTACAAGTGTAAATACAGTTTTGGTTTTCAATAAAGGAAGCCTCACCTTCATTAAGGAGGGACTTCATTCTGACACTGTTGCATGTCATTTGCATGCGTGCAAATCCATATACTAACACCTTTCAAAGATAAAATGTATTGTTTATTGTTTCAACACACTTCTTTTATAGATTTAACAATGGGTATTGTTTACTCATTTATTCATCCTTAATTATATGAAAGCCTCAATACCATTCCATAATTATGGGGATTTTGGTTGCTAATGTCAAAACAATTGCTATTTTAATTAACAACATTTTGTTGATCCAAAGGCAATATGGTTTTCTTAAAAAAAATTCTTTAACTTTTGCTTTTGCTTTGAAAGGGTCAAATTTTGCTGAAGTTTTAGATTTTGATTAATTAAAATAGCTCATAATAATTTACACACATCTATGTTTAATGTTTTTTAAATTTTTATGACATTAATTAATCCATTAGTGACTTTAATTAGATGTGTTTATTGTTGTACTAAACATTAATTATTTATGAGCTAATTAATTATTCTTAATATAAAATTTGGACATATTAATTACTGGCTTCCATGAGTCACTTAGATTCAGTACTTCATCTGTATTGAGATTATTAGGATAGTTACATATCTCAATAGACCCCCTTCAATTTCCTTTTCATATAATGATTCTCCTTGACTATTTTTATTTTATCTAGGAAGAAGTCATGAGATATGATATATATACTTTTTTTGCTAATGTAAAATCTTGATGTGATCAAAATTAATGCCGAAACCATGTTCTTTGGAATTTTTGTGGAGTGATCTCTGAGTTTCCCTCACATGATCAATGTGATATAAAAACACATCCCATATTAGGGTAAAGGGGGTCTTTAGTACATTTTACCGTGTTCTTGATCCTTTTTAAAAAATAAATGTGGATTTTACTCCATGTTTGAGCATAATTATTTTTTTATTTTGAAAGACTCCTTTATTGAATGGGAGATAATTTAAGAATATTATTAGAAATACGCTCACACGGGATGTGATGAGAATTATATTTCTATATCATTGAAGACCTTATAAATTTGCTTCATTCCACATCCATTTGTTATGAATCCCCGTAGTAGATAGTGTTGTATTTCCTCTATGTGGTTTGATTATCGATATTCTCAACAATTTTTGAGGGAGTAGAGCAGACCAATATTTTGGGTAGGGTAATAATGTAAAGAACCATGGAGGTAGAGATAAGTGTGAGTATTCTATTTGTAAATCCATCAATTTAATGATTAATCAATGTTTCTAGATACAAGAGGCATGTAGTCTTCCAATTCTTTGGTGAATTGTATCATATAAAAAAATTCCTTAAGATGCACATGGAACTCTTATACTTTCCCCATAGTCTAAATGGAAATCTTCAAGATATATTTTCTACCATTTTAGTTGTAGATGGAAACATACAAATCTTTTTCCTCAAAAACATTCCATGAAATGTTAGCGACCATGGGACATAGAACAGCCCATAGCCACATCTTTTGCTTGCTCTATTAGGAATTTAAAGTTGGTACTCCCATGTGTATGAGTAAATATATTTGTGAGGTATATTAATATGTGAGAATATGTGAATGGGAGATTTTAGGTGAGCTATAAATGGTTTACTTATTCTTTTCAATATGGTTTTAGAATAGATTATGCGAGTTAATGAGTTGTTAGAACATATCATCTATATTAAGTAGAGTGGTTATAAGGGATAAATTAAAACTCTTATATTGCATGATTTTAGAAATGTATAAAAAATCCTATGATTTGAATAAATAACTAATGATTTTTCTCAGACCAAATAATTTAATTTGGTAGGAGAACAAGTTAAAATATTGTTAGATCTTAGTTTGTTTATTATAACAATGTCAAGATGGAGAAAGGTTTAATTGAAAGTAATCAAGGGGAAACCTCATTATAATTTTTTGTTGCTCTAGTTGATGAAAGAATATATCATTAAATATATGTTTACCATTAGATTTACTATCAGGTGAGTGAGATATGTGTTTACAATAACTAATACTTATTATGCCAAAGGTGTCCTCTATAGAGTTGCCATTACTAGAAAAAAAGGGAGATAAAAAGACCTAGTTGATTCCCAAACAATATCGAAGTTATCAGGGAAGGTGACTAGTTGGAACAAGCTGGGAATATTGTCACAAATGGTACCTGATAATATAGAAGTGCCTGAGAGAGGACAGGAGTGCCTGGCGTTAGTGTATTGATCTAGGAACTAGTATTTAGGTAGATGTTGTAGATATGGTTCTTTTAGGGCCAGATGATGTTCATTGTTATTTTTGGTATGTTTCTTTTGGTTCACTGTCTGATCTATGAATGTACCTGGAACTTGTAAGAAAGAAGTTCATCTGTACATACCCACAAACTGCATCAAACCTAAAAATGAAAATGCAGGATGGGGAGTCAGACTAACCTTGACGTTCACCCGAAGAGTGAACTTACTACTGAGCGTTGCACTATATTTCAAACTCCATGTAGTTTTGTGTGAGAGTGTGGGTAATGATTCCCTATGATGACCTTGTGTAAGTTACACCAATGATAGAAGGCTAGATTTAGAATGTAACAGATGTATAGAATGTGTGGGATGAAATAGAATAGACTTACCCTCCTATTTTGTGTATGTTTTCATTTTCCTTTGAATGAGTTGTTAGATGGATGATTTTGACGCTCTTGTGCCTTTAGATGCAAGCTTAGGTGATAGTATGTAATACTTAGTGCTTGTTCCCTTGTTTTGAAAACATAACTATGTATTTATATGATTCCTTTGTTTGAATTTCTTAATTGACAACTAGAAGGCCAACCAAAAGTAGTAAATGTAATTATTAAGTGAAAGGGGTCCAAAAGGATAAAAAAAAGGTAAAGAGGGATAAGAGTGCCCAAGAGGACATGAACACCTAGTGCTAGTTTCCCAACTAGGTGCAAGTGTTTGAGGCCATAGTAAAATAAAACATTCAAATGCTGGAAAGATTGCAAGATGTATAAAACCAATAAGAGTGCAAAAGATGAAGCAAAAGGCTAAGGGAGTTGTCAATTACTAGTTTTCTTGCTTGGGAATCATGTAAATCCTAGTATACTTTTAGGACTTATAAATGTACCCAAGTGCATATATTTTGTGTCTACATTTTACCCCACTTTACGTCGTTGAGTGAATACTAAAAAACATAAAGTAAATAGAAGATGTGTACCTTATAACCTTGTAGAGGAGTGTGTAGCCGATACCATGTCAAGTGGACAAGTGAAGCGTGGAGACTAGGAAATGGAAGTGGACCCTATGGGTAAAGCATATGCGTAGTAACATGTTTTGTTCATTGGTGTTAGATGTTCCTTGTTGCGTATTAAGGAAGGAACTACAAAAGAAGAGTGAAAAAGTAATCAAAGTTTCGTATATGAGAAATCAAAGTAACATGTGTATAAGTAAGTAAAGTATGTAAAAGGAAAGTGTGCACTTGATGTATAAGAGTGCAAGATAGAAAGTTTGTACTGATTTTCTTGGAGATACTACTGAACTTGTTTCCGAATGGTGAGGTTTTTGGGTAATCTCATACCGAGAGCAAGTTTTTTGGGTGATCTCACACTAAGAGCATTTTTTTTGGGTGATTTCATGCAAAGAACAAGTTTTTTGGGTGATCTCATGACAAGAGTGAGTTTTTTGGGTGATCTAACACCAAGTGTGAGTTTTTTGGGCGATCTCATCCCAAGTGCGAGTTGTTTGGGCGATCTCACGCCGAGAGAAGAGTGTTGGGGAGAGAGGTCTAGTTTTTCTCTCCTTCCATGATGCTTCCCGAATAAGCACCACTACATATGGTACTTCCCAATTAATCATAATTGTAACTGAAATGTACTAATAAACTGAATTCTGTGACTGGAGGAAAGTTCTTGATACTGTAGAAATTCTCTGAAAACTGCTAGAGATTGTGTTGAACTGATAATTTGACTATTTTTTCCTCCATCACATTAGCACCTAAGGGAGGACACAAGCATTAGGAACTATTGTCTACTACTGGGTGATAGTGTGTTCTCTATGTGTGAGGTCCAAGTCTGATTATGGACCTTTATGTGATTATATTCCCGTGGTAATTATGTACTATGTTGATCTATACCATATCTCTAAGCGGCCTTAGGGGTGATTTGTTCACCCAATAGATTCCCCCCTCATTTGGGGTACATGCAACGATTGTAGGAGAATGCAGTCCAAAGGAGAGGATCAGAAGCTGATATGCATATCTGAAAGTGGATACCTACAAGGGGTAGGAGATTTGCATGGTAGAAACTAGGGAACATGTAAACAATGTAGGCTAATAACAAATTTTGGTATAATATAGCTAACATGCAATAGAAGACAATGTAACAAATAACTAAGAAGATAAGATGGAGTGTGAAAAGAGGGTTTCAAAAATGGGACATCACTCACAATGTCACAAGAAAATCAGGTTCGAAGCGACCAAAAGTATAAAATGATCAAATAAGACATATGGCATATCCCACAAATAATATGGAATAAGAAATGATAGATAGTCATGGTTGTATTGATCCTGCAAGAAAAATGTTACACATGAAACACATGTTAGTATGTTAGAAATATAGATAGTACATCAAATATTTTATATATCAATGAAAAGAAAGTACTAGTAAGAAGAAGTAGTAAATGATGAAACAATAGAGCATATAGTGTGTGAAAACAGTCAAGGTAGATTCCCCCAGGATCCTCAACGGGATTGGAAAGGGATTCAATGTCAAACATCACGCATCATGTAATGAGCTATAATAGATCTACATTCACTTCCAGATTCCAAGTGAACATGCATGTACATATAATAAAGATAATGACATACTGAGTATCTATCTAGCATTGTAAGCAAAGTTCAAGATATAACTAGCATAAGCTAGCAAGAATAAATGCAACCGAGATATACAAATGTTGTATGATTATGATGGTGTGATATGCAATGTGTGAAAATGAAAGGAGTAGTGTTTACCCCTAATGGATGTGTATGAGATGAATTTCATTTATAAATGCTCCCTCAATAATTAAGAATGAACCATAAAACAAGAGTGCATCATCGGGAAATGAGTATAACATGTGAAAATAGATGTTAGAAAGATTTATCATGAAGCATTTAACATAAAGTGTGTAGATGTGGGATTCATAAATGAAGTATCCCTCAACAGTCAAGTGTGAACAATAGCACAAGAGTGCATCATCAGGAAATGAGTATAACACGTGAGAATAGATGCTAGAAAGATATATCATGAAGTATTGAGTGTGAAGTGTGTAGATGTGAGGTTCATATATGAAGTATCCCTCAACATTCAAGTGTGAACCATAACACAAGAGTGTGTTATCATGTAATGAGTGCATTGCATGAGAGTAGATGCTAGAAAGGTGTGTTATAAATCACATAGCATGAATTGTAGATGAAGCAAGATTTATTTTAGAGTTAGACTCTGAAAAATTGAATATGAATCGTGGAACTAGAGTGCGTCATCGGGTAATGAAGGTATAATGTGTGTACCAAATATGTAGGAATGTTGAGAAGGATTAAACATGAAGTGCGGAGCGTGAAGTGTGGTAGCAAATACTAAAGACAACATGATAGTGATGTAGGGGGGAGAAAGCGTGATTCCCCCCAAATGTGCTAGTGATGGAGATATATGTGACAATATAAGAGAGAGATTTTGATGGTGGTTAAGTTTTAAATGTATCATAAGAAAGTATATTGCTGTCATGATGAGAGTTAGAGGCAAGAGTAGGACCAAGATTGGATTGAGGGTTGATAGGTGGAAGTTTAAAGTGGTTAGCTATCATTGGGTGAATTATCTGGTCTAGCTTGGTTGGTGGTTGCTAATTTAGAATTCGTAATGCTACAGAAGACTTGGAAAGAGGAGGTGATGGGGTATAGATTTTGAGAGATGGTTACTTAGCTAGAATTTTTAATAATGTAGAATACTTGAGAGGAGGAGGATATAGGGCACAAAGTTTTAGAGGTGGTTACTTAGTTGGAATTGATAATGTTGTAGAAGACCTGATAGAAAGAGGAGATGGGGCACTGATTTTTAATTGTGGTATGACATTGGGTTTGATAGTCGGCTCTGGACTAACTAGAGAAGGAACATTCGTAATTATGGAATGATTCTCACTAGATATAGAGGGATCAAATTTGGGAGCCCATCAGGATTTGGCAATTGGAGATGAACATGTGGCAGAATGTTGTGTAGCAAGTGAAATAAAACCCTGATGCTCAAGGTACTTAACTCTTCGTTTTAAATCATAGTAATCATTTTCATGATGTTCATTGAGTTTGTGATAGATGTAAAATGGGAGACCTATGTATTTGGAAAGCTGATAAGGATGGTAGTAATGAGTAGTTGGAAAGTTGATCAACTAGTGATTTAGGAGCTGATGAAGAATATCATGTTGCTTAGCATTTAGATCAAACTTGAGAGGTTCGGGGAGAGGTAAGATTGGGGCTTAATTTATATGAGCATATTTATTAGACAGAGGATTAGGATGAGGGGTAGAAGAAGAACTAACATTGGAATGAGAAGTATCCTTAATATGTTGGATTTCATCTATGATAGATGAAGTCATGGTTTCCATAGCTGGAATTTTATCTTGAAATAAACAATGTAAATATTGAATTGAATTGCAAATGGATTATTAGTTGTGATATTGGTCATCGGAGAGATGTTCGAAAATGGCACTTACTTGTGCAGGCGGTGTATTTTAAGGGAGATACATAGTGTCTATGGATTTTTGGAAAACATATTTGTAAGGTTGGGGCATTTGAAGTAATTGATACAAGGATATTTGAGGATCCATGAAAGAAGATCCGATAGAACAGGAAAAATAAATATCCAAGTGTTTGATCATGATTGGGGTTCACTAAATGATTTAATATAAATTGGATTAAATCTAATTGCAGGGTAATTATTGTATTAAATGATGTACAAATGCTAATATAAAGTCAAGACACAACAAAAAAACATATAAATGTGAAACCCTAAGCAAGAGAGGGAGATAGCGAGACTTATCTGGTTCCCAAAGAATCTAGAAGTGATCTGGGAAGGTGAATAGCTGAAACACGCTGGGTAGAGTGTCACAAATGCTCGCCGAGGGTTCTATACTCTGAGATTGCATAGGACAAAAGCACCTAGGAGAGGAAAGGAACGCTTGATGCTAGTATATGGATCTAGGTGTTGGTGTCCAGGTAGATGTTGTGGATTCGGTTCTTTCATGTCTAGATGATGTTCACTATCCTTTTTGGTATATCACTATGGGTTCGCTGTCTAATTTACAAATGTACATGTAACTTGCAAGAAATAAGTTCACCTCTATATACCCACAAACCACATCAAACCTAAAAAATGAAAATATAGATTGGGGAGACAGATTGACCTTGATGGTCACCCGAAGATTAAACTTACGACTGAGTGTAGCACTACATATTAGAATACATGTAGTTCTATATGAGAATGTGTGTAGTGATGCCCTAGGATGGCCCTGTGTAATTTGCAATAATGATAGCGGGATAGATCTAGAATGTAACATATGTATAGAATGTGTGTGATGAAATAGAATAGACTTCCCCTCCTATGTTGTGTATGCATGAAGAATGCATCCCTTGTCCCTTGAATGAGTGGATAGATGGATTATTTTGATGCTCTTGTGCCTTTGAATGCAAGCTTGGGTGATAATATGTAATGCTTAATGCTTAGTCCCTTATTTTGAAAAAATAACTATGTATTTATGTGATTCCCTTGTTTGAAATTTGTAATTGACAACTAGAAGGCCGACTCAAAGTAGTAAAAAGTAATTAATAAGCAAAAGCGGTCCAAAAGGATAAGATAAAGATAAAGAGGAACATGAGCACCCAGAAGGATAGGAGCTCCTGGTGTGTGCATGAATTGTTTTTAAACTAATGCTAATATAAGTAAAGACTAACACCTAAATAGACTTAATTAGAAAAAGTTAAAAAAACTACTAAGCACCATCATGATAAGAATTGAACAAGGTTAGATGCTAAAAATTCATCAATATACAAAAATTTGAAACTAACAATGTTAAACATTTAAATCCTCTATTCTCTAACAACAAATAAATGAAGGGACCTATGTAGGCTCCATGGCTATCAAAAATGGTTGTCTTTGGTGTTCCAAGGACCTAGGAATGAGTGCTTGTCAAAGTTGGGCTACAAGACCCTTTTGACACCTCCCATATGACCTAAGCACTTAGGAAAGAGGCTTAAATCTTCAAGATGATGAACTCTCAAGAAAACAAAAGACAAGCTCTTAGTCTATTTTGTTATATGCTTTGCATTTTCTTTCTCAAGAAGTTTAGGTGTAGGTGTAAAGGTAGAAGGAGGGCTCTTTATATAGCCCAATGGATAAAGGAAAAACTTCATCCCTTTGCATGTGGGAGAAAGGTAAAACATGATTAGGAGTGGATAAAGTTGCTTTATTAAAGGCAACCTTACTTTAGAAGGGTTTAATTTATACTTAGCAAGTCATGGGAGTTGGGGGGTGCTTTAATTAATCAAAGGTGATTAATCAATAGGTGGATGTAAGCTTATAGAAGCTAATTAGAGGAATATTAGTACGATTTAGGCTATTAAAAGGGGATTAAATCAATTAAATATTGATTTACTAGTTAAATGGAGGGGAAAGCTAATTAATTAATAGTAATTAATGAGTCTAGATAGAATGGGTGATTAATTAATGGAAAGTCGTTAATTAGGGTGCTTGCCGAATAGGTAGCTTAATTAATTAGCGTATTGTAATTAATTAACAATGATAAGAAATAATATGAGCGCCTTTGACAGTATGTCGTTAATTGGTGAGAAGGGAGATAATTAGCGTAATTTAAGCATTTAAATTGCTCGAGCGTAATTATAGGTGTCTACACCTGGTGCCAGTGTCCCAAATGGGCACTAGTGTCTGAGGCCATATAAAAATAAAATAGTCAAATTCCGAAAAGAGTGCAAGATGTATAAATCTAATAAGAGTGCAAAAGACAAAGCAAAAGGGTAAAGGGAGTTGTAAATTACTAGTTTTCTTTCTTAGGAATCATGTAAATACTAGCATGCTTTTAGGACCTAGAAACGTACCCAATTGTATAGATTTTGTGTCTACGATATGCTTAGCACAAACGTATTATAGGAAACTAAACAATGTGTAATATGTTTGGATATGTCTAACTCCAATTGATTGTAGGAAATTGGGAAATGTTTGATTTTTTTCTTTCATCTCTATATTTTGGTTACTTTTTACTTCTTGTTTGTCTTACTAACAATGTGTGTAGACTAAAAAGTCTTTTGCCATGCCTCCTAGGAAATGTGGAGGATTTTCTTGAGCTTAGTGTTGTATCATGACATATAATTTAACGATTGTTCATGTAAAAATTAGAAGCTATGTAAATGTATTTCTCTCTTAATACCATTTTTCATTTAGCTAGTTTTAAATTTTGAACAAGAGATATAAATGCTTAGGAGTTAATACTCCTATTAAAGGCATTCTATCTTAGATAAACTATTGGAAAGGATAAAATTCAATGATGTGGTATGCATTGTAAATTTTAAATTCAATAAACCTAATTAATTTATAATTTTGAAAAATGAAATAAACAACAACATAAATCAAAATCAAAATCAGAATAACTTGAGGCTCTTTCAAGTGATAATGTTGTCTAAAAAATTCTCATTCCATTCTTTAAGAGATGACACAGGAAAGTACCATGTAGCTAGAAAAGAAAACAAACATATCTCTCATGTTCAAGTAGATTACTTGAGAAAAATATATATCTCCATTAAACGTTGTTCATTTTATGGAGCTTAAGTTTGGAAAAATTGATTCAATAGTTTTATAGAGAATTTTTTTGCAATTTTTTATCTATTTATTTCAGCTATAATGATTTCGAACGAAAAAATGTTACATTGATTTTTTTGCTTTTGTGGGAAATGCATTATTTCCTTGTTTCTATTGTATTGAATTTTAATTCGAAAATTAAAAAATTTATTTCAATTTAATAATTTTCTTATTTTTTGTAGGTATTATGGAACTTGTAAATAAAAACCCATCCATCATTACCCTATTAGATGAAATATTTGATGCCATGTTAGCTTCCATCATAGAAAGGTGATAGCTTTCGAATGAGTCCCCCTTTTTTTCCCCATGTCACAACGAAGGAGAGCTCTATGTATGGTGTGCGACACACTTTTGTAACTTTCATTCACTCTTTTTCTACTACTATTACAACTACTTGCTCCGACATTTTTTGTGGGACATCATGATCTCTATTACCTTAAAACATGATTATAGACAGTGATTTCCATGTCTTGTTAGACATCATGAAAAAGGTAGATAACACATATCTCCATATTTAAGCCTTGTACAATTTACTCTATGAATTGGGATACAACCAATACTATGTTGGCGGAAAGCCCAATACATCATAAATGCATTTAGTGCTTACCTTGTAGCCTTGTAATGTTATAACACTACTCTCCCCTACTTCAACTTTTCCATATTCATACTTGCACTAAACCATTGAACCAAATATACCCAACCACACCTCTAATACCAACGCACTAAAAAAATAATTTTAGTATGGTCTATGTCTTGATAAATATGTTGTATTGTTTGATCCTATTTATAAGCAAATAACATATTATGAAGAACAACTTCCTCAATGTATACATAGTAAATTTTTGCCTAGAATATTTATTTGGTAATATTAAACACCTCTTTAACATTCACTTTACAAGTTGCATTTTCCCCTATAATTATGCACAAATAAAGCAAGGCACAAATAAAAACACCTTACCATCTAAGTACGGAAGTAGTTGTAATTTCTATTTATTAGGAAGTGGAAGTCTTATACAACCAAATAAAAATTGGTAAGCTATACACAATCATGGGAAGTATATTGTGGTATGCATACACATAATACATTAATTCAAAATTTCTTGGGACATCATCTTAGAATTGAAATACTTTGTAAAGATCGGTGCAATCTAGAATACGAGAATTCCTCAATACCATTTCCATTTTAAAAAAATTGTATATATCATATCCTTTCCTACCAAATCCACAATAGACATTCTTGTTATTGCAATATCTATTACTGTCAACTCCACTATTAGATAAAGAGACAAAATGTACAAATATAAACAAACACTTCTCCACAGTGATAGCTTTACACTATGTATTGAGGAAACCCTATGGGGTGTTTTCTTTGACAAAAAGGGAAAGTTTTTGAGTGAATTTTATGCATTAAAGATGACATCAAGGCTAGTTATCGCAATAAGGAAAGGGAAAATTAGAACATCTAAATGTAGAACAATAGGTATGGGCTCTAATACATAGTTTTTCATTAACCTTGATATAGTTAAGGCTGATGCATGGAGTGTGTGGTTTGCATCCACCAACACAACACATGCATACCCCTAAGTGAGTATTGACAACATTGAAAAAAAAATTGTATTCATAAAATCCTCATTGCTACTAGAAAAAGAAACCACATTTTAAAGAAAAAGCTTGTCTTAAATGCAGATTCCTCTTGGCATTTCCAAAAATGAAATCTCGATGTAACCGACTACGAATATAAATATGCACTGTAATTCATAATAGAGGACACCACATCAAAAACATGTGTAACTACTTTTGATGATGTCACTACATTAATCATGGGCATATCAACATAGGAACCACATCAACTTGAGTCAATTCCCCAAAAAATTGGATCATTTTTAGGCCATTTATCTTCTATAGATGTTAGTTCACAAACTCCATGAAGTTAGAGGTCTACAAGGAACAAGAGAAAACACAATGTACTGTTTTCACTACAATTAAGGACGTTGTTCAGATGAGGAGTTAATTAACCATATTAATAAATACATTGCACCAAACAGTAATAAAATAAACCATTAAATGTGTAATAAATAAATGAACACATAGACACAAATTCACGTGGAAAACCCTCGAGGGGTAAAACCCACAAAAAATGAGATATTCAATTTAACCGAGAAACATAATTTGCAGTCTAGTAAAATCTCCATCCACACTTCTCTCCACCATTCCACGCGAGGCAAATGAAACAATATGACCCATATCCATATTTATTTGACCCCATGGGTAACGAACCATATTAAGTGACAGGGTGTGATTAATAACACCCCAATTTAATATATATTAATTATTTAATAATAAATTAAACATAAACAATCATAGTTTATATTAAATAACTAATAATAAAAATATTCCTAATTATTTAATTATAAACTAAGGTTTATAACACACTCAATATAATGTTCTAACACTCGCCCTTTATATTAAGTGGGGAAACATATGCCAACATTACCTATTTATACAACAGGATTAACAAATTCATAAACCATAGTCAAGGTTTAGGATAAAATATCTAATTTGAAGTATTTATACACCTTCATCATGCTCAACTTACCTTTTGGTACAAAATGATTTGGAATACGTAAATCAATAGTGAATGATTTAGGATAAACATGATTTGTGAGACTACATATCAGAGTTTTTCATGGAAAATATATCAACGAGCATCTCTAGGAGCCTTTTATAACACAAGGATATCCTTTACAAATAGATGCAACACACTGGACTATACACCGTAAAATTAGAGTGATAAGTTTACAAAAATAATTGTGATCATTTTAAAATGTTTTACGATTGGAGCAGAAGAGTAGAGGAGAAGGCAATATCCACCAGCAGACCATTAGGAGGTGAAATTTCCATACACACTCCCCCTCAATGGAAACTCTAAAATGCCAAACATTGTACTGAATTTGCAGAATTTAAATCACACAAAGGCTTCATAAATATATCTACAACTTGATCTTCAATTGGGTAGTACTAGAGATCTATATCACCGTAGAGAACCTTCTCTTAGATAAAATGCATATGAGCCTCTATATGTTGTTTTATCTAATGTTGAATTGGATTCTTGGCAAGATAAATACAACTCTGGCTATCACATATAAAAGGAGTACTTCCATTTTGATTCCATGTGTATCCTTTCCAACATCCTCTTTAGCCATATGGCTTCTCTCGCTACTTCCATTACACTTATATACTTTTCCTCAATAGAAGAAATGGAGACTGTTAGTTTATTTTTATTGTTCAAAGTAATGGCACATGTACTAAAAAACTTGAACACATATCCACTATATTTTATATCTAACACAACATCAACATGGTTAGAGTCACAATATCTATATAAACATAATAATAAGCATATAAATATTTACTGATTTCAATTTTAACTATTTATAAAACTTACATTGATAAGTTAAACACAAGTTTTATAACTTAAATAACAATATTCTTACTAACTAACCATGTTATATTAACAATATGTTGAGTAATTTCAACATATTAATTTGGTAAAATATATATTACATGCAATCAGTATTAGATGTCTTCAATACAAACACAAAGGCGTCCCCAAGTGTCCTTGGATATGCATATAATAATATTTTTAGTAATTATATTTAGCGTTTTATAAATGTTTTATCAACAACATATATATCTTCATTATCTATTCTAATCCTTTAAAATGTGTTAATACTAATAGATAACATATCTAAAAAGATAACCAAATCATGGAAGAATAATTAAATCATACACTAAATCATCTAGGAAAAAATCCTCTAACCATGGACACATTCCATGGATTTATGTGGAGTTTTCTTTAAAAAATGACTGAGCAAAGGTTTTTGGTGATAGCTTGCCATGTAAGCACCCTTCACATAGTTCATGAAAGATAGGTGGTAGATTAGAAGCTAGGATAATCTGAGATATGTCATATATGATTCTAAAAAAATGATCTCAGTTTTTCATGCAAAAATTGAAATAAACTTCAGTTTTTGAATTAAAAACTAGGAAACCAAAGCAAAACCTATAAACACATATAAGACATTTTTATATGCTTTCAACTACAGTTACATTTTGTTCATTCTTCATAAACCATATAAAATTACACTATAGTTATTCATAATTAACTATGAATGAAAATTAAATTATTTTTCAATTCAATATCATACATACAAATAAAGCATTTACTTTTCATTTAAAATTGATATATGTAGTTTATAGAGTTACTACCTTATATCTATTATTATTATCTTAATTCTCAATTTGATTTTGATCTGGTTTATTCCATTTTTATTTTTGTTTGATTTTTGACTCTACAGTCTTCTTTCTTATGAAAATTGCTACCATAGTTATAACATTTACCATCAAAACGTACTCTTAAGTTTTTAGGTTTCTTATCTTAACCAAGTGGTTTAAAGTTTGGTTTTTGATTCTTGTTAAATCTAGAAGGATTTTTAGATTTATGAGCAAGAATTTCCTGAGTGAAATTTTCTTTCGAGGAAAAATTATTCATAACCCGCTCTTCTTGGATCAGAAGAGCATGTTTAGTTTTTGCAAATCAGGGATGTTCTACTCAATTTGATATTTAGAATTCAATATTGAAATGAAATTCCTAAATCTTTCATGTATATTCAAATGAATAATAAAGACATTAATTTATCATGAATTAAAGTATAGTTACATCCATCCAATTAAGACTTAATATTTTTAAATTTTGCTAAAAACAATTATCTTTTCATCTCCCTTGATGGGAGTCGTCATCAGTTATAAAATAAACTTTATAATTTTAAATAATTGTGTACCTTCATGAGTTGATTCCAGTTGCATCCAAGCCTCACTTGGAATTTCCTTATTCTCAATGTGAAGGAGGAGATCATCTTTCACACTCCATAATATAATAAACATGTCTTCCTACACCCTCTATTGATATGCAACAACATTTTCCGTTGTCACATGTCTGCCAGTTAGAGCCTTCTCTATACCATTCACGACCGTCCAAAGCTTGTGTGCCATGAAGTCCGCCTTCATTCTCATCTTCCAGATGATGTAGTTTGATCCATTCAACATTTGTGATTTTTTCAATTGTAAAATAATTAGATCCCATTTTTATGTAAATAATTTCAATCAAAAGAGAATAACAAGGTTTTTAGTAAAGTGGTTTTAAAAAATTCCTCGTGTCATCGTTCAAATCACGTCAGTTGTATTTCGATGGATTCACTTCAGAAAATAAACAATTACTCTAGACATATAATATATTTGTGTGACAATGATGTTGATTTGTTGAAATGTGAGTGATTGCTTTTAGTTTTTACATGAAAAATAGCGATTGAGTTGTCGTGTCGTAAAAAAAGCTATATTTACTTTATTTTCAACTTATCAAATTAGGAGTCTGATTAAAAAAATACTTTTTGACAAATTTTAGATAAGAAAAAAATAAATTTAATAATTTGATAAGAAAATAAAAATAAAATACATTTATATATAAAAGATTGGTCAACTTAGGGGTCCACTTTTATTTCAAAAGGGGACCTAGCCACCGTACAATTTCAATTAGCTCATTGATTCGAGCTATGAATAATTCAAGCTCAAGCCCAAGTTGTTATACCACCTCGCCGAGTTGACAAGTCAGCTCGTCTAAGGGATCAAGCTCCATAATATTCTCGGTGTAACATTGCACCAAGTGCGTATTGACAGATTAATCTAACAGCTCGACCATACCACTCAACAAGTTATCAACGACTAAGCCCAAAAATAGCACATACACCGACTGAACCACTACGTGTCATTCCAAACTTTCCTTGTAGCATTATTAACAAACTACTGCTGGCCCAACATAGTCCACATCTCAATAGCCGAGCCACATGGGGGTTAAAACGAATATAAGCGTAACCCATGCCCTGGAAACCATGACACACAAACCACCATTTAAATGCTATCGTCTCCTGTAATGCAAAAGATGTGGGACTAAAGTCCAAAACCAAATAAAATAAAACATTTCCTATGGCCAAGTGGAGGGAGGTCAGTTGGGGGATGGTTAGGCCATGCGGGGGCCTATCGGCTAGGGAGGAGACAAGGCTCCACGTGGCAGCATTATTGTTTAGTTTTTTTGTCATTGACTCGTGCATGTGGGCTCTTTTCTTGGTCATTTGTTTGATACTTGGAACATAGATAATACACTTCCTTTTAGAAGAATAAATGGCGGTGGGAACTATAGTTTATAATATATGTAGTGGCCATTTAGATTAGTGGAATAGAATGGGACGTAGATATCCTTTTTAACATAGTATAAAATATGCAAAGTGGACCAACACTAACTACGTTTACTAACATATATACACATGAAACTATAGTTGTATACATTGGTTTGGATTATAGTTTTTAATATCAGGAAACCCTATAGAATTAAAGGGTTCTCTTCAACTAGACATAGGTTAATATATATTTTTTGAATAATATAGATTAAAACTAAACAAAAATGTATCGGGGGTCACACCACCAAATAGGGAAAAATTAAAATTGGAGTGAATTGAATTTTAGCCCTATTCCATGGGTCTTCACCAAGGCCAATATGAAAATTCAATAGTCCTACATTTGTGGAATGTTATCTCCCTGTAGAGGGCCTTGTCTTTTGTTTTTACTTCTTTTTTAACCCCATGTATTTACTTACACCTACACACAATTTAGAAACTATAGAAAATTAATGATAGTTTACAAATAAAAATTACCCTTAGCTTCTATTTGTAGGTCTTGGGCACGTTTTTTTCACCCTAGAAGATTTCAAGCGCGATTAAAGGACTTGAAATTATTTGAAATGTTTTGAAGAATTATTTTTACATGTGTGCATAAAAAATCACTTTTCCCAAGGGAAGGAGGGGGGTATTTAAAATAAAATTTGTAACTACCCACATAACCAACCGACACATTATTGGTTGATAAATTAGGACTTTAAAGAAAACAACAGTCAGGGGAATGAAAGTCCCTCCTCTTTAATGGGAAAGGTTCCCTTATTGAAAGCAAGAAAGCTATTCGCAAATGTACAATGTTTAATTTCAAATAGGAACTATGATATCATGAAAGTGTTTTAAATGACAGATTATCGATACAAAAGGATGAAAGAATTAAGAAATGGGAAAAGGTAGAAAAGCATCCTCAGGAAATATAGATGCCAAAATAATTCCTTATAAATTCCGAACTGGGATCATATAGAACAGAATCATTCGAATTAAAACCATAAGATATTATTTCACAGACACAAAGTTCCAGAAATGACATCCACAAGTATACAAAGTTACTTAATGCAAATGGATTAGTGATTCAATATGTTTAACAGATACGAAAGAATGAGGAAACATAGATAGAAGTAGAAAGGTAAATCTTCTTGTATTGATAGCTTTTGACTCTTTTACACTTTTAAAAATAAACAGAGTTCCAGCCCCTAAGAATGGTGTGGAGAGCTCATTATATAGCTTACAAATTGGTTACATTGGGTATCCTGTTTCTTTTAACTAAAAGATTAATTAAGGAGATGCACAATACAATGCCCTTAATTAATTTACAAGGATCTCGGTACCAAGAATAGAAGATGAGAAAGAGAGGCTAGAAGAGAAAGCATCCGCTTATGGCTAAGGGGGGGCCATTGATTTAAGAATCCAATGCCTGAATCTTTTTAATGCCTCAGATATTTCCATTCCTCGTGGAATTGTTGTGTTGGCAATGGCGTGAGACCAAGTGCTTAGACATTTCTCCATATCATTATCAAACTCAGTATGCTCCATGTATTCTTTATTAGCCTCATCAATGGCAGATTGAAGAGAGAAAATATCCTTTATCTTCTCTTTAGTAATTAACTCTTCTTTGAACAGGTCTTCTTTGACAAATGTTGTGAACTGAGTTTTGATCTCTTGGAGAGAGAAAGGAACACTTGAAGTTTCATCATGAAGATGATAGTGAATATCCTTAAAGGCAGATGAAACACAAGTCTTGAAGGACTCTCCTTTCTGCCAACTGTTCCTTAACTCTCCCAGTGCTTCTTCTAGAACTTTTATCTTCCATTCAACACTAAAAACCCATGTTCTTGACAAGTTGTCCTTGGCATCATTAAAAATTTGTTGGCCAACAATATATTCTCATCACTCTAGCCCATCAAATAGATATCTATAATACAACTACTCCAGAGCTTTAATTCTTTGTCCATAGCTCTAATTGAGGAGGAGAGTTTCTACTGCAAGTTGGCCACCTTTTCATTGGTTTTGAAGGCCTCTACAATGAAGTTCAAACTTGCTATGGTCATGTCATCGACCATTGCTTCCATAGCCTTTCCATAAGTAGAATATCTATGTATGTCCTTGATACTGTGAACTTCATCCTGACTGAGAATCATGGGGGGTGGAAGGGCAACTAGCGGGACAGAATCCAAAACCTTATCCTTGGCTAATAGTGACTTGATAAAGCTGCAAAGAACTTGGTTATGTTCTTCCAACTATTCTAAGGTATGTTTTCCCTTCTCTACTCTTTCAATAACCCTAGTTACCATTTCCTAGAGGTTACGAACCTCACTCTCAGGAGTAGACTCTCCCTTTGGGATTCTTGAAAGCTCTAGATCAGAAACCTGGAGATCCTATTCTGCCTTATCAACCTTGGGTTTTGCAACCTCCAGGAACTATTTGCCCTGAGCATCAGTTACTAACCTTGAAGTGGTCTTGGCTCTCTTTGTTGGAGGAGGAGCAGTACCCAACAGAGCTGCTACAACATCAAAAAATCTTGCCCTATCAAACGAGAACAATATTTTCTCTTCTTGCTATCAACCAAGGGCTGCACCTAGACTAAGGTAAAGGAAGAAGAAGAAGGAACAAGTGGCCCAACTGTAAGTGAACTCATTGCACTTAGAGTATTAAACACCATTTCCTCTAGCAAAGAATTGAATGGAGCATCAAGAGTTGTGTGTGCAGAGGAGTCTATCGGTACTAGGAGGTTCAGTGTTAAGCACCTCTTTTTCTTCCCCTACGGTGACTTCAGGAGATCCTATAGGATCAGGCACTTCACCATCATCACTCTCACTAAGAAAAATAATGTTATCAAGTCATGATGGTAATTTTGAATGCTCAAGAAGAGATTCTTTCTCAATTGGCTCTTTCTTAACCTCTTTAATCTTCTTTTGATACACTTCAGTAGAAGAAGAGGGATTGGATGATTCAGGCTCTTTCATTAAGGAAGGGGGAGGAGTTAGCTTAGGTACCTTAGTGATGGATGTATGTGCTTCCTTCCCTGGTGTGGAAGTATCTCTGGAAGAAGATCCACCCTGATTCTTCATGAGCTCATGAACTTTCCTATCAATTCAAACTTTAGTCCTTACAAGAACTAGTAAAAAAATTTCAACCAAGTCATCTCTCTCTTTCTTGTACCAATCCAGATCTTTTAAAGGAGTGTGTTTGATTGATGTCTCATATATCAAAGGACTACAATTCCTCATCATCATCCTTGAGCCCTTCAAGAACCTGGTAAAGATGAACATCTACAATTTGTTGTAGAGAGAGTCTACCATAGTGCCTCCTTCTAGCCTCAAAGTCATCAGTACAATCAGCCCAATAATCCTCAGTATTTGACTTATGATGATAAATTATTCTAAGGTTTTGATCAATAAAATTCTTCAAATCAAAACAAGTTCTAGGTTTGAAGAAATGGACAGTGAGAGGAGCAATGGCCATTTCTACATTTTGGGCATCCAGGGTTGTTTTGCATGTATAATTTCCCAAGGAGATAGGGAAATTAAGACCAGTGATCTTCTTGTTTCTGCAGGTTCTGTGTAGTTTATCAAGCTACCTGCACACTTCAACCAGAGCCATTTTTTCATTGCAGAACATGGGAAGCTTAAGGGGGGCACTTTCATAGCTAGCCAACTTGATGTATGAAAATCTTCTGAATTGGATGAAGAAAGCCCCATATTTAGCTATCAGAGTCATAGCTTCATCAGAAAATCTCCTAGCAGTGTCATCCTCCAAGAGTCTAACAATGTACATGGTGAAAGCATCATTAACCCTTCTGAAATTGCGATTGCTAGCTTCAAGGGTAAACTGAGGGCAGTAAATGTAAATAGGCTCATTCTTCTGGCCCTCCATGTAGGTGAAACCAAACCATTTCTGAGATGCAGCTAGGGTATACATGAGGTAAGAAGTCATATAGAACTTCTTAGTCTATTGAACACTTGACAATTGCTCAGTCAAATTCATACAAACAATTTCAGCCCAATTAATATTTTGATTACCCTCATAGATGATGTTGATAAAGGGGCACATCCAAAAGTGAAATTCATTGGTGAAGGGAAATCCCATGATATGGGCTACCAAAATGATGAAATCAGACGGCTCCTCATTAAAATCAACCTTGAATAATTCCTTGGAAAGTCGGGATGCTCCTTTCTTAGGGTTCTTCAACCATGATTTTTCTATTCCCGCCTTGTATTTCTCACTATCTTGCTTGAACAAGGTCTGAGCTTGAGCTCGAGTGAGAACGATGGAGTCTTCAGCCTCTGGAATGTGTAGGGGTAGCAGTAATTGCGGAAACATCCAGTTTATTAATTAATTCCCCATGCACATTAGTAAGCTCCTTGGTAGTTGAGTCAAAATGGGCCTACGCAAGCAAGCACAGTGTCAGTGCATTGCATAAAGATAGGAAAACTAGCCGCATATGCAATTCCACTGTTGCTGATCATTTGTGCCATGTGGGCAGGGTTAGATTATGTTAGTCTGTTCCAAAAATCCCCAAAATCCAAGTGCCGAACCTCGCTATCCCCGATATCAGGTACAGAGGTTTCGAGAGTGACACATGTTCTTGACCTTGAAATTTAATATTCATGTTTGCAATGCATAGAGGAATAACCTTCTAGGATCGAGTTCGCAATGGAAAATGCAAAGGGATACAGTGGCACAAGCAAATGACTTTAATTGCAAGAATTCGAGGAAGATATGACAAGTGAGAAATGTGACAAATCCATAGGGGATCATCTCTTTAAATATCCATTCAGGAGAGAGAAGGTCATTAATGAGCATTAAATACACCTTGCACCGACTCAAAAAAGATGAAAAGTGGGAAAAGTGAAGAAAATTGGCCCAGACGGTCTTTGGTACATTTGGGACATGAGGGACACGAAGACACGATTCAGCCGACACGGGTGATGCGGGCCAAATGAGCATGGGCGGTCCAAGAACTTAGATACACGAAGGATGCAAGGGACATGAGGGATGTGAGGATGTGATCAACTGATGTATGTGGTGCAGAAAATCAGCAAACAGAAGGCACATATGCTTTTGGGACAGATGGGACAAAAGTACGTGAAGGACCCAATACAGACGATACAGGTGATTGGGGAAAAGAAAGTTCAAGTGAACTTGGGACAAATGGGAAAAAAAGTTCCAATAAAGTCAATAGTTAAAGATTTGCGGGAAATGCGGCCGATTGGCGAACAGAGGGCCCAACAGTACTTGGAACATGAGGAACAAAAATGTCCAACAGACTCACAAATTACCAAAATGACTCCAGAAAACGTGGAATTTTCAATATTTCCTCAAATTTTCACTTCACTAGAACATTATTAAAGGGTTCCAACTCAAAATTTTCAAGTTTCTGACATTTAAGAAGAGGGGAAATTTAGAGAGGACAACAGCTGGCTCTTTCTGGGGATGACTTGACTAGATCAGAAGAACAAGGAAAGATAAGAACTCAAGAGAAAATTAGGGGGAAGAAGACCAGTACTTTATCCATTGGGAAATAGAGTCAAGGGAAAAACAATACAAAAGAAAACAAACAAAAACAACGAAAAACAAACCACAAGTAGAAACAGGGAGAAGAAAACACACACTGTACATAATATACAAAGAGACTTCCTAGTCACCTAGGACTTGAACAATTTCAAGTATTTCCCACTATAAGGAAGTGGGAGAGAGGAATCATCCATGTAATCAAGATAGAAGGAATTTTCACTAACAAAGTGCTTGATTCTGAAAGGACCAAGCCAAAGAGAATCAAACTTACCATGGCTTCCCCGAGGTTCATGTCTTTTATCCCATAACAAAACAATGTCGCTAACTTTGAAATATCTAGATCTAGCCTTCATGTCAAACAAAGATTTCACCTTCTGCTGATGGGTAGATATTCTATCAACAACCTACAGTCTGTCCTCATTCACCTTATAAATATACATAATCCTCTTCTCCAAAGAATCATTGAAACTAGTGTCCTTAATACCTTTCATCAAATACAAAGTTGGTAGCTCCACTGTCACCGGTAGTTGGGATTCCACACCATACACTACTTGAAAAGGGGACATCCTAATTTCTCTTTTAGGTGTAATCATATCTGCCCAGAGAGCATCATAGAGATTCTCTAGCTAGTTCCTCTGAGATTCATTAACAAGTTTTCTTACAATGGCCACCAGATTCTTGTTTATTGATTATCCCTGACCATTCCCTTAAGGATAGTAATCTGAGGAATGAGCAACAGAAATCCCATATCCATAGCAGAAATCCATCATCTCAACAGAAGAAAAATTTGAAGCATTATCAATTATGAATATTTTTTGGTACTCCAAACCTAACCAAGATGTTTTCTTTGATGAAATTACATACTACCTCAGAAGTAGTACTCTTAACTGGAATGGCTTCTACCCACTTAGTGAAATAATTCCATGGCAGTCAACACATGAGTATGCCCTGCACTCGAAGATGGGTTGAGTGTTCCAATGAATTTTAAACCCCACTGTTGAAAGGGTTCTTTCAATCACAACCGGTTTTAAGCGGAAGAGCAGCCAACTTGGTTCTTCCCACAAAGGTTTGACAAGCTTCACATTTATCAACGCATTGTGATGCATCTTTAAAAAAAGTAGGCCAATAGTACCTAACATGAAGAATATTGTGAGCAGTAATAGTAGATGAGAAATGAAATCCACAATAGCTTGATCATGGAAGGCTGAGAAAAGCTTCTTATGTTGCTCGTTGTCAACGCATTTCAAAAATATTCCATCCACTCCACGTTTGAAACAAAGTATTCTCCCACAACACGTACTGCACTCGATCTTAGATTGATAGCTCTCTTCTCCTTGGCAGTTAAGTGAGAGGGACACTCACCATAAGTGATTAAATGAGCAATGTCAGCATACAATTCATCAGTTGAGATAAGAAAAAAAACAATAGGAATGTCAACCTCATCTTTAGGCAACTCATGACCAGCTCCTTCAACAATGAGTTCACATAGGCCTTTACCCTGAACTAGTTTAGTTGGTCTGATGTCAATATCATATTCCTGAACCTTTTCTACCCAGTTTCCTCTCTTAGTTCCAAATTCTTGTTGTGTAAGAATAGAATTGATGGTTGTATTAGGCACCCGCACCACAGAGTGAGAGTTAAGGATATAAAATTGAAATTGCTTAACAGCTTTAACCACTGCAAAAGCATGTTTCTCCATCATAGTGTACTTCAATTCATGATTTTTAAGAATATAGATCATGAATGCAATTGGGAGCTCATGATCTTCAGAAATTTTTCTGGGTCAACATAGGTGGCTAGAGTTCTTTCTATGGTGTGGCAATAGATAATAAAATATTTACTAAAATATGGACATGCTAAGATAGGATTCCTAGCAATAGCCTTTGTAATACCTTCAAATGCTTCTTTCCCTTCAGGGGACCAACCAAACATTTGTTTTCCTTTCATCATCTAGGAGATATTCAAAGTTATCTCTACAAAATCAAAGATGAATCTTCTCAGAAAATTGATCTTACTAAAGAAAGAATGCACTCCTTTATTACTTGTGGGAAGAGGAATTTGTCTGAATAGCTTGAACTAGTTCAGGATCAATCTTGATTCCTTCTTTGGAGACAACATGTCCCAACAACTTTCCCTCCGTGACACAAAATATGGATTTCCTGGGATTCAAAGAGACCCCATGTTCTCTACATTTCAAAAGAACTGTCTCTAGATGCTGAAAATGATCTTCTCTAGTTTTTAGAAAATAAAGTTAGGTCATCTAGGTACACAACAATGCATTTTCCTTTCAGACTTCGAAAGGCCAAATCCCTAGCTCTCTGAAAGGTGGTACCCACATATCAATGAGTCCAAACAACATCCTCTTGTAGGAAGAAAGTACCCCAAGGAGTGGTAAAAGCATTCTTGTCCTGATATACATTATTAACCTCCACTTGATTATACCCTGAGAAACCGTCAAGCATAGACAACATTTCAGACCCTGTAACAACTTACAAAACTTGATCCATCATGGGGTAGAGGATAGTTGTCCTTCAAAGAAGCCTCATTCGGATTCCTGCAATCAACATAGATCTTATTCTTACCATTTTTATTCCTAATAGGTACAATGTTTGCAATCCATGTTGAATGGGTGAATGGGGAAGATAATTTTGGCTTTCAACAATTTATGTATCTCCTGAAAAATGATATCGCCATTCTTTGGATTGTACTGCCTTTTTTTTTTCTTGAAAGGATTTAATCCCAGGTTTGAGAGGAATGAAATGCTACATTTATTTTGGTTGGAAAGCTTTTAGATCATCATAGGAATAAGAAAGAACATCAACGTATTTCTTCAAAATATTTACTACCTTCTTCTTTTCCTCCTGTGTACAAAATTTCCCAATGTTCACCATTTTGGGATCAGCAAAGCCCCCAATGTTAATATTTTCATATTCAACAGATTGTTGCGCTCCTTTAGAAACTTTAGATTTGACATACCTGTCATGTTTATCAAACAATTCCTCCAGACTCACCAGCCCTTTAGGAATCTTTTTTCCTTTTAGTTTGATACATCCATCTTTATTTGTCTCCTCTTTTACACCTTCCTCATTGGAAGATACACTCTCATCGAGGTAAATTGTCACTTCCTTTGAAATACAGCTATTGAAAGTTATCCCAGAAGCTTCATGAAAGAGAGAAAATGTTGGCCATCATTGAAAACTTGCCAGTTGCTTGCATTATCTGGTACACTTGGCCTATGAATCATTTCAATGGTGAATTTATTCTAAGAGAAATCAGGACGAGGTATTAATAATGATCCTGAAACAGCTAGGGAATCAACCCTAGTGTTCTTTTCTCTTAGCACTGCCTTGATGGAGAAGGCATAAAGAAATTCAATAGAATTCCAAACCAGATTCTTGTAATGCTTCAATCTTCTATTCTTTACTTGAAAAAGGTCTCTGACTTGTTTAACAACCAGTTCCGCATCTCCATGAGTCTAGAAGATTCTTCACACCTTTTTATTTTACCACATTAAGTTTAAGGATGAGAGCCTCATAATTTTACTATATTATTGGTATTCTCAAACTGTAGCTTGAATGAGAAAGGATGAATCCTTCCTTCCGGAGCTATTAAAACCACACCAGCCCCAGAACCAGTTGGGGAGCAACTTCCATCAAATTCCAAATTCCAGATGCCATTAGGATCATGAAGTACTTCTCTAGGATGTTCCGTCTCATCCTAAGACATAATCATATAGTTACCATGTCCAATATCTTCATAAAGTATTCGTGCTTTGGGATCATCCATTTTCTGCATAATATACTCAGATTGCTTCTCAGGCAATAGCTTCCTCATCTTCCCATTGACTGGTATAAGGGCATGCGACCAATCCATTTGAATTTCTTCTCCCACGTCCTTACAAAATTTCATACTCAATAACATGTCGTATGAAGGAGGGATATCATCTACCAAAATAGTAACTAAAACCTTTTTCTCAGGTAAGGCAAAAAAAGCTACTTGTGCATATTTAATTCTCCCCACCAAGGGCACCTCCCTACTTTCCATAGAATAACATGAACCAATAGTGCATGTGAGAGTAAGCCCCAAAGCATGAGCCACTTTGGCAAGCATTACATTGTCTGAAGCTCCTGAGTCTATGACACAATTGTTAATTCTATGACTTGCTAGAAGGAGGGTCACATAAAATGGTTTGATTTTCACATTATGTGAGATGACTTCTACCACAATGGTTGATTGGGGTGCGGAATATGGAGTAGGAAAAATGCCTTTAGAGGTATTAGATGAGGTTTTGGAATGGGAATTAACAAAGTGGACCATTTTGGAAAAAGCCTTTAGATGGGTTTGATAATACTCAGCCTCTGAAATTTGAATTTTTTTCTTCTTAAGATGGTCAATGATATCAAAAGATCCAGAGGTGGATGGAGAATCATCACTGGGAATCCTAGACTTGTCGGGTTTTGAGGCTGGAGAAAAAATAAGTTTTAGAAGCAAAAGGAGAAGGAGAAGAATTAGGAGAATTGACCTTTTGCATGTGGATGTAGTAGGAATAGGAGATACTCTTCTTGCCACTACTGGAATAGTTGTGGAATATTATTTAGCTTTTCTAATGAGCTGCATCACTTTTTCTTTCTTATTGGTCTGCTCTCGGGTCATATCAGCGTATGACTCACTATTCATCTCTGCCACTACTTCAGCATAATCATCTTCTTCATCAATGCCCTCAGTAGTGAGAGAATTAACTTGGGATCCATCAATTTCTTCCAATTCCTTCTCAGCCTCTACTCCAGATTCTTCAAATTATTCATTAATCTCTTCATCAGGTTCCTCAACTTCACAAGTTGCATTGATAGGGACCTTTATGGGCGGTCCCTCGATTTCCAACCTTGTCTGAGAAGAAGGTAAACGATTTTTAGGTTGAAAGTTCCTTCTTGGGACGTCTTGATAAGGAGCATGCTGAGCTAATTATTTCTTAATAGCAATGAGGTCATTGGCAAGCTTTTAGACTAAGGAATCTGCATTAGCTCCAGAACTTGAGGAAGAAGAAAAAGAAGCTTTGAACTTGGAAGGATCTATTTTCAACTTACCAAACATGATCAGGTCATCTTCAACACTGATGGCTAATCTCTTATCCTCATCCAATGTTGCAAGATTTTCTCTCCTCAACGCATAGCATACTGAACAAGCAATTGAATGTTTAGGGAAAAACATTTTTGAATCTGATCCATGAGTTAGGTGTCTTGTGGGATCTTGTTAATCAGCTTATTGAATTTAGCAACAACTTCTCTCATGGGATCTTATGGCTCTTTTTTGATTTGAGAAATATGTGCTAGCAAAGCATGCACATCTTCTGTAGGTTTGAAATGATTCTCAAATCTCATTCTCATGGTGGTCTAATTGGTAATGGCCCCATCAGGGAGGTGAAAGAAATAATCTGCCACATTATCTTGCAAAGTCTCTAAAAAGAGCCTCACCGAGACATCTTCATGCTCAACTCTAAGGACTCCACATGTAACTATGAAGGTTGTAATATGTTCATCAGGATGCACCTTGCCATCTCCTCTGAACTTGGGAAACTTCTTCCGATTACCCCTAGGTAACTCATGCAAAGGTGGAGGAAGGGCAAGAGGCCCAACACGTTGACCCCAGTGCAATGGAACTTCCATTCTTGGAAAAACTGCTTGAAGAGGAACCGAAATGCCAGCAAGAATCAAGGCACAAAGATTAGGGCTGAGTTGCTCTTGAGGAATACTACTTCCAAGGGTTCTATCTTCAACAGGGGGGTGTGCTTGTAGAACGAGCTCTTCTATTTCTCCCTGTTGAAGGAAGTGGAAAGCCTTGTTGCTCCAGGAGTTAAAATTGGGAATCTTCAATTCCTAGAAACCCTCCTACCGCGGGTAAATCTTAAAGTTGTCATATCAAAAAAATGATAAAGAAATTGTTCCTAAAACTAGAATCTGTCAGAAACAAATCCCCAACAGAGTCACCAAAAACTTGTTGGTTATCAAAGTAGGACTTTAACGAAAACAGCATTGTCATGGGACAGAAATTCCCTCCTCTTTAATGGGAGAGGTTCCCTTATTGAAAGCAAAAAAGCTATTCACAAATGTACAATGTTTAATTTCAAATAGGAACTATGATATCATGAAAATGTTTTAAATGACAGATTATCAATAAAAAAGGATGGAAGAATTAAGAAATGGGAAAAGGTAGAAAAGCAACCTCGGGAAATATAGATGCCAAAATAATTCCTTATAAATGCCAAACTGGGATCATATAGAACAGAATCATTCGAATTAAAATAATAAGATATTATTTCACAAACACAAAGTTCCAGAAATGACATCCACAAGAATACAAAGTTTCTTAATGCAAATGCATTAATGATTCAATATGTTTAACAGATAGGAAAAAATGAGGAAACATAGATAGAAGTAGAAAGGGAAATATTCTTGTATTGATAGCTTTTGACTCTTTTACACTTTTAAAAATAAATAGAGTTCCAGACCCCTAAGAATGGCGTGGAGAGCTCATTATATAGCTTACAAATTAGTTACATTGGGTAGCCATTTATTTTAACTAAAATATTAATTAAGGAGATGCACAATACAATGTCCTTAATTAATTTACAAGGATCTCGGTACCAAGAATAGAAGATGAGAAAGAGAGGCTAGAAGAGAAAGCATCCGCTTATGGCTGAGGGGGGGCCATTGATTTAAGAATCCAATGCCTGAATCTTTTTAATGCCTCAGATATTTCCATTCCTCGTGGAATTGTTTTGTTGGCAGTGGCGTGAGACCAAGTGCCTAGACATTTCTCCATATCATTATCGAACTTGGTATGCTCCATGTATTCTTTATTAGCCTCATCAATGGCAGATTGAAGAGAGAAAATATACTTTATCTTCTCTTTAGTAATTAACTCTTCTTTGAACAGGTCTTCTTTGACAAATGTTCTGAACTAAGTTTTTGATCTCTTGGAGATAGAAAGGAACACCTAAACTTTCATCATGAAGATGACAGTGAATATCCTTAAAGGCAGATGAAACACAAGTCTTGAAGGACTCTCCTTTCTGCCAATTATTCCTTAACTCTCCCAATGCTTCTTCTAGAACTTTTATCTTCCATTCAACACTAAAAACCCATGTTCTTGACAAGTTTGTCTTTGGCATCATTAAAAAAATGGCTTGGCCAACAATATCTTCTCATCAATCTAGCCCATCAAGATGGAGATTTGTAATACATCTACTCCAGAGCTTCAATTATTTGTCCATAGCTCTAATTGAGGAGGAGAGTTTCTACTGCAAGTTGGCCACCTTTTCATTGGTTTTGAAGGCTTCTACAATGAGGTTCAAACCTGTTATGGTCATGTCATCGACCATGGCTTCCATAGCCTTTCCATAAGTATAATATCTATGTATGTCCTTGATACTCTGAACTTCATCTTGACTGAGAATCATGGGGGGTGGAAGGGCAGTCTAGCGGGACAGAATCCAAAACCTTATCCTTGGCTAACAGTGACTTGATAAAGCTGCAAAGAACTTGGTTATGTTCTTCCAACTATTCTATGGTATGTTTTCCCTTCTCTACTCTTTCAATAACCCTAGTTACCATTTCCTAGAGGTTATGAACCTCACTCTCAGGAGTAGACTCTCCCTTTGGGATTCTTGAAAGCTCTAGATCAGAAACCTAGAGATCCTATTCTGCCTTATCAACCTTGGGTTTTGCAACCTCCAGGAACTGTTTGCCCTAAGCATCAGTCACTAACCTTGAAGTGGTCTTGGCTCTCTTTGCTTCTAGAAAATAAGTGAATGGAGCATCAAGAGTTGTCTGTGCAGAGGAGTCTATGGTACTAGGAGGTTCAGTGTTAGGCACTTCTTTTTCTTCTTCTACGGTGACTCAGGAGCTCCTGTAGGATCAGGCACTTCACCATCATCACTCTCACTAAGAAAAATAATGTTATCAGGCCCTGAAGGTAATTTTGAATGCTCTAGAAGAGATTTTTCCTCAATTGGCTCTTTCTTAACATCTTTAATCTTCTTTTGATACACTTCAGTAGAAGAAGAGGGAGTGAATTATTCAGGCTCTTTCATTGAGGAAGGGGGAGGAGTTAGCTCAGGTACCTTAGTGATGGATGTATGTGCTTCCTTCCCTAGAGTGGAAGTATCTCTGGAAGAAGATCCACCCTGATTCTTCATGAGCTCACAAACTTTCCTATCAAACCAAACTTTAGTCCTTACAAGAACATGGGAAAAAAATTTCAACCAAGTCATCTCTCTCTTTCTTGTACCAATCCAGATCTTCTAAAAGAGTGTGTTTAACTGATGTCTCGTATTCAAAGGACTGCAAGTCCTCATCATCATCCTTGAGCCCTTCAAGAACCTGGTAAAGATGAAAATCTACAATTTTCTATAGAGAGAGTCTGCCATAGTTCCTCCTTCTAGCCTCAAAGTCATTAATACAATCAGCCCAGTAATCCTCAGTATCTGAATTATGATGATAGATTATTCTGAGGTTTTGATCAATAAAATTATTCAAATCAAAACAAGTTCTAGGTTTGAAGAAATGGACAGTGAGAGGAGCAATGGCCCTTTCTACATTTTTGGCATCTGGGGTTGTTTTACATGTATAATTTCCCAAGGAGATAGGGAAATGAAGACCACTGATCTTGTTATCTATGTAGGTTCTGTTTAGTTTATCTAGTTGCCTGCACACTTCAATCAGAGCCATTTTGTCATTGCAGAACATGGGAAGCTTAAAGGGTGTACTTTCATAGCCAGCCAACCTGATGTAATAAAATCTTCTTAATTGGATGAAGAAAGCCCCATATTTAGCTATCAGAGTCATAGCTTCATCATAAAATCTCCTAGCAGTGTCACCCTCCAAGAGTATAACAATGTACATGGTGAAAGCGTCATTCACCCTTTTGAAATTGTGATTGCTAGATTCAAGGGTAAACTGAGGGCAGTAAATGTAAATAGGCTCATTCTTCTGGCCCTCCATGTAGGTGAAACCAAACCATTTTCGGGATGCAGCTAGGGTATACATGAGGTAAGAAGTCATATAGAACTTCTTAGTCTATTGAACACTTGACAATTGCTCAGTCAAATTCATACGAACAATTTCAGCCCAATTAATATTCAGATTACCCTCGTAGATGATGTTGATAAAGGGGCACATCCAGAAGTGAAATTCATTGGTGGAGGGAAATCCCATGATACGGGCTAGCAAAATGATGAAATTAGATAGCTCCTCATTAAAATCAACCTTGAATAATGCCTTGGAAAGTCGGGATGCTCCTTTCTTAGGGTTCTTCAACCATGATATTTATATTCCCGCCTTATATTTCTCACTTTCTTGCTCGAACAAGGTCTGAGCTTTAACTCAAGTGAGAATGATGGAGTATTCATCCTCTAGAATGTGCAGGGCAGCAACAATGGTGGCAACATCCAATTTAACGATTAATTCCCCATGCACATTAGTAAGCTCCTTGGTAGTTGAGTTAAAATGGGCTACGCAGGGAAAGCACAGTGTCGGTGCATTACACAGAGATAGGTAAACCAGCCGCATATGTAATTCCATTGTCACTGATCATTTGTGCCATGTGGGCAGGGTTAGAGCACGTTAGTCTGTTCCAAAAATCCCCAAAATCCAAGTTCTGAACATTGCTATCCCTGATATCAGGTACAGAGGTTTTGAGAGGTGACACATGTTCCTGACCTTGAAATTTAATCTTCATGTTTACAACGCATAGAGGAATAACCTTCTAGGATCGATTTCGCAATGGAAAATGCAAATGGATACAGTGACACGAGAAAATGACTTTAATTACAAGAATTAGAGGTGGAGATGGCAAACGAGCAATGTGACAAATGTATAGGGAATAGTCTCTTTAAATAGTCGTTCAGGAGAGAGAAGGGAATTAATGAGCATTAAATACACCATGCACATACTCAAAAAGATGAAAAGCGGGAAAAGTGGAGAAAACTGGCTCAGACGGTCTTTGGTACATTTGGGACATGAGGGATGTGAAGATGCGATTCAGCCGACGCAGGTGATGTGGGGAATGTGGGCCAAATGAGCACGGTTGGTCAAGGAACTTAGATACGCGATGGACGCGAGGACACGAATCGGCCGATGCGCACGATGCTGGGAAATCAGGTGAACAGAAGGCACAGATGCTTTTGGGACAGATGGGACAAAAGTACTCGAAGGACCCGATGCGGATGATGCGGGCGATTGGGGAAAACGAAGTCCGGGTGAACTTGGGACAAACGGGCCAAAAAATTTCCTATAAAGCCGATAGTTAAATATTTGCGAGAAATGCAACCGATCGGCGAACAGAGGGCCTGGTAGTACTTGGGACATGAGGGACAAAAATGTCTGACAAACCCGTAAATTACCAAAATGACTCCAAAAAATGCAATTTTTCAATATTTCCTCAAATTTTCACTTCACTAGAACATTATTAAAGGGTTCCAACTCAAAATTTTCAAGTTTCTGACTTTTAAAAGAGGGGAAATTTTGAGAGGACAACACACATCTAATAGGCTAATTAATTAACAAACATTAGAACTCGGCTTTGGTACCATGTTTGGAAGATGATTTAACTAACCATATTAAAAAATATATTGCACCAAACATTAATAAAATAAACCATTAAATATGAAATAAATAAATGAACACAGAGACACATATTTATGTGAAAAAAACCCTGGAGGGGTAAAAACCATAGAAAATGGGTAAAGAGAATTACCAAAGAAACTACGGTACAAATTTTAGTAAAGAGAAGAACTAGTTGTTTTGTAAAGCACAAAATATGGAGTTAGGGTTTCTAGGAGGAGGAACCAAAACCAGTCAGGGGAGGATGGTAATAACAATAGGGGTCAGGTTTTGTAGGTGTTGCCTAATGATAAAGCACCGTGTATGGTGTTTCTCAGAATAGAGGATAACATTTTTTCCTAGATCGATCTATACAGAAAAAGAGTGGTGGTAGCTAAGTTTTCTCATCAGAGACTCTCTACGAGATGACATTGTTAGTTGGTGCAAAAAGCAATAGGGGAGCGGGGCTTTGTGTTAGGCTTATGGCTAAAGGGTTCTTGCTAGTCCTCTTTACAACTACGGACTAAGAAAGAGGAGACCTTTCTTTGGTGAGAGTGGTTGTTCATTTTTTGATGGCATGCTTATTCAGGAGTGGAAATCAAACTTTTATCTAAATGAGGTGGAAATGTAAGAGCTACAGATCAAGGTTCGACTCTATACTTTCCCTATCGAGTATTGGAACCCCTAAATTCTCACTAAAATTTTTGGAACCTCTTGTGAAGATTGTTAGGATTGATCCAAAGACTGTATAAGGTGATCTCACTACATATGCTAGGGTTTTCGTATCGGTGAACTGCGTGAACCTCTTCCGGAATCAATCTTAATTAACACTTAAAAAGGAGCTTGGGTGTGACAGGTGGAGTATGAAATGATTTTTTTCATAGGTTTCAAATGGGAGAAGTTAGGCCATTTGAGATGGGATTGTAGAACCCAGTTCTGTGCCCGCAGTGATAGGTAGGAAGGCTCCTACGGAGCCTCTAGTGGTCAATGGCGAGTCTAAAGGGAAGAAATGATCCTTGTCCCCTCCTACTCAGGGTGGTATGGGATCAAGAAAATGTAAAGAGTAGGATCTTACTCCTAATTCGGTCTTATTAGAAATTACCAAGGTTGTTGAAGAATCTAATCGTCTGCACTCGTTAATAAAGGAGGGTATCGAAGCAGGGCATGGTGATTTGGTGGAGGTTTTGGATTGCTGGTGTGCCGATAGAGACCATGTTGTGGGAGGTTTTGTTGAAACAGGAGGTAGAGGAAGCAGGAGGAGAGAGATTCTCTGAATTCCTGGGAAGCTATTGAAGGTCCATGTTCTATTTCCAAGATGCCAATCTTAGGTCCCTTTAACTGTGGAAAGGAGTCGGGGTTGAGCAAGCTAAACAATGAGCGTAAGACCCACCAAGAGGTGGATAGTTGGTAGACATAAGGCTATCATATTTTTTTATAAACATGTAAGTAGGGAGGGTAAGTCCCCCCAAAGAAAACATGAAGATAATATCGTGGAATATCAAGGGCATGAACGCCCCTGATAAACATTGCCTAGCTAGGTGCTTATCTATTGAACAAAGTGTGGATATCTATTGCTTTTAAGAAAATAAAATGTTGGGATCTGAGTGTCTTTCTAGCTGGGATAAGAAATGGAAGAGTTGGAAAGGATATTTTTTTGATGCTAATGGGGCCTCAGGTTTTCTAGGGATTCTTTGGCTTTCTAGTAGGGTGGAGATAACAGCCTTGGGTTCTAAAGCTAATAGTCAATGGTGATGAGTGGTGGTCAAGAACTCTGATAAGAGCTTCCTCATATGTAATATATATGGGCCTTCAAGTATTTTTCAAAAAAGATATCTTTGGTCTATGTTGTTCGAAGATTTGGTCTCCTTTGGGGATGAGTCTAGTGGTCCTCGTTGGAGATTTCAATGCTTACTCTTTCAAATACAAAATATGGTGGGGGATCTAGAAGTAATCCACATATCAACGTGAATTCTCCTCTTTGGTGGAGGATGTCGAACTTTTGGAAATTCTACCAAAGAGTGGATGGTTGACATGGTTGAATAGATGGATTGGTCTAGGTTGTATCTTGCTCAGATTGGATAGATTTTTTCCCAATCCTATTTGGTTGCACGAGAATGTTCTTATAGATAGTGAAGTACTTCCTTGGTCGGGGTCTTATCATATACTTATTCTATTTAGTATTGTTATTTATTTGGATCCTATGAATTCGCCATTGAAATTCAAAGCTATGTGGATGAAAGATCCTTCTTTTAAGGAGCTAGTAGAGAAGAGGTGGTTATCCTTCATTGTGAAAGGTAAAAGAATGTTCATTCTAGAAAAGAAGTTGGATTTGTTGAAAAAATAAACTTCAGCCTGGAATAAATCCACTTTCAAGAATATTTTCTAATAAAAAGTGAGAGTGGAGGTGGCTCTTAATTTTTGAATTTTAAGGTGTTTAGAGTAGGTATGGATTAGGAGGCCTACCTGCTTGAAAAATATCTCTTATCAGAAATGAACGATCTGCTCTAGAAGGAATAGATTTTCTAGAGGTAAAAATCTAGAGAGGTTTGGCTAAAAGAAGGAGATAAGAACTCTAAGTTTTTTCATGCTTCAATAAAAAAAGGCACAACTCCAACTATATTTCAAAAATTCAAGACAGTCAGGGTGATTGGCTGATTGGGTAGAAAGAAATAAGGGAAGAGGTTGTTCAATTTCTTCACTTCCTTGCTTAGAGGAGAAGGACAATTTTCCTTTCTCCAACAAAAGGTTGCTGGAAAAAATTCCAAGGGTGGTTGGGGATGAGGATATGGGAAGGATAATGGCCCCATTTTTAGTGGAAGAATTGCGCAATTTAGTGTTTTCTATGGAAAGAGAGAAAGCACCTGGCCCGGATGGTTTTTTGGCATCCTGTTTTCAAGACTTCTGGGACATCATCGGAGAAGAATTTTAGTTAGCTGTTGAATAATCAAGGGCCATGGGTAAGATTCTTCATGAGATGAATCATACTTTCATTTGTATTTTTCCCAAGAAGCTTCTTGCCGAATCAATGGATGTGTTCATCCTGTATCCCTGTGTAATACCTCATATAAAATTATTTTCAAAAGCAATCACAAGATGTTTAAAATGGTTTCTAGATAAAATCATTCCTAGTGAGCAAACAAGTGCTTCCTTCCTGGTCGTTTCATCACAAAAGGGATTGTTATTTCTCATGAACTGATGCATTCACTATCGAGAAATAAAGTTGCTAGGTATACTTATTAAGCTCGATTTTACCAAGGCTTATGATAGAATTAACTGGCATTTTTTAATGAAATCTCTCCAGTCTCTGGGTTTCAGTGGGAATTTTTGTGATTTGGTCTTTAGTTACATTTCTGCTCCTAGTTTTTTTGGTTCTAGTGAATGGTTTAGAGGCATTCACCAGGGAGACCCTTTGTCATTGTTTCTATTTATTTTGGTTACAGAAGCTCTGATTAGGGCTTTAAAAGTGGCTCGTGTAGTTGGTCAAATTAGAGGACTCAAAATTACATCCAAAATAGATCCTATCACCCATCAACAATTCACTGATTATACATTCCTCTTTGGGAGATCATCTATGGAGGAGGCCAAAAATTTTAAGGTGATTTTTTATGTGCATTCTGATGCGGTGGGGCAGCTGATCAACTTTGCTAAATCCTTAATTTTCTTTTTTAATACTCTAGGAAGGCTTCAAGTGAGGATTTTGAAAATTTTGGGTTTTAAGCTAGGCTCCCTACCTCAGAGGTATCTTGGAATTCCCCTCTTTGTGGGGGTGGGTAGATCTTGTCTGTGAAATGATTTGATTAAGTTGATTTAGAACCGTATCTAGAGTTAGAAAGGGAAATGATTGATGTTGGCAAGTAGGATTTTTCTCATTAGATTTGGTGCTAAACACAATTATGACCTTTATGGTGACAGTGATGTGCCCTCCCTCCATGGTGCTAACTAAAATAAAAAATTTCCTTATGAAATCCTTGTGGAATGGAAGTAATGATGAGAAGAGAATCCATTTAGTGAAATGGGATCAGATGTTGTTGCCTAATACTCTTGGTGGGGCTGGTATTTTGAATCTTAAGTGGTAGAACTTGGCGTTAGGTGCTAAAAATATTTGGGGGCATTTTTTCCAACCCGAGGGTATTGTTAATTCCATGTTAAGGAAGAAATAATATTGGTCCTGGGGGTGCCCTGTGGTTCTCATATGTGGAATTTCACTTCCTATAGGCTTTTCTCTCATCTTTCCTCTTGGAGGATTTGGTCCTTTCTAGCCAAGAGATACTTGAACCATTGGATAACATGGGTTCTCATATGTGGAATTTTCTTTCCTAAACTACCTGCCACAATTCTCTAATGCAGGATAAGCTTTTTCTAATCTCATATTTCCTCTTGGTAGGGTGTGATTCTCCAAATGGAATGGAGCCTAGAAGAGGTGATGACAGGCAAAATAACTTCTACACAATGGTGAATCCCTACAAGAACATTCATATTCTTATAGAATGGGGCAAGAAGAATGCAAGAAAACACCTGGGAAGATACATCCACAAACTTTTTTATTGCTTCATGAATCAAGTTCAATCTATTACAAGATAAGAATGCAAGGAGTATGCAACACACTAGCTTCACCTCAGAACCCAAAAACTCCCCCTTTATATATTGGAGAAGTGTTAAGGTAGAGTGGATTATATGGTCCCCATAGTCATGTGCTGCAGAGGAAAGAATGATTGCCTCTTGTTCTTTCTTGGAGAGAACCATGATTCCAACGGTACCAATTTTGTGTGATTTCGTTGAGAAATGCAAAAGTTATGGCCTTCTGAGTGCGGGCAGCTATTTTGGGCCTGGCAGGCGTTTTCTGTCATTTGACGGGAATGAGCATGACTGACTGGAGCCGAATATGTTTCTTTTATTTAAATATATCTACCCTCATTAAAATTAAGAAATCCAGCTTTTGTGGCGTAGAGGACGTCGTGCTCGTTCCAGAAAGTCCAATTTTGTGAAAATCGGAGCTCGGAGTCAAAAGTTATGGCCGTTTGAAGTTCCACAGGTCAAATGTTGACTTTTCTCCTCTGCCTTCGGCCGCTTCGGCTTTTCGCGTCCCGCGCGTCCCTTTGTCCCACTTTGCACAGTACTGAAATTTCCCATTTCGGCCGAACCGGCCGGTTCGCATACTTGTGGCCCAGATGTCCCATTTGCTTTCGGGCCATTTGGGACAAATTTTCCCGATTCACCCGGTTCGGCCGGTTTGCGTACTTTTGTCCCGCGCCTCCCTGACTGAAAGTTCTCATTTCGGATGATCCGGATGGTTCGCGTACTTCGCGTACCTTCGGCCCAACTGTTTCGGGCTGCCTTGACTCATTTCGGCCGATCCGGCCGGTTCGCGTACTAATTGCCCAGATGTCCCAGACTGCCTGTTTCAACAGTTAGTCAATTTTTTCCATTTTTCGGCCAGTTCGGATTTCCACGTCCCGCGCGGTCCTTTTGTTCCAAATGTCCCAAATGCTGCACAGACCGCCTGGCGGCTTTTCGGCCGGTTCGCGCCCTTTTGTCCCAACTGTCCCGACTATTGCGAGGACTAGGACTTAGCCATTTTTCATGATTTTTTCTAGCCCGAGCTTGTTTTTGCAATTTTTTCACAATTTTAAAACTTGCTGGGTTTTCTTCTTGGACAGAAAAGTTAGAAAGAACCCAAGGGGACCCCAGAAACATGATCTTTTTCCTTGAATCAATATAATTTCTTGGGACTAAAGAATTTGATGCATGTTATCAAAATTACCTTGAGGGGTGAATTTTGGATAACAGAGCCTCAGCTAAATTCTAGTACAATTCAGAGAATGGACACCCTGCCCTTTCTCAGAATCAAAATCTTCATGAAGTTATGGCTGCCTCAAAGATCTATTGGGGTGTTAAGGTAGTGGAATATGGTAAGTCAGTAGAGGAAGGTTCTATTGTTCTTTCTTGGAGAGATCCTAAGGTTCTGGATATATCTGAATTCTCTAAATAATTCTTTCATCGGGCCCTGAAGGATCTTAAGGTCATGTGTGTTCTAGAAAATGACTTCATGTGTTGGCTGGGCTCTCCTTCTGGTTCTAATAAGGCTAAGGAGGGCTATAATTGGTGGGAAATTCAAATAAGGGGTAGGTGTTCGTAGTTGATCTAGGTGTTGGGACGCTAACTACCTTCCCAAAGAAGGGGTGTTAATTGGTTGGTATTTAGAGTAAAAATCGCTACGCAAAAGAGAAGGAAGAAATGGGGTTTTGTTGGTCCTACCCACTGTGCTTTATATCTTAAAGCAGAAGAAAAGCTGGATCACCTCCTAATCTTCCACACACTCTCTTATCATTGTTGGAGCCTACTTTGTAGTCACATTGGATTATCCTAGTTTCAAGGAAGGTCCATCATAGATTCATTGGTGTCATGGCTGAAATTGTGTAAATGCGGTTTTCTCAGCTCCATTTGGATTTGTGCTCTGATCCTCCTTCTCTGGCATATTTGGCGGGAGTGTAATTGTACGATAGAAAATCAACACATGACCTTCTTCACACCCGGCCTCCTGAGGTCGTGCCAGAACAGCCGGTGTAGAATGTGTGGATGGCTGGCTATGAGAGAACCAGTGACTAAGATCGGGTAGTGTGATTTCCCAGTAGTAGAATCAGCTAAAAGGGGGATATTTAGAGGCTATGAACGGGTAACATAAATTCCCTATGGCTTGTTTGCCTAATTGGATGTAGTCACTAAACTAGTTTGAAGTGTCCATGTAAACTGAATGAAATTAACAATCTAAGCTAATACTTGAAAGGAAACTAATCTAATAAATCACAAAATCTGAAATATTACAATTGTTAAACAACAACTTGATTTTATTCTAAATAAGCAAATCTACTTATACACTAAAACTAAACAAGAAAGATAACCCGATGTGGTTATTCACCTATGTGCTGAGTGTATGCTAACATAAAGACAAGAAATTTTCCAATTAATCTATGATATGTAGACAACCTCCTGCAAATATTCTCTCTTTCAAATCCATAGGGATAGGAAGAAGAAGATCCGTCACTGGGGGCCGCTATTAATGATTTAAACCCTCTTGGAAATTAACGAATTACTTGAAAATGAAAGGAAACTGATTTCTACTCTATTTGATTACAAGATAAATTACATGAATAAACGAAACCAAACAACAACTCCAACCTGGAATTCACATAACAGATGTAAATCCAACTATGTAGTAATTTGTCCCCTCAGTTTTTTCCTTTCTTTATTTGTGTGTTCATATGAGTCCAAGGAATTGGGAATGAAAGAACAACAATAGAAGAAGATGCTTGAGTAATGGTAGCTTGAAGGCAATCTGGTTGCAATGCAAGTAGAAGAGATATATCACAAGAGATCTAAGCTTGCCTATGCAATTCCTAGCAAGATTGTGGCAGCAATACTATGCAAGATACACAAAAATTCTTAGGCCATTTGCTTGAACACAAGCATGGAATATATAATAATTGGGGTTGGGATGTGCCTTCATGCACAAGGAAAGAAGAAGCAATTTCAACTAATTAAGTCTATTTAAAAATAGAAGAGGGGATGAGAACCAAGCAATCAAAACTATTTTTAGAAATTTTGGCTCATAGATGTATCCTATAAGTGAAGTTAAGTGAAGCATCGCATGTTAAAAAAATCATAACGGAATCTGGAAAAATCAGGCAGGACAGCCGCCCTGCCGGGGCAGCGGTTTTAGAACTGCCACCCAGGCAATGCAGTGGTCTTGGCACTAAAGGCCAAAACATGCACAGAAAGAATCGGAGAGCTGGAAAAAAGCATTGAGAGGCTAAGTAAGGATGTCTAGGCTATAAATATACATTGCGAATGGGTTTTAGAGCTCAAACATCTTCTTGAAAGGACTTGAATCATTTTTAGGGATTTTGGTAACCATTTTTCATCAATGTAGCACATGTAATTTTGGGTGTGTACATATTGCCCCCTCAGAGAAGCATCTTAGCCATGAAAAGGCATAAAACGTAGAGTCTGAGTATGGCGTTCCCGAAATGGGGAGTTAGAAGATATACCTGACATGCCCGTGTTTCGAATTATCACCATTCAAAATCCCGCTACCTACAAGAGGAAAAGAAGTCTCAAGTGCAGATAGATAAAATATCAAAAAATAAACACTAAATTAAAATGACAAGAGGACTTACCATTTTTGTGGGGATATAGAGACATATTTGTGCCAACCCTCCAGCCTGGTGAACACATACACTCAAAACGAGGTCAAACATCATATATATATATATATATATATATATATATATATATATATATATATATATATATATATATTAAAATAACTCATTTATTAATTCATTTGCGCATATTTGATTTGATGAATTTGGAGCTCTGGACCCACGTTGACCATTTCCAATGAGAGTACATCCGAAACAACCGTCATGAGATCGTGATCATGCCTCCATGAACGGGAGATTAACCAACGTGGTCTAAGGTTGGTTTTTCTTACTTTTGTATTTTAATACCTAAAAATGTAAAATGTTTGAAAAGTTTACCTAGGGGGGACCATTTTAAAAAGTTGTCTTAAATGAGTCTCTAGGGGGGGCGCTCATAGGGTAGTCTTTTGTTTTGTCCCAAATGGTCATTTTTGTGTTTTTGATCTTTTTTTAGGGTTAAGGGTGTATTTGGAAAATCAGCTCAGGATCGTCGCCCAAAGTAAGGTGATGCTCACAAGACCACTACCCCACCAGGGTGGTGGACCTGGAACCGCCACCCTGCACTGGGCAATGGTTCTAAATAAAATGACAAATATGCATGCTAACTTGCATTTTTTTGGATTTTTGATGTTTTGTCATGTTTTTGGTGAACTTATCCTTTGATATATGTTGCTAACTTGCTCTTTTTTCAATGTTTTGGTGAATGCAGAAGGAGGAGGATTACATACACTGGAGTCGGGAGAGGGAGTGTGATTAGCTCCCTAAAATTTCGGATCAGTTGACCCAGGGTGAGATGGACATTCTACAAAGGGCGGGTATTTGGAGGATTACATGGGTGCCCCATGTTACCCCTGCCAGTCACATATTGTGTGACTTGTTTTCTTACTGGGATGCAGACTGGAACACTTTCCAGTTTCCGGGTGCCAGGGGTGAGTGGACCATCACCTTTGAGGACATGTACCGCATTCTTGGGCTCCCGATACTTAAGAGGAGACTGACCCTAGAGACAGCAGGATCCAAGGTTACAATGACTCAGTGAGCCACCTACATGGGAGATCTTGTTTTTTCATTTGGTTTGAAGAAGGGAATTAAGGTCTGGTCCATCGCCACTACTCCTATTCCTATCATCCAGAGAGCCATCATGGGCATCTTGTCCTCACAATTGATCGGGGACAAGGGAGGTGACACCCTTATCTATTTATAGGATCCTATTATTGTACATATCGAGGGGCATGGCTGCACTTACGCTTGGGGAGAATACATCCTAGGGACTACCTATCACGACTTGTACATGGTAGTCAAATTGCAGGGGCAGTCACTGAGCCACCCCACTCTTGTTATGAATTGGGTCTATAAGTGCATCACCCCCTATGGAAGGGGAATACCAGTATTGGATCTGGGGACTGCCCAGGAAGTGAGGTGAATAGTTATGTTAGTTCTTAGGATGCCACGTCAAACAATGGCTTCTCTGACTACGGCAGACATGGTTACCACACCCTACTAGGATATGGCAGAGTTATGGGGACAGGAGGTGACCATGGTGGTAGTTTTATCTACCACGTGTCAATTAGTTGATAGGGAAAGGAGATTCGAGACTCATCCATTTGATCGGGTTCCTCAACAGTTTGGCCTCCCGTATGTCGACATGATCCCTCCAGTGGTACTGGTCTATAGGACCATTTAGGAGGCCCAGAAGGACCCTAAAGGAGATCCCGGCTGGACAGTGGTTACCCCAGGTGTGCCTATTATAGTTAGGCATGTGGTTCATGCTCAATGGGAAGCTGGTACCCCTCGAGCACCTTTACTTCAGATTGTGGTTGCTCCTTCTCACAATGGAGAGGAGGATGAGCCCATTGATGTAGACTTTGATTTTGAGAAGCACACAGGAGATGAGACTGAGGAGGAGTCATTTGGAGAGGAGACGAAGGATGAGGGGGTCATTGTTGAGGCTAGTGAGGCAAACCATATAGAGGAGGAGGAGAGTGATCCTGAGTGCCATGAAACTCAAGATATGTTGAGAGCAGCACACGAGGACACGAGTGCGGAGAGAGAGACCTTGGTCTCAGAAGAGCCACTTTCTCGAGATAGGGAGAGAGATGATGAGTCCATGATAGGACAGAGTCTCACCTTTGGCTTTGGGGAGTCCCCTTAGCCACCAGTAGTATCAAAAACAACAACCACTAACCCTACCAAGATGCCCGGAGATTTGAGTATGTTTAATACTCTTCTCTTTACCTCGTTAGTTAAAAATGTTAGTTTTGTACTTTCTTTTTATTTATGTTTTTTGGTTTTCTAACTCATTTCTTCTTCTTCTTTTCTTTCTTGTAGTGAATGCACAGGAGTGGCGAGAGCTCATTCAATGAGTGTGCGTGGACACTCTTTTGATCCCCTTGCGGAATACCTGAGTTGAGTTGAATTTTGACTCAGGCCAGCCATTAGCAGTTGACAGACACACTGACGTGTTTGCTCCTTTTTGGAGGATAGCAAAAGTGGTGACCTCCCCTCATACCCAGGTGGCCAGATATGAGACAGTTTTATGATTGATGAGGTGGAGTCATTCCCGCTGTGAGACCACAGCTGGCAGCCACCACCACAAGCACTCAAGCCATTCGGTTTATTCCCAGTGTCATTGCAGCCACAGTAGAATCCCTGGACATGGTCGTACACCATCAGAGGGATCCCACAAGGATTGACAGGAAATTGGGTTGTTTATTGCTTTGTTTCCATTTTTTCAGACACTATATGATTTTTTAATCTTAGGCTCATTACGAGCGTTTTGACCACGCCTAGTGTGTGATGGCATTGTATACAAACCTAACTCACCATGATATATATAGACTCTTATTTTTGGTTCGGTAATTCATTGTATCTGAGTTTGACTTTGTTCTAGCTTATCTCTCATATGTACTCTAGATGTTTAGAATTTCCATTTTTATATGCTTTTTAGAATGTATGCAGTGGGTATGAATGATAACAAAATGATTTCTTTTTGTATTTTATAATGCTGATATATGATAATGCAAACACAATGTGATGTTGAACTTTAGTTTCTTTAAGCAATATTTGGTACTTCATGTTGTCTTGGCAAAACATGATGATACAATGATGTGATGAATGAATGAACTTTCCCCACCCCTAACTCCACACAACTAGTAATATGAGAGGGCTCAACACCAAGAGCCAGAAAGGGCGCAAGTTATGAAAAATTGTTAAATGGTAATGATGAGGGAAAGAAAGTGGTTTGACATAACCAAAATGAAACGCTATAATCTCACCCTACTTAAGTTACGTCATAGTTTAGAATGTGATTTCTTTCCATTTTATCTAGACTTAGATCTGTAGATGGTCACTTGGCTAACAAAATTTGGTTTTGAGTTTTTAAAATCTTTTGGAATTTCAAACATCTAGCTCACTTTGTTTTTAATTATGATTTTCATAATATTTGAACGAACCATTTCTAACTTTTAGATTTGTCAATGGGACCCCCTACACCTTGCCCCATGCTACCAGTAGGAAGTACGATTGCATCACCATGGACAAAGCATAGGTGAGTAAGGGCATTTCTCTCCTTTCCCAAACCTACATCACCAGTAAGAGATGCAGGGTCAACACCAGAGGTTGGTAGGGCAAAGAAATGTGTAAAATAATTTTTTTTGTGGATTTGCATTTGACTTACTTATTTAGGGAAAATGTTTAGAATGTTCTTGTTTCCAAAGAGGTGTATATGGGAGAGATGCAACACTATGAAGATTCTAGAACAGACTATGGGAAAAGACACATGATCTAGAAAGAAACCAAAAGCAGAACCAAGTATGCAGGCCTTGGTATGGATAGTGTCAAAACTTTTTCTTATCCCATTTGGATTGATGAAATGATTCAGAAATAATTGATGATACCATGAAAATTTAAAGAGATATGATTTTAATGTTTTTTCATTGCTTTCAGAAGCTTTTTTTTAGGAGTTGTTATAATAATAAGTCCCTTGATCACAAACTTTACAGAATGAACTAGAAAATGAAAATGCAATGTTGATGCCATAATATACATATGGAAATGCAAGTGAAACTACATGTCATGATAGCTAAGGTGAAGAAAGTTGAAGAATATCAAATTCTTCACCCCCAAAAATACACAGTGGAGAACCATGATCCTCAAAAATTATGTTCTCTTGACAAGGGCCTAATAATCTAGGTTTAAAATTACAACCCTTTCCTAGAAGTGTATATGTCCAATCATTAAATTCATTTGTCTAAGAGAGGCATTTTTGCACCTCCTTTTCATGTTCTTGAGACATGGTGTGTGGGTGAGCATGACTATGTTGTTCGGCATTGCTTCCTATGTAGAGCATTGTGTTTACTTGTGAAATTTTTTGAATGATGAGGCCTTGCCCCATGGATATGGAAATCTTAGTTTTAGATGCACATGGGTTGAAAACGGGGTTTAGAACAAAGCAAACCTCATATATGGTTTTGATGGGCATCGTTTGCAATCTCAAACTACCCCTCCTCATCTGTTAATTCTATCATGTTTACACCTTGACCTAGATCGTCAGAGGGAAGAGATGATAAACCGAGAAGACTACCCATCCCATGTGGGTCAAACAAGAGGAAGATCAAATCGTCACTCTCTAAGAGTCTCATAATTTTTGTTGTTGTATTAATGGACACTTCTTCCACAGATATTGATTTTCCTTTATCTACCTTTGCCACCTCAAATGTTTTTGGGTCAACGACTTCAACTTTTGGAATGTCAGGGGTGATAGGGACTAACTCTTTTGATGGAGATGGTTTGTTCAATTGATTTGAAAGAATTTCATACTCCGTATGGAATCCTTTCTTCTTCTTGAGGTTTTCTAATTATATATCGAAGGGCTTAGTATCCCCTTGAGTGATGAAGACCTTCCGCAAATGGAGGAATCTAATCTTCTGGAATGAGGTAAAAGGGATAGCCTTCATTCGATGAATCCAGGGTCTCCCAAGAATCATGTTATAACTTGTTTCCCTGTCGATAATGTAAAACTATGTCAACATGGTTTTTAGACCAAGCGTGACTGGAAGAACTATGGTTCCAATCGAGGTTGCTTTAAGACTATCGTATTCTTGTAACATGTTTCTTGTGGAGGAACAGTTTGTATCTCCATATCCCAACTTCTACAAGAAAGAGAAGGGAACCACATTTACAACATCCCCATCATCAATCATGTCTCTCTTAAAGAAATTACTATAAACCCATACTCGTAAAAATAAGGCAAGATCACCTCTTCGGGTAATTTCAGTGTCAGATGGCATCTTGTCTATATCGAAAACAAACCCAGTATCCTTATCGTTCTAACACGGAGGATGTATGTCAAAGTCAATATGATTTATTTGAGCACTAGGAGGTGGCATAACATGGATTAAATGACCAATTCCTAGTGCATTGAGCAACGCACAACGATGCGCAGGTGAATTCTTCAACAAATCTAGAAACGAAATGTGAGAAAAGGTCTTGTTAAAATCTGATATCAAATCGTAGGCTCCTACTGGTTTAGCGATTGTAGTAACTTCATCCTGTGGGAAGGAAAGAGTGGGTAAGGGTTGTGAGACATAATCCTTTGTCTGAGTTGTTGCATTAATTTCTGGCTCGAACTCTAGCTCGACTAACCCCAAGATTTTTGTGTTATCGGTTGAACCAAAGTTAGGAGCAACCTGAGAGTTGTCAGAGGTTGAGGCTTCACAGTCATTGTTTCCTATAATAATGCCCTTGTTTATATTATGAGGATCCACTTGGTAATCCCCAGGGAATTTAGGGTTTGCGTTTTGAGGTGTGACAAGTCCAACATGACTAGGCTGTGGGTTTGTTTTAGGATTTGCTAGAAACATGTCTACAAAGAGCTAACTTTGGTTTTCAGGAAGTCTTTGCAGAAACTTGTTGCAATCATGGAAAGTCCTATTGTCATGACCTCAAACCTTATGGAAACCACAATATAGGTTAGGTTCCTAATCTCTTTGCCTTTGATAAGTGTCTTGTTGTTGTTGATTATAACCTCGGTTGTAGTTTTGAAATTGATTGTTACCACCATGATTCCTTGCCCCTTGGCCAGAGTTTTGATATTGGTTTGGACCTTGGGTTTTATTTTTATTTTGCAGTGGATGATTTACATCAACTATGTTGATAGATGACACAACATTAGGTCCTTTTTGATTGCTCAAGTTATTATTATTGTTGTTGTTTTGGAAAACCAACGTTCTTGACTTGATCAGTGGCACTATTCATGGTAGCACCATGATTTCGATTCATACCCTTAGGTCCTTGGTTGTTGGCACCATTTTTTTGATAATTTGTATTATTTTTATTTGGGGATACCAATTTCCCATTGGAACCATAGGTCTTACACCCAATATCAATAACAGCTTGGTCAATCCAAAGCGCACCTTCCAATACTTCCTCATAACTGCGGAAAGGAAACGTTTGGACTTCCTCCCTGGTCTCTCGATTGAGCAAGTGAAGGAAAAGGTCACAAAGTTCCATCTAGTCCATGTTGGGTGCAATTATAGAGGAATAGATAACTTTGTGCCTTCTATGGATGAAATGGGTGATAGATTCATTTTACTACTGTCTAATATGCAGGAACTCCCTAATCCCTATATGCAACAACTTGTTCATGTCAAATTATTTGATGAACTCGAAAACAAGTTGTTTAAAGGAATGTATAAAAGCTTGTGGAATATGGTAATACCAATACAATGTGTTTCCTTCAAGAGTTTTTGGAAAGATATTTTCCACTACATCATCCCACAGAAGCAACTCCCTGATTGCAGTAGCATAGGCCTTGATATGAGCATTCGGGTCCCCCTCTCCCTTAAATTTTGGAAGATCTGGAAATAGGCATGGAAGCATGACACCATGTATGGTGAAGTCAAGAGGCTCCTTTAAATCTCATCGTATGTACCCATTACATAACATTCCACCATTAAATATCCTTGATGAGGAGGTGGAGGAGGAGGAGTTGGATAAGATGCATTATAAACACTGACGGGAACATATGGGGTTCCTTGATATGGCATGTAGGGAGTGGGAATGGTGTATGGGACCATCTAGGGAGCTTTTGAATACATGTGCATGTAAGATGGGATAGTACCAGGATATGGACTAGCAGGCATAAAACCAGGGAACATCATATTGCCTGTTGTGACGGCATTCGAGAACATACTTCCGGCCAACCCTTGCATAGGATAAGTTTGAGAAGGATGAGGACCCATCCCTAGTGTGTCTAATCCTGTGATAAAATCACCTGGATTTGAATGAACCAGATAACCTTTTTGTACATGATAGTGTGTTGGTTTCTCGCTGAAAGGGATGTTTCCTTTGTTGTCAATTGGATAGCCCATGTTTTTCCCTAATGCATGTGTTAGTTGTGAAGTTTGGGCACTTTCTAACTCTCTAATCCTCCCCAATAAATTAGAAATGAGATCGTTGGGAGAGGATTGAGTCCCTTGTTGGGGTGCATGTGGGGTAGGGTTTGATTGATTAGGCTCATGATACCCTATTATGAATTGTTCAGTGTTATAATTCTTGTCCTCCTTAGAAGTAAGAATCTTAGGATAGGCATTTGAAATCTCAGAGGTTATAGCCCTCATCCTATCCAAAGACTCGTCTATCTGACGAAGAGGATTAGTTATTCATGAAAATAGATCATCTTCTATTGATTGCATGGAAATGTAAGGTCTTGACAAGACTTTGTGGTAAGAACCTTTTCCATTTGTGATAACAACATGGTTTGCATTAGGTTAACCATGTTGCATGTTTAACGGTTGATCAACTTCCTCCATCCTTACATAGCTAATAGGGTTTGAAGTGTAACTAGGGGAGGTTTGTATGTTTCTTTTGTAATTATCACCCCATCTCGAAAGAGAAGGGGATTGTTGTGGTTGAACGTTCGTGCGATATCTATCAGAGCCAAATGTCCCACCAAGCTCTTTCCTAGGCATATTTTAGAAAGTATAAAATACTTACCAAAATAGGGGAAGAAATGGAAAGATGAGGTAATGGCAATGAAAGAAAAGGAAACAAAAAGGAATTAATCGTTCACGTCGAGTTCACCAATTTTGTATGATAGAAAATCAACACATGACCTTATTCGCACCCAACCTCCTGAGGTCATACCAAAACAACCAATGTAGAAGGTGTGGATGGTTGGCTATGAGAGAACCAGTGACTAAGATTGGGTAGTGTGATTTCCTAGTAGCAGAATCAGAGAAAGGGGAGATTTAGAGGCTTTGAATGGGTAGCGTAAATTCACTATAGCTTGTTTTCCTAACTGGATGTAGTCACTAAACTAGTTTGAAGTGTCCATGTAAACTGAATGAAATTGGAAATCTCAGCAAATCTCAACTAATACTTGAAAGTAAACTAATCTAATAAATCAAAAAACTGTAATATTACAATCGTTAAACAACAACTTGCTTTTATTCTAAATAAGCAAATCTACTTCTATACTAAAACTAAACAAGCAAGATAACCTTATGTGGTTATTCACTTGTGTTGAGTGTATGCTAACATAAAGCAAGAAATTTTCCAATTAATCTATGATATATAGACAACCTCCTACATATATTCTCTCCTTCAAATCCACAGGTATGGAAAGAATAAGATTTTTCACTAGGGGGCGCTATGAATGATTTAAACCCTCTTGGAAATTAAGTAATTACTTGCAAATGAAAGGAAATTGATTTCTACTCTATTTGATAACAATGATAAATTGCATGAATAAAGGAAACCAAACAACAAATCCAACCTGGAATTCACATAACAGATGTAAATCCAGTTGTGTAGTAATTTTTCCCCTCGGTTTGTTCCTTTCTTTCTTTGTGTGTTCATATGAGTCCAAGGAATTGGGAATGCAAGAACAAAAACAGAAGAAGACGCTTGATAAATGGTAGCTTGAAAGCAGTTTGGTTACAATGCAAGTAGAAGAGAGATATCACAAGAGATCTGAGCTTGGCCATGCAATTCCTAGCAAGATTGTAGCAGCAATACTATGCAAGATACACAAAAATTATCAGGCCATTTTCTTGAACACAAGCATGGAATATATAAGAATTGGGTCTGGGATGTGCCTTCCTGCACAAGGAAAGAAATAGTTCCAACTAATTAAATCTATTTAAAAGTAGAAGAGGGAAGGAGAACCAATCAATCAAAACTATTTTTAGACAATTTGGGTCACGGATGCATCCTAGAAGTGAAGTTAAGTGAAGTGTCGCATGTTAAAAAGCATGCATGACGGAATCTAGAAAAAGCGGGCAGGACCACCGCCCTGCGCAAGGTGATGGTCACGAGATCGCTGCCCTGCCTGGGTGGTGGTCCTAGCACTAAAGGCTAATAAAACATGCACGGAAAGAAGCAGGGAGCTAGAAAAAAGCACGAAAAGGCTAAGTAAGGATTTCTAGGCTACAAATATACACTGTGAATGGATTTTGGAGCTCTAACATATTCTTGAAAGGACTTGAATCATCATTGGGGATTTTGGTAACCGTTTTTTCGACAATGTAGCACATGCAATTTTGGGTGCATACAATAATCTTTGAATATTTCTAGGAGTCTCCTCTGATATTTCAACTGTTGTGGTAAGGATGGAAATTTCTATTTCGGAAAATGTAAGTGTAAAATGCAAGAATGTGTCTCGATTTTCTTCTATGGATGCTCTGTTGAGGTTAGCCTGACCTCTTATTAAGTTTCTGAATCTAGGATCGATTCTGAAAAAAGGAAGATCTTGGGTAGAAAAGGCTCTTCTCAGGAGATAAGTGAGATGGATTCCACCCCCCTACTTTTTGTAAATTGAATTTTGACGAGGCCCACGAAAGGCTACTCAGGAATATTGGGGGTAGGGTGTTTAATTAAAGATGTGGATGGTGGCCTATTGATAGTAGGATTATTTCCCTTAAAATATGGGTCTTGTAACAAAGTTAGGGCTTAGGCTTTGCTTGAGGGGGGTCAAATTAGCAGTGAATGTTGTTTGCAATGCGCTTTTCATTGAAGGAGACTCCAATGGTGATTAACGATGTGAGGAGAGGCAAAGCTATGTCGTGGAACCTGGATTTCTACATCAAGAACATTTTATTTTGGCTAAATATACTATCCTCATGGAGTATAGGCCATATCTTTAGGGAGGCAAATGGTGCCACCAATTGCTTCGAAAATCATGGTATTATTATGAGAGAGATCCCAGTCATTTCTATGCCGGCCAACACGTGGGAAGAACTCTCAACCATTATTTCAAAGGAAGGGGGGTGGATAGATTTTAATGCTTCACATGGTGTCCATCCTTTCCATCTTCCTACTCGCATGTTAGAGTTGAGGGAGAAAACGGTCGTTGTTGTTTTCGTCGGAGCCATGGATTATCCGTCATTGCCGTGTCTATTCCAAGGGGTCAAAAGGGACATGGCCTTTTTTTTGGTGAAATCATGAGGGGCCGTATTCAAATAATTTTCTAGGCCGAATCAGGGTCGGTTTGCAAAGCTATTAAAAGGATTATTAGGGAGGAGTATCTAGTGGCTTCTTTTAGGGATTAAGTGAACTCAGAGGTCGCGTATTTGTTCCTTTCCCAGCTTTTGTTGGTTCGAGGAAACAAAGAGGAGGTCAAATAAATCGATCTTCATTTCATCAAGTCCTAACACCGATTCCTGTTAGATGAAGCATTGAAGAAGGTAAATTTCATTCCGCCGATTCAGGTCAATGGTAATGAGGGCCTCTCTTTGGAGGAAACTCGATTGGTGATAACAACTCTATCCTCTAGGAACATAGAGATCATGTATTTTACGATTGAGTTTCACAGAGAATGTTCGGTAGGGATGGAAGGAGGGAGCAGGGTCAAGAAGTTGGATGTCCCTGGGTTGTCGGCACCCATTATGGTGGAAACATAGGTGGCGGAGAGGTTCAGGAAGAAGGTGGGCTTCACTAATAATTTTCTGTTGTGTATGGCCAAGTTTGGAGCGATTACAAGTGGTAAGAGGAGGTTTGGTCAAAGGGGTCAAGCTGTCATGGAACCGGCTATCCAAGTGGATGGGTGAAGTTTTTCCAGACTAAGTTTTCTTATTGATATAGTTTCTCTTGTATGGCATTTCCCTATTTGTCTGCAAGGATTTGTGATTTTTTTCCTTTTTCGGTAGTTAGTTTGTAGTTCGGTGCTCTTCTGGTTATAATGGGTGGGATCCCATCAATCCCCTGGTTCTAAGTTCCAGTCAAAAGTGTTAAAATATTTTAAAAAGCCGATAGAAAACAACATATTCCATTTAACCACAAAACATAATTTACAATCTAGTAAAATCTACCTCCTCACTTCTCTCCACCAATCCATAGGAAGTGAATGAAACAATATGACCCATAGCCATATTTATTTGACCCCACAGGTCACGAACCATATTAAGTAATGAGGTGTGATTAATAGCACTCTCATTTAATATACAGATTAATTAATAATCAATTAAACATAACAAATCATTTTTTATATTAAATAATTAAGAATATGAGTATTCCACCAACAAAACAAGTGCATATCCCTAAGTGAGTATTGAAAACATTGAAAAATGATATTGTATTCATCAAATCCTCCTTACTACTAGGAAAAAAACCACATTTTCCACTACATCAACTATCATCCACCAACTTATGTCATTTTTTTTCTATCTTTATTACTTTTCAATTGTTAATAATAGTTATTTCAAGAAAAATCTTGTTATAAACGCAGATTCCTCTTGGCATTGCCAAAAATGCAATTTCTATGTAACTGGTAGCAAATATAAATATGCATTGTACTTCATCAAAGAGGACACCACATCAAAAACATATGTAGCTACTTCTGATGATGTCACTAGATCAATCGTGGGTATATCAACATAGGAACCACAACTACTTGAGTCAATTCCTAAAAAACATTGGACCAATTTTAGGCCAATTCTATTCCACATATACCATTTCACAATCTCCACAATGTTAGAGGTCTACAAGGAACAAGAGAAAACACAATGTAATTTTTTCACTACAGTTAAAGACATGACCTCATCTAAGAATATGTCCCCACTAAATACATTAAGTACATTATTGTAGCTATGGAATCTAAAAATTAAACCTTCTCCAATTTTTAATAAACCACGCACTAACATAGACACACATTCACCCTAACTCCACCAAATATATAAATATTTTCATTGCGAATCTGAGTAAGCCACAAATGCACTTTCACTTTTAGTGGAGACCTCCTATACTTTACTTACATCCTATATGCATTTCTTGTAACTTTTTCCATCCACCTACTACACATAAGTGCTTATATTTCTATGATTAATTTCATTTGTCGTACACCCCAAAAAAATTCCATTGGCCCTACTCACATACATGAATGTTGCATTCTCACAAGAATGCAACCTCCTACAAGTTTTTACACACTACTGTGTACTTCTTATTCTAGTTTTTACAATCTATTTAATAGACAAACAAAGTACTTGTATTCCTTGATTTCATATGAATTATCCTACATCTAGTTTTTGTTTCCACTTTCCCTCATGCCACATAGGCATGACATGTTATTCCATAATTGCAAAGGCCCATTTGAAATAATCCATCAAAAAGGGAACATTAAACAAACATCACCGCCATATAACTAGCTTAAAACACTAGAAATTAATCCTACAAGGGTCCACATCCTCAAAGCAACATGTTGACCCTCTCAAACCACATACCCCAGTTTTTTCATATCTTCAAGATGCACAAGGAAAATTCCAAAAAAGAATTGATCACCTCCCCCCTTAAAAAAATGTTTTATATGCAATGAGTTATATGTTTTACTACATATAAAGGTTTACAAAGGTGGCCACACTTGCCACATATGTATTGCTGAAAAATATGGTTACCACTTCTCAAGTGGGAATAACACGAACCCAAGCCCTCAATGCAAAGTGCTATCCTCGCTTACTCAAGTAGAGAAAAATTCCATAGAAAGAGTCAATCAAATATTTATAGTAAACCACATTAGAGGAAATCAATAAAAATATAGGGGCTATACCATATGATTCCCACAGGACGTGTCTTCCATAACCAGGTACCTGCCTCGTCAAGTTTCAAAATTACACATATTGGTTATCTAGAGAAATGGATCAACACAAAAGGCCTACGCGTGCTTTTTTAGCTGGCCTACAAGTGCTTTGTCAGCAAATTTTATGTTTTAGCTACATTACAACTCAAAATATATCATGACTCTTACTATAGAGATGTCATCCTAGAATTTGACACACTCCATGCCGTCCCACCTGAAATTACAGACATCTCTACTTCTCTACACATTTCACTTCTATTATCTTTGACATAAATATAAAAAAACTTGAAGCAGGCCCACCACCATGTACCCCACAAAATGTACATGAATGATAACCATCATCTTTTATATCCTCCCTCCCTCTAATAATTATAAAGGTAACCCAAATTACAAGTTTCCTTCAAGGACAAAATCAAACTCTATCACATGTTATTAATTGGCCATGTTCATCTCCACTTGATGAATACAACAAAGATTGATTGCTCTCTATGGATTTCCCATCATTTTTTCCTATATAGCTTCCATTGTTCCACAAACTATGCAAGAAATGGGTTGACATGCATGAATATTCTTTACACTTGTTGTGGAAAGACGATAACATATTCGGTATCCATCCACACTTTCACTACTTCATTATTAACCTTATATTATGCCAAAGGATCCAAGAAACATCTACATTTTTCACCAAGAAAAGCATCAGGGACAACTTGCCAACCATGGAATCTATGTTATGCCAAACACTAGAAAATTTTCTTGGCACCCATATTATAGACGAAATAATGAGGTTTGATTTACGTTTGAGGGGGACATGATCACTTTGGTGCAAGTTCATACATGAACTCAAAAATATGATAACACAACTAGGAATCCCTCTGCTTTTCTTCACTCTGAGTGCAATAGACACTAAATGGCTAGACTTACATAGAGAAATGTTAGGATATCCTCCAACACCATCCATAGATACCCATAACTAGAGAAATAAAAAATTTATCACATACCACATATTGTATTTTTTTTATTAGATACAGTAAAAATAAGGATTGGCTCTCAGGGGCCATTACAAAAGGAGGAACAAAAAACAACAAGTAATAGGGAAACGAAAAATTCCCAGAAGGGAGTTAAACATGCTTAACTCTTACAATTAAGAACCAAACTTTGAAGAAAGGTGGGGAAACCAGAGAGTAGGAGAAACAATCTCTAAAACAACAAAACAACATAAGTTCACCAAAATTCTGCCAATAGTTTAGAACCAAAAGTTAATTTTTTGGGGATCCCCCACTGTTACCATCATGGCTATCGTTGTTCGCACCACTCTCAGCACCTTTTTCATTAATATCATCCTCCAGCTCATCCTCAGAGCTATTGATGTGACAAGTCAAAAATCATTCTTTTGGTGCCCTCCTCCATCCTTTCCAGCTTGTTGCTGAGCTTTTTGACCTGGTCCTCCAGCTTCAGAAATTTTTGCCTAGACTTCACCTGAGCAGTAACAATTTGATTGGAAGCATTTATGACATCCATCATTGTTTCCCTTTGGCCAACATTGGTTTCTTCCACCAATTGGAGCATCCCTTCTAAGTACTAAAACTTACTACACAAATCCTTGAAACCCTTTAAATTACCATCCCTGTCACGTTTTCTCTAAGTGCCCACTTCCCCACGGCCTTCCTCACCCATATATTTTGCATTTTTCAACCTTCATCTTAGTGAGGTAGTCTACAAGAGTGAGGTCATCCTCATCCGCATGTTCTTTCAGGGAAGGGGGCAGAGTAGGTTTCTCATTTTCATACATCAAAAGAATGAGCCCTTCGTGCAGAGGCAACTCCACTTTCTCCTATTGGAAAGCCATTAAAGAGCTAGTCAAATACATAAACAGGAAGAAGGGGATTCTCACCATGACCTTATGGCAGAACATGTTCAAAAGGGTCAAATGGTGAGCATAGATTTTTCTATATTTTCCCTCTAGAGTGATGTAATTCATGATTTGAAGGCACACCTCTCTTCACATACCCGGAATGCACAACCTGACAATACCATCCGTAAAGAAAGAACATCTTTCCTTGCCAACAAAGAACAGTTCAATTTCCTATTCTCTGTTGGTTCTATCCTTAAAAATTTATACATGCATGGAAAAGAGATTCACAATCTTCCGCAAGGAGGTGCTTTAGAAAAAATGCATTGAACCAATTATTGGGACATGTGAGGTCATTATCACTTATCTTTACTTATTTCCATAACACTTCCATTTGTATCAACGACATTTACCTCATTCACAACACGTACGATTGGAAACACAAAGGATTGGCTCATATCCATGGTTTTGTATCACTGCCAAATGTGTCAAAAATGGATGTACTAAACTGGGATGACCCCCTTCAACTAAATACATTTTTTTTTCTTCTACCAAATAGTAATAACATGGAATCCAAGGGGCCATAAAAAATGTAAATTACGAGATTCATTGCTCCCCCGTTGATGACCCATGCTTATTAGACACATATCAGATAATCACATGTAATGCTTAAACTGATTATAAAAACCTGCTAAGCTACGTGTAACAAAAAACAAAATGTAGTGAAGACACCTATTTGTGGAGGATGGGTTCCACTTTTCAATGCAAATATAAATGTCATTTTCCACTGCAAGGGGATTTAACTTTGACCATAGGTGAATCAAGGAAAAACATGTACACCCTTACACATAATGACACAGGGGTCAACATACACAGCTGAGACATGATAACACTATAGAGATAAAATGTTGACTGCTAACATGTTTTTTCACGTTGTGTAGTTCTATAGTACATAAGAAAGTACATAACAAAGGAAGAGAAGAAATAAGAGAGCTACCACAACATGTTGTCTAGGATATCTAATATAGTTGGCATTGTAAATCTTGCAAACACTTCCTAAAACAAGTTCTTATATAAAAACATTGTTGATCGATACATTGGATCACAAGAGACATGCCACACCCCTCTCAGTCTATAGGCATACATTCATTTCCATCTCTATTGGTAAATAGGTATTGAAGTGCATTAGTGCAAATGTAGTAACAACATAAAAAATTCCTTCATTCATAGATGCATACATGAAGTTCCCTTTACACTCGATCAAATCTCCCTCTTTAAGGTTGCCCATGCATGGTTTTTCAAAAATCAAAGGAAAGGATCACAATGGCTACACAAGAAACCCATGCAATCATCTGAGTATTCCCTTTATACTATAACATACCCACTACAGATTTTTTGACATATGAATATTTTCATTGGTCGGAACTTTTATTTTATAAACCATTCTAACATATCCAAATAGACATCGATACTTTTGTAGTTGAAATAACTAGTTGATGGAAAGAAATTAAAAAATACTACCTCCCTTTACATATAAAGAGAAGTGCTACTCAAGAAGAAACCTCCAATGGAATGAGTATCAACAACTATGATTCGTAAGGATATTGCCTCATGAAAATGGAACTATTAGAATGGGAGCATATATCCCACATCTAGTAATGAAACGATTGATGAGATAGACATGATAGTCCTCTAAGAATTTTAAATTAACCATGATTAGAAATAACATAATGCCGTCATCGATTTGCAACATGAGGAACCTAAATTCATAGACCAGGCATGGCTTGAGACTGAACTACCACTTTTTGCTTCATCTAACCAATAAAATCCCCTCCTATTATCATCCAAGAAACAAATTGCACTCAATTATCATTGTACACATGCAAGAAAAAAGGGAAAATTCAACTATTAAAGATGATCATTCAAGGTACACCTGGTAAGAATATTCTACCTCATATAATGCATATAAATGGATTAGAAATACTCATAGGAAGTAGAAGCTCCTCCACTCTCTTATTAGCTCCAACAGGTATTATTACATTCAACATAAATAAATATACTATACATTCTAGCCTTCGAATACCCATTTAAAAAATGAAGGCTTAGAAGGATAGGCCCTAAAACTATTCCAAGAGTGTATGAGTGTCATATAATATGTTCTCATAGAAGAAATGAGATTTGTATGTCCTAAAATGTTGAGCAACACAAGCTGTAGATTGTGTGAGCTATTCCCCCAACAAAACAAATATGATTTTGTCAGATCACTCGATGATATTCATAGGAAAATTATGTCATCTCCCCTCTGTTAATGATATACCATTATATGCGGGAAAATCACTCGGGAACTCCCTATAACATGAATTTGACACATTCATTATCTTAGATAAAAACTTCATACAAGAAGGATTGAACCTACCTCAACTTGAATTCAAACATTTATTGACCAACATAAATAACACAACTAAATATGAAGAATTGGACTCTTCTCATGTCACAAACAAAGTCGTTCATGTCTACCTTAGAGAAAGAAATATTTACAAGTATAACAAACCTCTTCACAATGAACAATTTAATATCCTCACACAATAAGAAGATGCTTAAATCCTTTCACTTTCTAGTTGTAAGGAGCATCGTAGAGGAAAACATAAATGCCACGGAATTGGAGCTCAATGAAACTGAATTGGGAGCTTATGTAGTGTTCTTATGCAAAGAACAAGAGGTTATGTTGATATCTTATTTAATATAAATTGAATTAAATCTATATTTAAAAGTAACTACTATAATGAATGATGTAAAAGTGATTAAATACAATAAGACACAAGAAAATAAGCATGTACAGTATGAAATCCTAAGCAATAGAGAATGAGAGGATGACTTAACTGATTTCACAGAATATGAAGATGATCTAGGTAGGATAACTGTTGAAACATACTATAATTAGTGTCGTCAAGGATTAGTGAAGGTTCTCGAACTCAGAAATGTGTAGGATATAAGTACCCACATGAGGACAGGAGCACCCAGGAGCTAGCGACTAATTTGGGTGCTAGTTTCCAATCAAGTGCTCAGGTTCTATCCCTTTCTATGCAGGAGGAGCTTCATTGTTGATCTTTGTTTTTCACTCTGGTTTCACTCCTAGATCATCGATTTTACCTATGACCTATAAAAGAGTTGTCTACCTAAAAATTTCCATAAACCACATCAAATCTAATAAAAAAGATGCAGAATGTGGAGTCGGACTGACCCTGGCGGTCACCCGAATAGTGATCTTATGACCGAAAGTTGCACTACATATCAGAATCCATGTAGTTCTATGTGTATGTGTTTGTAATGATGCCCTAGGTTTCCCTTGTGTAATTTACACTATGATAGTAGGATAGATATAGAATGCTCTAAGTATGCAAATGTGTGTGATGGAATAAAAATAACTTCCCCTCCTATGTTGTGTATGCAGAGTGATAAAACCCATGTCCCTTGTGTGGATTTGCTAGATGAATGCTTTGAAATTCTCCTTATGTCTTTGAATGGAAAATTAGCTGATAGTAGGTAATGCTTAGTATTTGACCCTTTATTTATAATAAGTAACTAAGTATATATATGATTCCCTTGTTTGAATTTCGTAATTGAGAACTGAAAGGGCAACCCAAAGTACTAAAAGGTGACCAAGAAGTAAAATAGACCATAAAGGATAAGAAAAGGATAGAGAGGGTCGGGAGTACCCAAGAGGGACATGAGCACCTATGCGCTTCTATCCTAACTAGGCGCTAGTATCTGAGGCCATAAAAGATAAATCAGCCAAGTACCAATAAAGTTATGAGATGTGTAAGACTAGTAAGAATGCAAGAGATAAAGAAAAATGTCAAAATGAGTTATCAAGCACTAATTTTATTGCTTAGGAATCATGTATACATGTGTATGCTTTAGGACATAAAAATGTACCCAAGTGCATAGATTTTGTGTCTACATTTTCCCCCACTTTATGCTATTGAGTGAATAATTGATAGTATAAAAAAGATAGAAGATGTGTACCTTGTAATCTTGTAGAGAAAAGTGTAGCTAATAGCATGTCGAGTGGACAAGTGAAGCGTGGAGTGATTGTAATGTGAAGCATGGAGACTAGGAAAGAGAAGTAGACCCTAGGGGTGAAATGTATGCGTAGTACTGTGCTATTAGAGATTGTGCTTTTTGATGTGAGTTGCTTCTTATTTCTTGTGAGGACGGACTTGTGAAAGAAGAGTGAGAGAGTAGTCAATGTTCCATATATGAAAAATCAGAGTAATGTATGTATAAGTACGTAAAAAGTGCATAAAGGAAAGAGTGCACTTAATGTGTAATAGAGTATGAGATAGAAAATTGTCTTGTTTTCTTAGAGTTGCTGGATTTGAACGTTGATGGTGAGGTTTTTGGGTGATTTCATGCCAAGAGTGAGTTCTTTGGGCAATCTCAAGTCACGAGTGAGTTTTTTTGGGTGATTTCATTCCGATAGCGAGTTTGTTGGGCAATCTCACGCCAAGAGAAGAGTGTTGGGGAGGGAGGTCTAGTTTTTTTCTCCTTCCATAATGCTTCGCAATAAGCACCACTGCAGATGGTACGTCTCTCATTTTTTCTTGTTATTCATGTTGTCCCTATTGTAACCGATTGTAACAGATAGAATACATTTTGTAATTAGAGGCAAGTGTGTGCTACTGGAGAATTGTGTTGTAAACTATTGGAGATTGTGTTGAAATGAGAAATTGACTATTTTTTCCCCAGAACACAAGTGCCCACCGCTACTGTCCATGAATAGGTGCTAGTGTTTGCTATGTGTTTGGACCCAATTTTGATTCTGAGCAATTATATAACTGTGTGCTTGTGTTCATTTTGTATTGTGCTATGTTGTATTGTAGCTATGAGATATTGTAGGGGTGATTTGTTCACCTAATAGATGCCCCCTCGTTTGGGGTCCATTTGACGGATGTAGAAGAATGTGGTCCAAAGGAGAGAACTCGATACTGATTTGAAGTGGATTCTTGCGGGGGGTAGGGGATGTGCATGGTAGAAACCAAGGCACATGCAAATAAGATAGACTTGGTAAAAATAATGTTAGTGAAAATAAGCTAGCATGCATTAGAAGACAATGTAACAAGCAACTAAGAAGATGAGATGTAGAGCACCAAAATATGGTTTCGAACATGGTACATCACTCATAATGTCACAAGACAAGCAGGGCTGAAGCGGACATAAACAAGCAAGACATAGGGCATAGCATGAAAAAAATAGCAATCAATAGTAAGCAAAAAGTAACAGATAACAATGGGTGTATAGATCCTACAAGGCAAATGCTACACATGAAGCACCCATTAACATGTTAGAAATATAAGTAGTATGTAAAATTATGTATAGATCAATGAAAAGTGAGTAATAATGATGAAATGTAGTAAATTTTGAAACAATAGGACTTGTGATGTTTGGAGTATGAGAATAGTAAAGTTTGATGCCCCCAGGAGCCTCGACAAGACTGGTAAAGAGAAGTTTTGAGAATTATGCATCATGTGAGAATCTATTAAAGTCTTAAATTCATCTCAATATACCAAGTGAACGTGCATGTGTGCATAGAAATAGATAATGACATACTAAGTATCCAACTAACATCAGAGAAAAAGTGTAACATGTAAGTAGTATGAGCTAACAAAAGTAAATGCAATCAAGATATGCAAATGTTGTGTGAGTGTGATGGAATGTTGTGGTGTACAAGATGTGAAGGGAGGATGAGCCACATTACTCCCCCAATAGATGTGTATGAGACGAGGCTTATTTAGAAATACCCCCTCAACAGTCAAGAATAAACCATAGAGCAAGAGTGCGTCATCGAGAAATGAATGTATTGTATGAGAGTAGATGCTATAAAATATTTATCATGAAGCACTAAGCATGAAATGTAGATGATGTGAGGTCCATTGATGAAGTATTCCCTTAATATTCAAGTGTGAACTATAGCATAACAGTGTGTCATCTGGTAAGGAAGCTGAAGTATGTGAACCAACTATGTGGTGATGCTCATAAATATAGTCATGAAGCATGGGGCCTGAAATTAAGTAAAGAAACTATGAGTAGATACTAGAGACAACCGATAGTGATGGAAGGAGGGAAGAAAGTGTGATGCCCCCAAGTGTTTATATCAAGAGACTCTTGAAAATAAATGCGATCATTGTAAATAAGAGTATCCAAAGTATGTACAGTGCATGAAAGGATGTATATCATATATAGAAAGTAGAATTTGTATCATGAGTAGAAGGATCCATAACTAAGCATGAGGAGCAAGACGTGTATAGAGTAACATAGAAGCATATCTAGATATAACAAGGTGTGCACATAGTGTAGATGAGAGAATGTGTTGTTAGAAAGATTGACGTGAATTGCAAAATAAGAGTAATGTATAGATGTGTATGTGAATAGTATGGATAGGTAACTACTGATTAGATCATCCGATTATAGGGGGAATTTAGATGCCCCTAAGTGTGCAAGTGATGGAGATCTATGTAATGATCCAAGAAACAACTTTCTATGGCAGGGGAGTTTGAAATGTTTCATGGCTATCATTATAAGAATTATCTTGAGCGAAAGAAGGAACTATGCATTTAATTGGAGGAGGTTGGTGAGGGTTCTCAACTTGTGGTGAGGGAATTGGTGGTGCTTCATTGGATGGTTCCTTTTTTGGAATTGATAACTGTGTAAAGGACGTCATAGGAAGAGGTAATGCGGTAAGTATCTTTAAAGGTGGTTGCTTATTTGGGATTACTAATGCTATATAGGACTTGATAGGAGGAGGTAATTGGGTAAGTACTTTTAAAGGTGGTTGATTTTTTGGGATTGATAATGTTGTAGAGGACTTGTTAGGGATAAGTATTTCTAAAGGTGGTATGACATTGGGTTGGATAGGCAAATCTTGACTTACTGGAGAAGGAACGTTAGTAATTATGACGTGATGCTCACTAGACATGGAGGGATCATATTTGGGATTCCAGTGGGATTTAGCAATTGGAGATGACCATGTAGCAGAATGTTGTGTAGCAAATGAAATAAAACCTTGATGCTCAAAGTGCCCAATTCTTTGTTTTAAAGAATAACAATAATTGTCATGATGTCCATTAATTATGTGATAATTGCAAAATGGGTGACCTTTGCATTGTGCAAGCCGATAAGGTGGGTAGTAATGAGTAGATGACAACTTGATCAATTGGTGATTAAGGAGCTTAGGAAGAATATCATGTTGTTTAGCATTTAGGTCAAACTTGAAAGGCGCTTGTAACGGTAAGAATTTGGCTTCACTTGTATAAGTACATGTAATAGACATGGGATTGGTTAATGGGGAACTTGGTCAACTTGTGGAGGTTGTGTACAATCCAAAATCAAAACCCCCAAACTTTCCATCCTTTTTTTTTGTTGACTTCAAGAACTACTGCGTATCCCCATGGTACATACTCAACTTAACACACTTGCCAATGTCTCCTATCATAGGAGGAAACCATCCCCAAATCTCACTTAACATGTCTTGGGGCCTCATCATCTACAAGGCACAAGGCCTAATGCTTAACAAGGCCACAATAGACATCGACAATGTTGACCCTCTAGGAATAACATTTATAACAATCTCAAGAGTGCATGCCCTCAAAGACATACAAATAACACCTAGTTTTACGTTTGAGCACTATGCAAGAACAAAGTACACAAAATAAGTTCACGCACACAAAGAAGAGGACCGCATAATTCATTGTAAAGAGCTTCCACTTCACATACAACACATTTACATTGTCCCAACTATGTAAAACAGATAACTGTAACTTTCGTGTTTTACCACGTAGTTCACGTGTGAAAATATTGTACCATTTTTTTTTGTATTTTCACAAAGGATTGAAATTTTCATTCCTTACAATTAGAATAAGACCTTTGTCTTTTACAAGTCTCAACCCACCTCACTCATAGTGGCCATACACATGAGTACTCTGCCCCAAATCCCCATTTCCAATGGAAAAAATGTGTAAAATACTATTTGAAAATATATATGGCTCATACTTCTGTAGAGGCACACCCTGTAGAGTGATGTTGCCGCAAAGTATCTCATCTTAATTGTAGCTTGGTGTAGCCCCTATCCAACCTCAAGAGTGTTGTTCAAACAACGAAAGCTAATGCCTTAAGGTGTTGAGGAATATCTACTAGCAGTTGCTACAAGTGCAAGGGAAAACAAAAAATTCATGGTTGAAAAGTGAAATTTAATAAAATGAAGGGAATGGTAACAATTTGTGGGGGCATTACACAAGCACCCTAGCCTGCGTATAGACAAGTCATTGTTTGAGTTAATGTATATTAATATATGGTAAAACGTACATGAAGGAAATCCCAAAATAAATAAATAGATGATCACAAACAGCAACGAAAACTGATATTCCAAAATACACGAAGCAACCAACTAACCTGAGAATGATGTGCTGTATGGAACTGAAGTGTGGTGGCTCCTTAATGAAAACCAATAATCAGCATAAACAACGAAGTGAACAAGGTCCAGAAACAAATAGAATGGGCGAGTGATGAAAACAAACAGGCAACCGACACATAGCGGGTGGTAGGCAACAAACCTATCATGCTTATTCCGTTGTTTATGTATTATGCTTCATTTAATTAAGGTGCGTAGTTAATACTGATTGATTTTGTTTTACAGTGCATTGACGTGATGTTATAGTATGTATGAAATAAGTTTTTTTTCAGGTGAGCTGTAATTACACATATATATTTGTTGTAAAACATGGTTGGGATGGGGGGAGTCATGAATGTTGCTGTGCAATTTGTAAGTTATTTGCTTTAAATATGTATGTACGTTGTTGGTATTTTATGTAGAGAAAAAGATTTAATTTAATCCTATCCCTAGAATGTAATTGAAAAAATTATGGACATTATATATTATTTGGAAAGTATAGTGAAATGGTATGTATATGTGAAAAGTTAATACTAGCAATTGTACGTGAAATGTACAATGTGAATGCCAAAAGGATATAGTGAAGAAGCAAAAGTGGGTAGAGAGGAATAATTAGAAAAGAAGATGGGTGTAGCAAAAGGTGTTTGAGGGTGGAGAAGTGCATAGGGAAGGAAAGAGGAAACAAGGAGCCAATGTGAAAATGAATTATGTGCGAAGAGCATGACACATATGTCAATGGAAAGTAGGAGAAAACTCAGAGTGGGAAGACATAAGATGAAACTGCAAAAAGCAAATCTCAACGAACAATTATTTACGAACCACAGATAAAAAAATCGATATGAGACTAGAAACCTCAAAAGACAAATAACTAGGCGAAATTATAGAGACAAATTTTTGTCTTTTACAGTCAATCATTGAATAATTACATTCTTCAAGCAAGAGAGGCCGTGGTTAAAACAGATGCAGTTTCAAACACATTGACAGAAGGTTATCTCTGTCAAAGTGTGTTAAACGCCAAAGGAGATCTATTGAGGAAGTCAAATTGGAGAGAGAGAAACAATGGGAGAGCAAGAAAGAGGAAGATGAAAGATTCTAGAGAAGACTAAAGAAGAGGAAAATGGCTTTGTGGATAAATGGGAAAGTATACCCTCGAATAATGACTTGACAATAACGACTATAGTTCAAAAAGAAAAAAGTTCATGTTATCTACGATGATAAGGAAACTGCTTCCCAAGATATATCATAACGTAAAGAGTGGTGTAAAAGTACTCTCGAATGAATCATTAAATTCTTCAAACATGTGAGTCTTCAATAGGTCTGTTTTCTTCTCTTTATGAGACACATCACTTACATGTTACATATTTGTACATCTTTTATGGCAGAGAAAATTAGAGAGGTGCTGCTCTATGGCTAATTTTAACTTTTCCCCAGAACATATCGTCAAAGGCATTTCATATTCTTACTCCCCTTTACTCAAGCAAAGATACTAACATATAACTTGGCATCATAACTTTCGTGCATGCAACCCGCTCTTATTCAAAGAGTCCACACACATCCCTTGGGGCACACCTCAATACCGGAGCACAGGGAGTTCTTCAACATATGTTGGTACATGCAGAATATTAGAATTAAATATTGTCTCAATGTTATCTGAAGTAGCATGCAACACTTAGCTCTTTACATCAAGTTGTAATATTATGTACTCTACTCATGTTCAAGGTTCAAGTTAATACGTACGATTACATTTGCATTATCTGCTCTTTGTACTTGTCTAACCTTTTAGAACAGTTTGCTCTCCACTCATTCACTATTCAGTTTTGCAGTTACCTTTGTACTGCTATTTTACATGTTGTCTCCTAGTACTCTTGGGATTTTACATGTTGTCTCCCACTACTCATGGGATCCACATCAGGACTACTATTGAAAATTCAAACTCTTGTAGTAACCACAAACACTTAGAAATTTTCCTGTGTTCTATAGGTTTATTTATTTTATATTGACATTATCTTATGATCTAGAAAGAACACAAAAGGGTTGGCCAACACGTAGTATCTAAGATTTTGCGGGGTAGACTATTCCCGGAGCACTTCCCCTTATGTGGAGTATAATTTCTTTCAGCATGTGTTAACAACATAACTTGTGAATTGCAAAGGATGATACAACTTATGATTCCTTCTTGGGCACTCCCAATTGTATAGTTCAAAGCGTCAATATGTATATGGAACCCTTACTCCCAATTAAGTGTGTTGTGGTCTGCCACTGACCACCATGATCTTCAATTTATCAAAGCAGTCTATCAAAGGCTTCTTATTGCCTGGGATCCCATTCAAATGGTGTCATCCGTTGGGAATCACAACTGAACTAAAGATCTTACAAGTCTCCTATATACTCACCATGTCCCCCTACATCTTATGTGGACTGTAATTTCTTTCTACATGTGTTAACAAACAGCTTGTAAATTACAAAGGACGATACAACTTATGATTCCTTCTTGGGCACTTGAAATTGTATAGTTCTAAACATCAAATATGTATATGCAACCCTTTGTACCAATGAAGTGTGCTAAGGTCAGCCACTGACCACCCTGATCTTCAGTTTATCAAAGGCTTCTTGTGGTCTGGGATCCCATTCGAATGGTGTTATCCATTGGGCATCACAACTCAACAAAAGATCTTACAAGCCTCCTATATACTCATCACGTCCAAGTTACATCTTTACGGACTCTATCCAGATTCATCCCAAACTCTGATAATTTTAGCTTTCAATTGATCTTCTGCATTATTGCTGATTTGATTGTAGCTGGGCATACATTCACTTCCAACCACCAACTCAAGCACTGTCCATGAAAGAGATTGAAAATGGATCCTTCTTTGTTACTGCATGGAAATCACATGGGAATGTACTCTGTCACAGGCTTTGCTGACATGATAACCATCGCTCATTGTACCGTATCATTGATGAGTAAAAAATGTGTTACCAAAAAATACTGAATCCAGGGATGAATCTTGGATTCCAAAAGAGCATTAGCTTTGTATAAATTAATCCAATAGAGAATAATCATAAATACAGCCTATGGTTCTTTGCAAACCTCCATGGGACCATGCCCTTAGGGTACCATGTGACGGTGGCCTGCTCTCCTCTTTCACGTTGCCCATAAAATGGATTTTAAGAAATATGAGTTCAAATCCATGGATGTTGTTGAGTTGATGTAGATGGATGATATGAAATCGAAAAATGCTGATCCTTTGGGGAAGTGGAATCAGATCCTACTACCTCCTTTGCTTGTGGAAGAAAAAGATTGATATGAGATTTGGAATTTTCTGTTATGGAAGCAAGAATGCACAATGATGATGACTGGCCATAGAAATGAGGCATTCAAATCAGACCATCCCTTGTCATCCCTGGAAGATTGAAATTAATCCCAAAGCATATCGTAAGCATGGAACATATTAGTAATAAATTATGTATTGAAAATTATAAACATTTACTTTGTTTTCACACAGATTCAACCTTAACTGAAGTTTTGAAACCTTCAAGCTACAAGCCAACATTAATAAATTATGGAATGCAAATTTTAAACATTTCCTCTGTACTAGGACAGTCGAATATTCAGCCCTAACTAAAGTTTTGAAAATTTCTATCTACAAATCTCAGCTGCAACTCAGAAGTGAAAATTACTTCAAACTCTGGGCATCTACTTAAGAAAAATTAAGGAAAATAAGGATAAGGTTGTTCCGTAAATAAAATTACACTCTACAAGATTAAGGAGAATTTATAATGTCCAGCAATTAACAAGCACAATAAAAACATGGTAACTAAAAAACAAAGCAAATAATTTTCTGCAGGTGCCATGTGCAAGAACTCACCATCTCATTGGACCCCATCATAAAGTTTAATGTGAACCATGAAATATATGAAAAATGATGAGAATACTATGAAAATATAAGAAAAATCATCTAAAACCTATCAAACATTTACTCTGTTTGACAGATAAAAAACATGTATATGAGAAGAGGGTAATGAAAAACACTAGAAAATCCAACGTGCTTACCCTGATAAACTAATCCAACATGCTTACATTGAAACTCTAGCCGTCTTTACGAATTTCTAGTGTTTTCTAACTACTAAAATTATAATAAGAGTGCAGCAGTTTAAATAAGAGTGATTTATTTAACCCTCTCAAAAGTCTCATACTCAGGCTACCACTTAGCTTGGATAAAATGAACAAAACTAATATCCTATATAGAAGAATCCGACATATTCAACCGATATTAAATTTGTCCTAAATGAAATCAGTAAACAAGGCAGTCAAAACATAACCCCTGCTCAATAAAAAGTACACCCTTACGACCCATTTGACTATAAATTGCATACCTAAACCGAGAACATTGTCAAATGCATCACATTAACAAGATACTGGAAATCTTGATTAAACAAAATGCCCAACACAATAAAAATTGGTAGTTAGAGAGGAGAAAAATATTTTTCTAAATTTGTTAACTTATAATATTCAAACCCTGCACCAAAATCGAGCATATGCGATAGTTGTATAGGGCTTAGCTCCACCACCTGTGCAAGGAATCACTATCGTTTGCTAACCCTAAACTATGAAAAATGTTAGAAAACATTATAAATTATTCTTGCAGAGACCATTTATAAATCAGTCTTACAGAGACCATTTATAAATCAGGGAAGGCAAACTACAAACTCCAAACATTTACATATAAGCAATAATTTTAAAGTAACTGATGCTTGAAACCTCCAATTGCAAATCTCACCTACAATTTAAGTAGAAAATGACTTTAAACTTTATTCATATCGAGATTAATAAATTCAGCAGAAGGCGGTTTCGCAATGGCCTAATCCTACTCTAAGAATTAAAGAGAAAATGTAACGTTCGGTAATCTGGCACAGGAAAAGTTGGTTACTGAAAACAAAGGCCAATTACTTTTTCACCCTGCAAGGATTCACATCCAGATACCAGCTGGAATAGAACGATTGTCTCACTAACCTTATTAGAAAAATCAGTCTTAGCCATTGGCAAATATAAGAAAAAAACACCTAAACCCTTAATGTCTGCAATATTAAACCCTGTGTAAAACATCTAACCCAACTCAGATAGTTAATAAATCAAATCCGGTTTATATTAACAATGGTTTTTATTAAATTATTAACACACAATCGATTATGTAAGAAGTTAATAATGCAACACAGTAGAAGGATGTTCTAAAAGGGCCTGCTATGAGAATTTGGGGAGAAAGTCTAATACTCTAACGTTGTCCGTCTGGTCTGGACAGATTTGCTCTGTTGTTCAACTCCCAAACTTGCTAAAATATAGCCACAACAAAAAAAACTTAGATAATAAAACATAATGTCAGATAATAAACATCTCTAACAAAATGTTTGGTACACGTCCATTTTAGTAATAAAGCTTCTACATATGACCTCAATGTTGGGTGTGTCTGGAAGCTCAAACGCTCCTATGGTTATCACCCCCACTGGAACCACTGCCAAAGCCAGCGACCCCTGCCATCCCAACCCACCATGGATTTTGTTTGTTCCGTAGTTTATCAAATTCACAGCCAGAATGCCGATTGTGGTAAACATTTGGAACCCAATGTTAAGGGCTCCTCTTAATATCGCCGAACCCATCTCGGAAAAACAAATAAGAACTACCTGCAAAAACAGTAATTTTATATAACTACATTCTTGAAATCTTGGATAAAATCAACAGAAGCCATGAAATTACTAAAGTATTCACCTGATTGGCAAATTCAACACCCATGCCGAGCATAATTAAGCATTTGCATGTTAATGGTGGCTCCATTTTGCGTAGAAACGATCAAGAACTGAAACCCCCAATTAGCATTGAGATTTTCCATCCATAAATTGTGGTAATCACGGATGTTGCAAAAGCTATCTGCCACGCAAAAACAAGGATTATTTATCCACATAAAAGTGTTCAAGCAGTAATTACACAAGCAAAATTGAGAGAATATACTACCTTGATTGAAAACCGTGAGAAGTGTCCCAAATCTGCAAACATGGCCTCCACACCCGTCAATCACATGGACCAGTAAATTCTTCAGTATGATCCTCCAGCAAAATAGCCTCTTCATCAACCTCAAATAAAAGACACACACTTAATATCCCATCCATATTTTTAAATGACAGATCTTTTCAGGCACTATGCCTGGCTAAAATCCTCCATCTTTGACATACTTTTGTATTTCTAAGTTTTGAGGAGTTTCAAATGAGATTTAACTTCTATTCACTGTTACTATTTTTCTCAGATGTTCTTATTCAGAAGTAATTTCTAAGGATATCATAGGATCCTGAAATAGAGGCAAACTTGTAATGCAAAGCACTATGCCTCCAAGGGACTCCCATCCAGCTTTTTTGGTTTTCAAAAGGAGAGCATACATGTAAAATGGTGAAATGGCCCTAAAAACTTTTGGATTCTAACGAATTATGTTGTAAACACCAATGTCGCTGATGCAAATGAGCCAAGATATCACAATGGGTGCAAACATAAAGGCAATATTTTGTGTCCCAAAATGTTGGAGTGCAAACAGAGCCACCAAGATCACACAAGAAATTACTACAATGTACCCTATCAAATTATTTAAAGTGAGTCCCCCAAAAAAATTTTCAGAAAAACAGTCCATTTCCGATTCTTACACCAGGGTTTTAAAAGTTAAGGATAAAAACACCGAAGGATAAAGCCTGAGATTTTGACTACTGTTGTGGAGATTAGTAGACCTGATTTTTATCCCCTGAACTGCCATAATCCCCAAAAAGAATCAAATTTAACAAACCCTGACAAAAAAATTCATGACAATGACTGTGCCGCCCAATGTAAGTTGTTCTACAAATAACAAATTGATCCTTACCGGAAATTGTGGGCGTGAGAACACCATCACCGATGACCTTGGAGGTTCCCAGCAGTACAACCAACGGAAGCCCAACGTTGAACTTATGCCGCTTTTCAAACAATGATTTTATCAAACAACTCAGACCACTTTCTCTCACGTTCTGTCTGACGTTATAGGTTGATACCTGTGCATCCAAATCAACTCGTGGTTGGGACAGAGGCAAAAGTCATGTGTTTACAGATCAATGAATACGAAGAAAAATTCCCACCTGTCAAAAAAAAACCAAAAGAAAATTTAGTCCCGGAAAGATTCGACCCATTGAGCCCTCCATGGGATTGGAAACAAACAAACAAACAAATTCCAGTTACCTTCGCCGCTGTCATCTGCAGTCAACATGAAAAACATATATTTCAAGAGAGGAATGAGCGTGAAAATCCATAAAATAAATGACAGAACGCACAAAATCTCATTCTCGAAATTGAGGCTTCGCGAAGCGGGGACAAGATTCTGGGTATTCTGAAATTTATGTGCTCTTGACAGAACATACAAAATCTCGTCCTGGCCCTCGCGAAGGCTCAATTCTCCAGAAAATGTGCTCTTGAAGACATAAAATGGCGACGTGCTCAAATCCCCGTACACCACTCCTGAAGCTCTGGTAAGCCAAAGCTAATGTTGTTCTATATGAAGCCTATAACAACTATTAGTGACAGTTCAGGCCTAGCCTTACCTCCATCCATTAAATCCATGCAAGCCGCGAAATGTCATGCGAAGGGAAAGGCCAGGCGTCACGCAGGCGTGGAAATAGACAGGGCTGATTTTGAACGTCCGATTTCAACGCATTCTGCAAGGAGGAATGTAGTGCGTTCTATTTCTGACATTTGTCAGAATTCCCAGGTCTTAGTTCACTACAAGAACCTTCCGCGTGGTAAAAGCGTTTACATAGTGGTGCGGAGGATTTATGTTTTGTATACGTATATACAAATGTATTATTTTATTTTGTTATTAGTACATGCCGCGCACGATACTAATGTATTTGCCTTCTCCTATTAATTTGCATGGATGTCCTCCGGAGCCAACATATCCTAATGTTTATATAAATTTGTATTTTAATAATTGCTTGTTTAATGTTGATGTTTTCAATCTCTCGAAGATGGTTGGTTGAGCTTTTTGCCTTCATTGTCCGACTTTATTGGGAGCGCGGCAGATATGACCTGTTTGTATAAAGTTTCCTTTGGTGGAGGTATTTACTGTTTTTTGCCATTGGTTCATGCAACGGCCGTCATTGTTGTGCCCACGTGCCTTCCTCCATGCACAAGCTTGTTGTGCAAGGCGGTGGTCGAACACATAAGGGTTTTCCTCCCCCCTGTGTGTTGTGTTTGCTGCGAGGTCCTGCGTTTTTGAAGATACGAGTATTTTTAGCCTTTTGCTTCTGTATATGTTGTGCAATATTGTTATTCTGTAAAGAGCCTGGAGTCCCCACATGCTCCCTTTTCTTTTCTGAGTTTCATATTTCATATGGTTCAGCTTCTAATAGGATGCTTACTTGCATCTAGTAATTGTTTTAGAAATAGATCTGTTTTCTTTTGCTTGAAGGCTTGTTTAATAGCTTGTATTTTCTTCCGAGTGTTGCTTTTCCCCTTTTTCCCCAAATGTGGTTGAACACCTCCTAGGTCACAGGGTTTCCAGACCTTACAACATTCATTCAACTCATCTCCCCCTCAATTTTTATAATATTTTATTACGATTCTTCCATTTTGTTGTCCTCAATATCAACCAATGTTATTATTTCTTTGAGGAATTCTATGAAGTAGTTCATGGGCCTTTTCAACAAATCCATTTTGTGGCATATCCTGAAATCATGGTACTCCGTGAGATCATATCTCTTCAAGGCATTCTATCAAACAGTTCACGTGCATTTTCAACAAATTCATATTATGCATATCCTGCAATCATGGCATCCCATGAGCCCACATTTATTTGAGGCATTTTATCAAACAATTGACGTGCCTTGTCTATGCTTCCACATCTGGATATTGCACTGCTGTATTCGAGCCGTATCAAGATACAAGATGAAAATTTTGGTGTATCAGATTCTTATATATGAATTGTTTTCTATGTATCCAAATGTATTGAATACACATACAGATATGACAGGGGTAATCTGGAGTATCTGGTAGTGTAGATGCCAATAAATAAGATATGTAATCACTAGAAGAGTTGTACTCAGCTCAAGAAAGTGGAGACACAATTATGTCATAACAGTTAAAATCTACATTAGGATTGGATGATTTCCTTGAAACTCAAGGGCCAAGGCTATTATTAGATTTACCACTGAGTGAAATGGAGTACCCAGCCAAAGTGGCAGATAGTCAATGGAAATAACAATGGTTCAATCCTCACAATGAAACCCGATTTCAGGTCTTAAATATCTAATATTATTGAGTCAATTTTTTTTAAAATTGCCACTTAAGAGTAATCTAAATGATACTTTCTCCAAGACCTAATCAATCTATGTTTGATCATATAACACTTACTACTCTATCTTCATTTTTTGTTTCAGTCAAAGAATGCTTAGAAAACTTTGACAAAAAGATTTTTTGTGCATGAATTACCTTGTTGTGTTTTTGCTTGCATGCCAAATAACACCTTGGCATCATTTTGGGCACTTCTCAATCATATTTGGCTGCAATTTCCTGCCCATTACATTTGTTTCATGCACCAACGAGCAATATCAGTGGAGTGCATAGGTTACATTATCCGATTTAATCACTACTACAATATGGGTTCCTTAAATACCTTGTATTCTCTCTAATCAACACCATGGGGAGAATCTATGATTTTTCCTACAGTATACTTTAAGAAAAATTCCCATATATGAAAACAAACTTTAACTAAAAATCAGTAATTATTATTAAGTCCCAATTTACCATATGTGGAGTCATATTTTCTTACTGAAATGTGCCTTCTTCATAAGTGGCACACTGTTGAAGATGTTTCTATTTTGAGTCCTGACCCTCATTTTCCATCTTCCATTACAAGATTGATCATCATAACAATGCTACCCTTTTTCTTTACTCAGACACTCACATGAAGTGTGTGCAACACATTCACAATCCGCATCAGTAGCACTTTATTTTCTCACAATATATAGAATGCAAAATTTATCATAATTTCTCACGAGCAACCATCACTTATGCTACCTACCATGATTTTCATAAATTTTAATCAATTGTTTGATTTCCTACATAGATTAAAGGGTTCTGGGGAATGTGCCAATATGTGGCATTTGGAAGGTACATGAAAAGCTCGACATATTTTATAAAATACATTGTCTTTACCCGCTAACATATGGTAAGGTATTTTGAAATCTGTTTGTTTTCTTTTTCCTTTTTTAATAGAAATTTGTTTTTTACATCTTTGTCCGTAGGTATTCTATCAAATAGTTCACATGCATTTTCAACAAATTCATATTATGTGCATATCCTACAATCATGGCATTCCATGAGCCCAAATTTCTTTGATGTATTTTATCAAATAATTTATGTGCCTTGTTTATGCTTCCACATTTTACATACATGTCTACTAGGCAGTTGCAACTACATCAGTCAAAATTCCTCTATCCATTATGCTTTAATGGATGTCCATACCCTGTGAATGTTTCTAAGTAATTATAACGCAATTTCAACAAACCCATTTTGGGCATATCCTGTAATCATTATTGTCGACGATACCACATTTTTTTGAGGCATTCTAGTCAAACAATTCACGTGCCTTGTCTACGGTTCCACATTTTTCATACATGTTTATGCTTTGATGGATGTCCATACCCTGTTCCAAATCTCTGATTTTGGCAAAGGCTGGAAGTATTTTTGCAAATGTAAACTGATCGGGTTGAAGGCATATTTGTTACATATGGTGAAATAGTGTGACTGCCTTGTAAGGATAACCATGTCTTTTGTATGTTGCAATAATTATATTCCATGATAAATTGTCTCGTTCTTTCACTTGCTCAAACTCTTTACCGGCATCTATCAAAATTATGCACTTGACATACATTTAAATATGTTTTTTTATGAAAAGTTTTGTTTAGCAAATGTCATTTAATCACCTGTGAGCAATGAAAGAGTTAACTGTTTGTCCTTATGAAACCATGGTCATGAAAATACAGGCCTGCAATAATTACAATAGATGTAATCTTCAGAGGGGTTGTGTGTAGTAAGCAAAATGTGCATTTGCAACCATCAAAGCATAATGATTTCTTAGATGTAGTTGCAAGTACACTAGTAGACATCTATATGAACTGTTTGAAAGAATGCCTGAAAAAGATGTGGTATCAGACATTGCCAAGATTGTAGTATATGTACCAGATGGATTTCACTGGGATGCTCCCACTCTTTGATGTACTAAAACACTTTAGAACATGACCTGACCATTTAAGCTTTATTTATGTTTTATTAGCATGCAACCATGCAAGTTTAGGGGATGAGGGCTGTAGATACTTTTAAATTGAAAAATGCATAAAAACACAGTATCAATTTTGTGAACTATAATTTAAAAATTTTCATTTGACATTGGAATTGGAAACCTGGCCTAATACCGTGCCTTTCCTCTATAAAAGATCCAGAATGAGGGAGATCCATAATATTATAAACCGAATGTGAAGAAAATTTTGAACTAAAAATCATCTTAGATGTTAATTAGTTACCCCTCGACAAAACATAAAATTACGATTACGTCTAACAAAGTGTGCAATATCTTTAATGAGTGACTCGGTAGTGGGTTCTCTCACCACCAGGTTTACCTACATAGAAAGCGTGGTCATCCTCCAAAATCAGCATTCTATGTTCGTTTCCCTGTAGTATCAAAGCTTGGGTATATTTTTTACTCCTGTCGCTCCTTATATTCCGACCACCAATAACCAACAACGTGGGAGGTGATGTTTCCCTGAACAACTGTGATGCTTTGGGATTACAAAAGGGATAGTCTCTATTGACCCCAAATGGCAATGAGCTATGCTTAACAGGGAAAGTGGTGGGAGAATACATCACAGAAACATACTAGGATTTTGTAGAAAATATTATATTTAATTCTCTGCACCCCTTTTGTTGCATGCTCTTATATTGACCCCATGTGTGAATTACTCTCTTGAACCCTATCAATTGGTAGTCTTAGTAGTCTTAGATATGTTTCTAATTGGCCTTGTTGCATCTTCAAATCAGCTGCGTCTAATCCTGTTTGCTGATTTTTATCAATATATGTTGTTGCTTGTGTGATTTCAATTTCATGTTGAATTGTTTCATTAATGACACGCAAAAAATGTTGCATTTCTTCCCTTTCATATACAGCCATTGTGAGAATGTTCTCCACATCTGTTTCATCATCTGCCTAGTCAACACTCAATGCATCATACAGGCGCATGTCATTCGCAAGTGTTTCTTGGTTAAGAGGCCAAATTCAAGTCCTTTTGGATCCAACTTCAATATTTAAACCACAAAGTCTTCCTGATTGTATACATAATGAACATTCACCTGAATGGCAATATCAGAATGACCCGTTAGAAATTGTACATTTACAGATGGATTTGTGCTTCAATAGTGTAAGTTACAGTAAAAATGGAATACTTGTGTTAAAATAGCTAGACGCAAAGAAATATCCTTTGCCTACAATTTGAGTGTTCCATGACAAAAGATGCATAAAAAGCAAACGTAGCTTATCATTTTATATTTATAGTAAATCCAAAGTTAGGTCACTGTACATAGTGGAAACTAGTTGCAAACTCATGCTACGCCAATGAGTAAAATATCTTACTTTCTGCTTAGCATACATCATTGAAACAATTTAAAATTAAAAAATAAACCTGAATGGAAATAGTATAATGAACTGTTTGAAAGTTTTCATTTACAAATTAATCTGTCTTTTAGTACTTTCAAGTGCAAGTATAACTATGCAGTTGATTCCAAAAACTCTTTACAATGTAACACCCTGCAATTTGTCGCTCCAAATCATCAAATTATATTATTTATGTACTTCAATTAGTAATATGGAAATCAAAGCATTTTTGTACTTCCATTCATGCATTGCTTCCTGCAACTGGTTGACATTTTACTGTTGCATTTTTTCCCCACCACATGAATGTCATTTAAAGTTCCAGTTTGTTAACCGTGTTTGTGCAAAGGAAAAAAAAAGTCATTTTTGTCATCAAATTATATTGTTTATGTACTTCAATTTGTAATATGGAAATCAAAGCATTTTTGTACTTCCATTCATGCATTGCTTCCTGCAACTGGTTGATCTTTTGTAATAGTACATTTGTTTAGACTTTCTTTGTAGTTGTTAGATCATAGCTGCTGTGAATTTTATACAACGTTCTAGATATTGAAATAGTGTAACGCTCAAAATTACTAGAACTGGAAAATGAGGATATATATTTTTTTAAATAGACATAAAAATATATTACACAAATGCAATCGTATAGATTTATTTAATCAAATTCTTTAAATCAAATTTTTTCTTTTGATCTATCTGATAACATCTGTGTGAGCCATGTGCAGCTGAGAAGGGTGAATCTAGATCTTCACGATCTCCCTTCGCCACTACTTCGAGTGACAATGCTTACTAGCATTTTGGCTCAACCTTTTTCAAGTCATGGGAACCATGTGAAAGTCCTTGGGTCTACCACAAAGCTAATTTTCTGACTTCGTATTCTGGTATCCGACCATTTCTTACCTCATGTCCAGTGTTCAACTTCCCATGATTAGGTTACTAGCAATTTTAATTTAATTGGAGGACTAGGTGATCAGACAATGCACAACCATCAATGCATTACTTTGGCCAAAGTTTTCCGTCGTGTAGGTTACGGCTAAACTCAAGACAACACACTAGTCTTATGAGTTTAAGTCTTCCGCCTCCTCACAAATATCACTTTCATAGTTATCTAGATCTTATAGTTTGTATTTACTTTATTTCCAATTTAACCTATCTTGCAAGGGTTTATATCGAGATAAATGCCAAAGGCCAACTAGGATCATCATGAGATAAGTATAATGGATCTTTTCATCTATTTACCATCCCATTTAGACTCTCTTTTCATGATGCTTGGTGTTTAAACCTTAAATTACCTTTTACAACGATACTCTTCCATTCTTTATACAACAGGATTTACAATCTTATCATATTAATACCAAGTTTACCGAAAGGCCGAATTAAATATATATATTAAAACATGTATATTTAATTATTCCTTCGATTAGCTATGCCACCAAATAGCTTATTTAATTTAGAAATTAAAGACAATTGATTGCTACAATAATTGCCCAATTATTTGCTTCATACATTGACAAATATCAAATAAATAAATTTAACAATTTATGATAAGTAAGATTTCTCACTTCTAATATTTATCATTTACTCATATTAAGATATTCTTTCATACAAGGGAATCATCTCTTTATAAAAATCATAAATTACATATGTCGTTAAGGTGAAATATATAGCTATTACGGTAACTCTCACATAGTGGAGTTTGATTATTAACAATGGGTCCAAGATCCCAATAAATTTAGTCAAAATTCTAGGATATCATCCTTCTCCTCAAATTTCCCTTTAATTTCTAAGTCTAATTTCTAAGTCTAAAATTGTAAAATTTTGAGTTGGTGCCCTTAAAGTATACTTGAAAAGAGGTATTTTTGAATTTGGAACTTTCCAAGAATTTCAGGGCTCATGAAAATCACTTCATCAGATGGGAAATTTCTTCCCCTTTCCAAAAAGGTAAAGAAGTCCTCCTAACTCCTTGTACTTTTTAAGTTATGGCTCGACGGGCCTAAGTTGAAAATTTTCCCTTTGGCGGACTGGCGGAGATGCGGAGGTATTTGTGCACTTTGATCTTTTTTTGCAAAAAAGCTAAGTTGGTGAGATTTGGCCCATGAGCCTGCAGGGAAGAATTGAAACAAAAATCCCCTAAGGACCACAATCATTCAAAGGCCACCATGTGTCCAAAGAGCCACATGCCGGGCCGGCAAAAACAAGTTTTTGTGCCTTTTTTCCAAAAAAGTGAAAATGATGCAATGAGAGCCATGCACCCATTTCCAATCAGTTTGTGCCACCTGTCCAAAAGGTTATGTTGGAGTAGCTGGCCGGTGGAGGTAAATGAGATTTTGTGATATTTTCCAGAAAAGGTCAAAATGATCAGAATTGAACGGCGACCTATTTCCAATCATAGCTCGTGCCACGTGTCCAAGTCAAAAAAGTCAAGGCGGGGCTGCAGGGAAATTTTTTCCAAAGTGCCAAAACACAAAAAAATTACAAAATGAAAGGGGTTCCCCGTTTCCAACCAATCTTCTCCTTCCACATGGACGGATCCGATTTGAACGTTTTAGGCCGAATGGTTCATATTGAGGTTCAAATGAGATTTTGTGAAGTTTTTAAAAAATGGTCAAAATGTTCAAAATTACACCACGACCCTCATTTCCAATTCATAGCTATTTGATGGTGTCCAAGTCAAAAAGGCAGAGTGGGGCTATGGGGAAATTTGTTCCAAAGTTTTTAAACAAAAAAAATTCATGAAAATGAAAGGGGCTTCCCCCTCAACCACTTGTGAATCTTCTCCTTCCACATGGACGGTCTTACAATTTGAATGTTTTGTATAGCAAATCAATGGTTCATATTCTTCTGGAAAATAAAATGCAATGTTCTTTCTATTTGCACAAATTGGTTTTCCACCATGGTTTTTCTTCACGATTGGATGATTTTTGAAGGGCATGAAGGATGAAATCCATTTGCAAACCATTTTTCTCACCTGGAGGAAGTTATAACCACTTTTCATGAGCTATTTGAGGGGTTCTGGAAGCCATTGTCGTGGTTGGAATTTTGATATGTCAGGACTGTAATTTTGAACTGAAAAGAATCAATACAAGATCTTCTCTTTTATTCCTTTGTTTCTCTTTCTTCCTCTACTCTGGTTTGAGAATCATTTAATCTCTAATATGTGAAGAAACTTTGTGTCTTGTGAATGCAATTTCAGAAGAACTTTGTGTCTGTGGGATTGTATCTAGTAAAAATGTGAATGGTTCTTCTCTGTATTTCATTTGTCCAATGCAAATAAGGGTTTTCTCTACAATCTCTTTTCCCTAAAAGTATTGCCTTCTTCTCCCTCCATCCTCTCCTTCATTCCTCTATCCTCTTGTGCTGATAATTTTCCTTGTAGAAAACGCATTTCCAAGATATCAGAAGACCAAAAATTGATGAAAGTTGTACATTTGTATATATTTTTATCCTTTGCTTTCAATAAGGGAACCTCTCCCATCAAAGAGGAGGGACTTGTTTGTCCCCTGACTGTGGTTTCATCCCAAGTGAAAATTTGAAACCCAACAGTTTTTGGTGACTCCGCTTGGGGAATGATTTCAATAGATTCCTTTCTAAGAAGAACAACAATTTGATCATTCCATTGATCTGGCGACTCTGAGATACACACGTGGTAGAAGAGCTCTTGGAGTTGAAGATTCTCAATTTCAACTTCTGGAGCAGCAGGGTTTTCCTCTTCCTTCAATAGGGAGAAATAGAAGAGCTCGTTCTACAAGCACACCCCCTATTGAAGACAGAACCCTTGGGAGTGGAATCCCTCAAGAGCAACTCAACCCTAATCTCCGTGCTTTGATTCTTGTTGGTGTTTCAGTTCCTCTTCAAGCAGTTTTTCCAAGGATGGCAATTCCATTACCTTGGGGCCACCGAGTTGGTCCCTTGGCTCTTCCACAACCTTTGCATGAGTTACCTAGGGGTAACAGAAAGAATTTTCCCAAATTCAGGGGTGATGGGAAAGTGCACCCTGATGAACACATTGCAGCCTTCATTGTTGCATGTGGAGTCCTCGGTGTGGAACATGAAGATGTCTCTGTTAGGCTGTTTGTGGAGACCTTACAAGACAATGTAGCAGATTGGTTTTACCATCTTCCTGCTGGAGCAATTACCAATTGGACCACGATGAGAACAAGATTTGAGAACCGTTTCAAACCTGCAGAAGATGTGCATGCTCTGCTTGCCCAAATTTCTCAAATCAAAAAGGAACCACAAGAGCCCATGAGAGAATTTGTGGCTAAGTTTAATAAGCTTGATTAACAAGATCCCACAAGACACCCAGACCCATTGATCAGATCCAAAAATGTTTCTTTTTGAATGCACAACTACCTGAAGTAAGCTATGCTCTGAGGAGAGCCAATCTAGCAACTTTGGATGAGGATCAGAGGCTGGTAGTCAGTGTGGAAGATGACTTGATCATGTCAGGAAAACTAAAAATAGAATCCCAGAAATCCAAGACATCATCTTCTTCCTCTTCTCCTAGGAGGTAATTCGGATCAGTTGGTACAAAAGCTGGCCAATGACCTCATTGCAATAAAAAAACAATTGGCTCAGCATGCTCCATACCAGGATGTTCCAAGGAAGAATTTTCAGCCTAGGAACAGACTGCCTTCTTCTCAAACCAGGTTGGCAATTGAAGGTCCACCTCTCAAAGTGCCTGTCAACGCAACATGTGAAGTCCTTGAACCTGATGATGAAGAAGAGAATGAATTGTATGATGATCAAGAAGAAGATGTTGATGAAGAGTTGGAGCAGCCTGGCGATTCTAGAGTCAACTTCCTCACCACTGAAGGTGTTGATGATGAGGATGATTATAATGATATAGTGGCTGACATGAACAACGAGTCATATGCTATCATGACTCGAGAACAGACCAGAAAAAAGGAGAAAGTTGTGCAGCCTGCAAAGAAATCAAAGGAGTCTTCCAATACCATTCCAGTGCTTGCAAAGAGAGGTTCTCCTATCCCCACCACCTCCACACAAAAGGTAAGCTCTGCTAGTTTTTCTCCCTCCAATTCTGCTTCTAAAGCTTCTGCTGTGTCAAATGATAAAGCTGATAGGTCTAAGGTCTCTTCCATTCCTTGTAATGATACCCCATCCACATCTGGATCCTTTGATATTATTGATCACATAAAGAGAACTAAGGTTCAAATTTCTGAGGCTGAGTTTTATCAAACCCATCCCAAAGCCTTTGCCAAAATGGTTGATTTTGTCAACTCCAAATCTAAAATCCCATCCCATGTTTCCAAAGGTCTTTTGCCAACTCCTTCTTCCCCTTCCCAACCAAATCTTGTAGCTGTTGTCACATCACCCAATGAGAAAATCAGACCTTTCTATGTGACTCTCCTTATAGCAGGCCACAAGCTTAGTAATTGTGTTATTGATTCTGGAGCATCTGACAATGTAATGCCTGCTAAAGTAGCTCATGCCTTGGGCCTCACTCTTACCCACACATATGGTTCTTGTTATTCTATGGAGAGTAGGGAAGTGCCTTTAGTTGGGAGAATCAAGGATGCACAAGTAGCTTTCGCTGCTTGGCCAGAGAAAAAGGTTTTGGCAACCATCTTAGTTGTTGACATTCCTCCTTCCTATGACATGCTATTGAGTAGGAAATTTTGCAAGGATGTTAGAGGGGAAATCAAAATGGATTGGTCACATGCACTCATTCCAGTTAATGGAAAGATGAAGAAGCTGATGCCTGAGAAGCAAGCTGAGTATATTGTGCAAAAAATAGATGATCCAAAAGCACAGATTTTGTATGAAGACATTGGGCATGGGAACTATATGATTATGTCACTGGATGAAGCAAGTCCATCAAAAGGAGTATTGTTTGATCCTAATGATGTCTGGACATTGGAGTTTGATGGCAGTTGTTCCTCAACTGGCTCTGGAGCTGGTATAGTGTTGATCTCTCCTGAGGGTAAGATTCACCCTTTTGCTTTCAAGTTTCAGTTTGAGAATACCAATAATACTGCTGAATATGAAGCCCTCATTCTTGGGTTGAATATGGAAAAGGAGATGGGAGTTAAGAACCTTTTTTCTCGTGGTGATGCTGAGCTTATTGTAAAGCAGGTCTGAGACCTTTATCAAGTAAAAAATAGAAGATTGAAGCACTATAGGAATCTGGTCTGGGATTCTATTGAATTCCTCGATGCTTTCTCCATTGCAGCAGTACCAAGAGAAGAAAATACTAGGGCTGATTCCCTGGCAGTCTCTGGATCTTTGTTAATTCCTCATCCTGACTTCTCTCAGGAAAAATTCTCCATTGAAATGATTCATAGGCCTAGCATTCCTGACAATGCCAACAATTGGCAGGTCTTCAATGATGACCAACATCTACTCTCTTTCTTGGAGTTGAGAGATAACTTTGATCAGTTGTATTTTGAAGGAAGTGATAACTTGCCCAGAGAATGTGTGTCTTCAAATGAAGAAAGTGTCAAAGAAGAGATGGATCATGATGGATGTATCAGACTGAAAGGCAACAAAATTCCTAAGGGTTTGGTGAGTTTGGAGGATCTTTTTGATAAACATGATAGGTATGTCAAATCTAAAGTTTCCCAAGGAAATCAACAATCTGTTGAAACTGAAAAAATAAATATAGGAAGTATAGATGAACCTAAAATGGTGAACATCGGAAATGTTGCACTCAAGAAGAAAGAGAGAAGGTGATAAATATTTTGAAGAGGTATGTTGATGTGCTTGCTTATTCCTATGAAGATCTCAAATCTTTCAAACCAAAAGAAATGCAACATTCCATCCCTCTTAAGCCTGACATCAAGCCTTTCAAACAAAAGCAAAGGCAGTATAATCCAAAGATTGCTGACACTATCTTTCAAGAAATACAAAAACTTTTAAAGGCCTAGATCATCTTTCCCATCCATCATTCCACTTGGATTGCCAACATAGTTCCTGTCAGAAAGAAAAATGGGGAGATTAGAATCTGTGTTGACTTTAGAAATCTAAATCAGGCTTCCTTGAAAGATAATTATCCTCTTCCCATGATGGACCAAGTGCTACAAGTTGTCACAGGCTCGGAGATGTTATCAATGTTGGACGGATTCTCAGGGTACAACCAAGTAGAGGTAAACACTGCAGATCAGCATAAGACCACCTTTACCACTCCTTGGGGCACTTTTTCCTACAAGAGAATGCCATTTGGACTCATCAATGCTGGTGCTACTTTTCAGAGGGCTATGGATCTGGCTTTTGGTAGTTTGAAAGGGAAATGCATCATGGTATACCTGGATGATTTGACTGTCTTTTCAAAAATCAGAGCAGATCATGTTCAACACCTTGAAAAATTCCTACAAAAATGTAGAGAGCACGAAGTTTCTTTGAATCCTAAGAAGTCCATGTTTTGTGTAACCGAAGGTAAGTTGTTGGGACACATTGTCTCAAAAGATGGAATCAAAATTGATCCGGAAAGAATTCAGGCCATACAGCAGATTCCTCTTCCCACGAGTAAGAAAGGCATTCATTCCTTCTTTGGTAAGATTAATTTCTTGAGGAGATTCATACCTAATTTTTCTGAACTTACTATGAGCATTGCTCACATGATGAAAGGGAAGCAGAATTTTGGCTGGTCCTCTGAAGGAAAGCTTGCTTTTGAAGATATCAAAAAATCCATTGCAAATACTCCCACTTTGGCATGTCCAGACTTTAGCAGAGATTTTATTATATATTGCTATGCCACTGAAAACACTTTGGCCACTGTTTTAACTCAAAAGAATGTTGAAGATCACGAATTTCCCATAGCATTCATGAGCTACATTTTGAAATCCCATGAACTGAAATACACCATGATGGAGAAACACACTTTTGCTGTTGTAAAAGCTGTTAAACAATTCAGATTTTATATTCTAAATTCTCATGTTGTTGTGTTTGTGCCTGATACAAGTGTCAAATCGATTCTCACACAACAAGAATTTGGAACTAAGAGAGGTAATTGGGTGGCAAAAGTGCAAGAATATGATTTGGATATCAAGCCAACCAAGCTGGTTCATGGTAAGGGCCTGTGTGAGCTCATTGCTGAAGGTGCTGATGAAACGTTGTCCAAAGATGAAGTGGATCTACCTGTGGTTTTGTTTCTCAGCTCGACAGATGTATGGTACGCTGATATTGCTCATTTTCTGACCTATGGTGAATGCCCATCTCACTTGACTGCAAAAGAAAAAAGAGCCATCAAACTTAGATCTGCACAGTATGTTCTTTGGGAAAATGCTCTTTTCAAATGAGGTGTAGATGGAAGGTTTTTAAAATGTGTAGATAAAGAGAAGCAAAAGAAATTATTTTCTGCTTTTCATGATCAAGCTTGTGGGGGGAATTTCTCCTCTACTGTAACAGCTCACAAAATCCTTCATGCTGGCTATTATTGGCCCACTCTATTCCAAGATGCATCAAAGTGGGTGAGTAAATGTGAAGCATGCCAAACGTTTGTTGGAAGACCAAGGTTGGCTGCTTTGCCTCTCAAGCCAGTGGTGATCGAGGAGCCCTTTCAACAATGGGGTTTGGATTTCATCGGAACTCTCAATCCATCTTCAAGTGCTGGACATACTCACGTGTTGACTACCACAGATTATTTCACCAAGTGGGTGGAAGCCATCCCAGTCAAGAGTACTACTTTCTGAAGTAGTATGCAACTTCATAAAGGAAAACATATTGATAAGATTTGGAATTCCAAACAAAGTGTGACTGATAATGCTTCTAACTTCTCCTCTGCTGAGATAATGGATTTTTGTTATGGATATGGAATATCTCTTGCTCACTCTTCTGATTATTATCCTCAAGGGAATGGACAAGGTGAATCAACAAACAAGAATTTGGTGACCATTGTCAGGAAACTTGTGAATGATTCTCAAAGAAATTGGCATAAGAAATTATATGATGCACTTTGGGCTGATAGGATTACACCTAAGAGAGCCATTGGAATGTCTCCTTTCCAAGTAGTGTATGGTGTGGAAGCTCAACTTCCAGTGATGGTGGAGTTGCCAGCTTTGCATTTGATGAAAACTATTGAAGATTCAAGCTTCAACAGTGCTCTAGACAAGAGAATCATGTATCTCCAAAAGTTGAATGAAGATAGATTGTAGGTGGTTGATAGAATAGCAGCCCATCAGTTGAAAGTGAAGGATTTGTTTGACAAGAAAGCCAAATCCAGAGTTTTCCAGGTGGGGGACACAGTGTTGCTATGGGATAAGAGACATGAGCCTCGAGGAAGCCATGGTAAGTTTGACTCACTTTGGCTTGGCCCCTTCAGAATCAGACATTTTTCTAGTGAGAACTCTTTTTATTTGAGTTACATGGATGGATCTTCTCTCCCACTCCCTTATAGTGGGTATTACTTAAAGTTGTTCAGGTCCTAGGTGATTAGGGAGTCCCTCTGTACATTGTGTATTTTCTTTTTTTTTGGTTTGTTTGTTTCCTTTTTCTTCCTTGTTGTGTGGGGTGTTTGTTTTGGGCCCTCCTTTTTGGTTTGTTTCCTTTCCTGCCTTGTGTGTGTTGTCTTGTATTGGTTTTTCCTTTTGACTCTATCACCCAATGGATAAGCACTAGTCTTCATTTCCCAGAGTTGGTCTGTTGTTCTTGATCTTGCCTTGTGCCTTTGTTTCAAGCCAAGTCATCCCCAGAAAGAGCTAGCTATTGTCACCCTCACCCTCAAATTTCCCTTTAATTTCTAAGTCTAAAATTGTAAAATTTTGAGTTGGTGCCCTTAAAAGTATACTTGAAAAGAGGTATTTTTGAATTTGGAACTTTTTAAGGACTTTTAGGGCTCATGAAAATCACTTCATTAGATGGGAAATTTCTTCCCCTTTCCAGAAAGGTAAAGAAGTCTTCCTAACTCTTTGTAATTTCCAAGTTATGATTTGGCGGACTTAACTTGACAAATTTTCCCTTTGGCGGACTGGTAGAGCTGCGGGGGTATTCGAGAATGTTGATTTTTTTTGCTCAAAAGCCAAAGTTGGCGAGTTTTGGCCCGTGAACCTACGGGAAGAATTAAAACCAAAAAGCTCCTAAGGCCGCAACCATTCAAAGGCCAATCAAAGGGAGGATCAGACCACGTATCCAAGCCAAAGGAGCAAGGTGGGTCGGCGGAGGCAAACAAGTTTTTGTGTTTTTTTTCAAAAGGGTAAAAATGATGCAACGAGAGCCGCGCACCCGTTTCCAACCAGATTGTGCCACGTGTCCAAAGAGCCGATGCGAAGCAGCGGACCGGTGGAGGTAAATGATATTTTGTGATTTTTTGTAGAAAAGGTCAAAATGCTCAAATTGAACGGCGATCCTATTTCCAATCATAGCTTGCCATGTGTCCAAGTCAAAAAAGCAGAGCGGGGCTACGGGGAAATTTGTTCCAAAGTGTCAAAATACAAAAAAATTCATTAAAATGAAAGGGGTTTCCCCCATGCCCACTCTAATCTTCTCCTTCCATGTGGATGGCCCGATTTGAACTTTTTCATAGAAAATCAACGGTTGATATCAAAACTGCCAAATAAAATGAAATGCTTGTGTATTTGCGCAAATTGGTTTTCCACCATGGTTTTTCTTCACGGTTGGATGATTTTTGAAGGGCACGAAGGATGAAATCTGTTTGCAAACCATTTTTCTCTCCTGGAGGAAGTTATAACCACTTTTCACAAGCTATTTGAGGGGTTTTGGAAGCCATTGTCTTGGTTCGAATTTTGATATGTCGGGACTGTAATTTTGAACCAAAAAGAATCAGTACAAGATCTTCTCTTTTATTCCTTTGCTTATTTTTCTTCCTCTACTCTGGTTTGAGAATCATTTAATCTCTGATATGCGAAGAAACTTTGTGTCCTTGTGATTGTAATTTCGGAGAACTTTGTGTCTGTGGGATTGTATCTGGTAAAAACGTGAATGGTTCTTCTCTGTATTTCATTTGTCCAATGCAAATAAGGGTTTTCTCTGCAATCTCTTTTACCTAAAAGTATTGCCTTCTTCTCCCTCCATCCTCTCCTTCATTCCTCTATCCTCTTGTGCTAATAATTTGCCTTGTAGAAAATGCATATCCAAGATATCAGAAGACCACAAATTGATGAAAGTTGTACATTTGTATATATTTGTATCCTTTGCTTTCAATAAGGGAACCTCTCCCATCAAATAGGAGGGACTTGTTTGTCCCCTGACTATGGTTTCATCCCAAGTGTAAATTTGAAACCCAACAACATGGTACAAATTCAACTCTTATTTTTCTTACCTTCCAATCAACAAGCAACTTAACAAAACTATCTGAAATCATCATTTCCAAATACCAATTAGACATATTCCCTCTAGGTAATGCAGCTCTATAAAACACACAATAATTTTATTTCAAACAATCAAAATACATTTATATATATAGGAACAGTCCAACTAAATAGCGTAAAAACACCTCTATTAAATCATTTTAACATGTTCTTTCAGGTAACCGATAGATCAACAAAACAAATTGACCCTACATACCATAGGATGATAATTTTAAAGTCTGTTTGCATACAATAACATCAATAAGTTTCTAACACTTCCAGTAACGAAATCCTTTAAGAAAAACTAAGTCATCTTACATAGACTGTTAACACTAATTTTTTTCAATCCGGTAATAAAATTATACCTACCGAAAAATCGACTTGTACATATCCAATTCAGTTTGTTCTAGCATTAATTTCTTTTCTATTTAGAAATTATTAGAATCCGAAAGCAAATATATCAGGCAGAATGATGAAATACCTGGTAAAAACATTTTTCACATTACCCAGAAATCGCTTTGATCATACAAATAAATTATTGTTTGACTGTAATAGAACCTAGAGGCAGAAATCGATTTGGGTTTCTAGAAATCAAATTTAAAAAGAAAAGAAAATAAAATAAAAATTGATTAGGAACACCCATCTGTGTTTTTTCTAGGTTTAGCTAAAACCACACAAAGGAAGCTTAAGAGAATACAAAATCCATCAATTTCCTTTTTAAATTTCATTTCCAAGCAATTAAATCAGAAGTTGTCCACAAATTTATTTAATTGCCATTTAAAACAGAATGTGTATTTCCTCATTATTTACAAATAATGCTGCAGAGAAGGGAGAAGATATTCATGCCTGAAGTAAACCCAGAATTAGCAACCTCTTACTCTTCCAGCTCCAACAAGTTGAATCCTTCCTTCCTCCCAAAACTCACGTAGGTATCCCAGAAGAGAGGAATGAAAACAGACAAAGGAGAAATAAAATAAAATATAATGAAGAAACTATACTATAATGGAGAATTTTCGGGCTTCTCAATGTTGCTTCATGCGTCAATGCATGCCACATACTTGGTGCCAGATGAAGGCGTGTCCCTTTCAAAAATATCACTTTCTAAATATTAAAATATTATTATTATTATTCTTTTTAACTTTTGATTTACATGTCAAATCCTTTTAGGATTTAAATATATAATTTCATAAATTAATAATGCATTTTTTTTAATTTTATTTTAATTGATACCTAACTTTAATGGTAAAATTAATCATCATAATATAAGTCCACATATTGCCAACAATATGTTATCGTAATAATTATTCGAATTCCCATGTTCCATATAAAACATTCAAACAAATGAAAATCACTAAGTCCATAAATAATAATTCGAATATTCTCATAAAGCTGGTTTGATATAGCATTGTCAAATAAAACAGAGGCAGTATTCATCACAGTTATTGCAAAAGTCGAACAAAACATAAGACAACCAAACCAATTAAAATAAAATAACCAGAATAAATAACCGAAAGATTCACTATCATTAATGAATCATTTTACCTATGATTAAGGCCTAATCATGTTTTAGGAAGGATCGTCGAGGTGGGTGTCGAGTTATTTGTTCCGCAATGTCATGCCCCGTAGCAAAAGTTGTAGGTCATGATACGACGAATCAAATGAATTTTATACCCAATGATGATCTCATCTAATCTTGTTTAGACTTAACTGTAGTTAATTTAACTTATAAGAAATTTTGGGATGTTACAAATAGGCTATAACACACGCCTTGAGAGAAAATGACATCTAACTCGATTAAAAATATATACACTTTTCTATTCATCGTTTACATATTACACGTAACTGCTGATGCACAAATAGGTTAATGTTATATTTCTATTTACTGTGTCATATTCAAGTACAATTACCAGAACATTTGCAATTAATGTTGCCTTTACATTGGCAATTACATCATAAGAATAGCATCATCTTAAAGGTTAGTAGTTTCAGAATTTACTTTATGCCTATATATGGTTTTCTGCATCGATTTGTATTAACTTTGTTCCATTTCTTCCATACATAGAGCTACATATACATCTTCAAAATGCATCTTTATAATCATCCTCATTTTCTTATGTTCTATGCAATATATTTGGACACAAGTATCAAATTCTCATAACACCCCAACAAAACTGTAAGAAACTCACATAACTTTTACAGTTACATTTGTGAAGGTATGTAACAACATCTACAATATCTTTTCGATTTGATTTAGCTTCATATAATACATGCACATTTAAATTTTATAAAAAATTACATTGGTTATTGTAGCTATTCAACTTAAGGTTACGTAAGTCGTTACAAAAAATGGGTAAAATTACGAATCATATAGAAATAAAGTTTAATAATTTGCATGTACTCAAAAACAAATTACACAAGAGAAAACAAAGTCACAATAATATAGAAAAACACATTAGGAAATACGAAACAACAACTTGCAAATCCACTTTGGTTTCCAGAATAGTAACAAGACTTCCCAGTAATAAAGACGCAAATGAAAAGGAAGTAATTAATGTTAAAACATAGATACCACAAAATATGCCACCATTTGTTGACATTGAAAGTGCATTGCAACATGATCATCTATTTCAAAGTACATCATTCAACTACAATGCAGGGGATTATCTTTTTGACACAATTCAAGTATTATTTCATTTTCAGTATACATCAATTGAATTGCGTATGGGTACAATAGACTATTTTAGATCATGCTTAAACAATAGGGACCCAACAACAAATATCATCGTATGAAAATGAATTGCATGTTGATATGCTTTTCAATTTGCATAGAATATATGAAAAAGACACTTACTTGCGTAGGATGATGCTTTCTACAAATGAAAATAGAGATGGCATTGAAATAGGTCTATGGGGTGATACATTTTGTACCCATTGGTTGTCTAAATGGCTAAACATTTCAATTTGTATATGGTCAATTACCCACAAAAGAAAATACCTTCACTTTAACAAAGAATCATTGACACCACCATATTCAATATTATTTCACGATAGAAACCCAACTTGTGGCCACTATGAACTTTTGTTTTGTACCATAATAATCCCACGACAAATTCTAGATATCCATACAAAGTTATCATACTTGTAATGATCTACCTCCTATTTGGAATGTCATTACTCTTGAAATAGAAAGATATGGCCTTTTAAAAACACATGCATTTAGTAATGACTGTGGTGAGAGAATGTTTACTACAATTAGTCTTTTGAAAATAGAAAATTTTAATGCAATAGCTCTTCGCCGGTATATGGTACAATCTTTGACTAATGCAATTTTAGGAAAAGATACATACACAATCAAATGCTTAGAGCTATGCAGCCCAAAATTTGGCCAGCCAACAGAAAATCAAGTATTCGACCCAAAAATATATCTTGCTTTAGTTGGACTACCAAATGAAACAAGTGGTATCGAAAGTAGTGATTTATGCTTGTTATGGCTTTCCCATATTTTGCAAGCAAAAATCCAAAAATGGGTAGCAACAACTAAAAGAATTGTTCATGTATATGAATTTTTCCTGCAACCAAAAAGAACCTTTAATGTCATATCATATGAAACAGATACAGTGCATATTCATTATGATCCATTAAGTCACTTGCATAAAACAACAAAAAAATAAAAATGCATAGAACAATAGAAAATATAATGACCAATGAAATGCAATTGACAAGAAACAATGAAAGTGGGCCAAACAAGTTTAAGAAACATTCAACATTACCATTTCCTAGTGCAAAGGCAAATGTAGGTGCCAGTACAAGATTGCACCATTGTAAAGCCCAGATAGGAAAAAAAAGGAAAGGAACAAGTAACTCAACAAGAAAACAAAATAAAAAATGCAATGACCAATCAAATGCAACTGACCACAAGCAATGGAAATGGGTCAAACAAGTGTAGTCAACATACAACATTACCATTTCCTATTGTAAATGCAAGTGCAGGTGCTACTATAGAAGTTACACCATTTAAAAGCCCACATAAGGAAAATGAAAGGCTAGGAACATGCAATGAACAAAGAAAACAAACAAACAGATAAAACAATTACACTATACCCTCTGTGCTATAACAAATACGCTAACACATGCTTGTGCTCTTTGTGAATGTTTCCATTTTAAAAAATACATAACCACGATTACCAACAATACTATCAATTATTTTCTGTCTATATCTAGTGACATATCAATCAAAAAAGCTTACATTGGGTGACAAGATATGTAAGCAATGCAATAATGCCATTCAACATCGATTGCTTCCCAAATTTATTGCTCCTTTCAACATAAGAAGAAATGGGAAAATAACTTGAGTTCATAGATTAATCCTTTTAGAAGAAAAAATTGTTGCTTTATGTATGCCATTTGTACAAATAAGGCAACTTGGATACAAAAGACCACAATTTGGTCTTTGTGGAACACTTATTAATGTGTTTGTTGATTTCAACTGGGCACAAGAGGCATTTCCAAAGAAAATAAATGAAACTGAAACAATTGCAATTCAGATAAAAAGAAAGTTGGAATACGAAATTCCATATCTAATAGGAAATGTTAGGCCTAACTATGTCATGCAGACATTAATGGAACTATGTAAATGTCCCCATGTATATTGAAAATCATGTAGTTGTTAATGATGACTGGAAAAGTAACTTTGAAATGCAAGTTGCAAATGTAGTAGACAACATTGTAAATATGGAAGAAATAAATTACAATCCTAATGGAATTGAGGTTGAACTCATCATAGAATCAATTGTACATGCTTATGAAAATGCTCATTCAATAAGAGACCTTCAAGAAAATGTTCTTGCAATTGCACCATCAGAAGGATTCAAACCCTTAGGCCTTTTTGAGGACAAATTTTGTGAAGAAATGAATTTCCCTACTTTATACTATGGAATGCATCGTGACAATGACATTACAAAAATATTCCATTACCAAAAAATAGCAAAATGGGAGCTAATGCATTGTAGAAATGATTTTACAACTCACACTACCAATATTTTCTTCAAAGCAATTAAATCTATCTTGCAACAAGTTTCAAGCTATGCATGGATATGCATACACAAAGGCCAATTGCAAGGGGAAAAAATATATGCCAAAGATCTTAAAAGCAAATCAAGGGTGTCCAACATCCGTAAATCGTCAATAGGATTTACAAGTTTAAAAACCATCCGAACTTCACCTAATTATTTAGCAAAGACTAGGAAGAACATATTTGCAATGATAAGACAACTAGGTGCACCAACTTTATTTATTACGCTAACAAGTGTTGATCACCTATGGACACCACTATGCAACACACTATATGCTCTATCTGCTAAAAAGAAAAGGCATAGTGAAAGCATTGATGATGATAACATCGATGCAATTATAAGGAAAAACCCAGTAATTTGTAGCCGTTACTTTAATCATAAGATAAATGCATTTAAAAAATTGATGCTGACTAACAATACTCTATTTGGAAAAGTATTGGACTTCTTCTTTGTAACAAAATTCCAAAACCGTGGAAATGAGCATGTGCATTTTATGCTTTGGGTAAAGGATGCTCCTGTTTATGGCAAAAGTTCACATGAAGAAATACAAAACATTTATAGACAAATATATCTCTGCAAATTCATCACTACTTAACACGAATTTGGAAAAAATGTAAACCCACCATCATACGGAAACGTGTACAAAACACACAAACTCACATTGCAGATTTAATTTCCCATTACCACCTATGGATAAGACCACAATACTAGAGCCTTTAGAAAATACAGATGTCATAATTAAAAACATAGCAAAACAGCTTTTCCAAAGCCTACAAACAAAAAAATATAGCCACTGCATAACATTTAATACATTTATTGAAGCTCATAACTTAAGTAGGAAAACATATCTTACACTATTACAATCTCTTCTCACTCGTCCTGCCATAATCTTAAAGAGGCATCCACATGATTTGTGGACAAATGCATTTGCTAATAAAGTACCAAGCATATGGTATGCAAATACAAATGCATAGTTCATTTTAGACGTTTATTTAGCTGCAACTTACTGTACATTGTACATGACTAAATTAGGTCGGAATTTAACAACTACTTTTCACAAAATTCATGAAGAAGCAACACAAAATAATGAAAGTGAAATGCAATTCATATGCTGTCTAGGAAGTAGTTTACTTAACTACCAACAAATGTCGACACGTCAAGCAGTGCACATTGTGCTTTCACTTCCATTACATTATGGATCTAGGAAAACTATTTTCATAAACACATCTCCAATTACGAATAGGACATTCATTTTAAAACCTCCTAAGTTGATTGCTAAAGAACATGACAATTCTGAAAATGTTTTATGTGCTTCAATTAGTGACAAATACAATGCAAGGCCTATATCATTAGAAAACATTTTCCTAGCAAGAATTTATTGCGTACTATACAAAAACAACAGAAAATATGAAACGTCGTAAAAAATCCAAAATCATACGTTATGTAAGATACAATAAACATGTCGATGCAGAAAACTATTACAGAGAAAAATTGATGTTGTTTATGCCATTTCGTGAACCAGAAGAATCATTGAAAAATAATTTTGACACATGGTGCTCAACATTTACTGCCTATCAAACACTGGTAGATGAAAATGAAAACCAATTCATTGCAAAAGCAGATTCTCAATGGGGAAACATAGACAACGTTGCTTACAACATTGAAAACGAGCCCAACTTGACATTCGACTATGAAAATGTAAATGAACCTAATGGGCCTAAGCACTTTGAGCAATATGACATTGGAAATGACCTTCAATATGCCACAAAAAAATAACAGTTCATAACCAACCAAACAACATATTCAACATAAGCAAAATTCCTTTCTTAATAGATACTGAAGAGTACTTTGCTCTGCAACAACAATTAAATGAAGAACAACAAATTATAGTAAAGGATATTAGCATAAAAAAGTTGTTCTAGATTCATGGTTATTCAAAAAACCAATCATGCACAATGAAACAATACAATATACATTTTGGCAAGACTATGTCAAATGCTTTCAATTGGACCATGTAATGCGGCAACAAAATTGCATGTTCATATCAATCCTTAACTGTATTAGGACTTGCACACAAACAAATGTAGATATTCAATACTTAAACTACCACTGCTATAGACCCCCGCCACTAGATCCAAGTTTCCCATACTTATTCCACAAAAACATCGATGTTGACCGCCACAACAAGAACATGCTTATGCTTCTGCCAGGAGAAATGTGCACACTAAATGTAATTGACTACATCGAAGCTAACCTCATTAACAATGACTTAGTAACTACCAAAAAACCAGTGCTACCAAAAACTATAACACTAAAACAAGACATTCGAATAGAATTGATTGGTGGAAACTACAACATAAACGATGGCTTAGTGAATGGCGCAGATGGAATATTCAAAGCTTTTACAACTGGAACACCAAGTTTAATTTGGATAGAATTTAGCAATATTGACATTGGTAAATGTGAACGTACCAAAATGAAAACCATGTACACAGGAAAAATCAGTAAACACTTGACTCCTATAACAAGAATTGTAAAACAAATATGAATTAGCAAACAAACTATTATCCGCCATCAATTCCCCGTACAAATATCTTGTGCCAGAACCATACATAGAGCCCAAGGCCTGACAATGAATGCACTGGCTTTCGACCCTCACAAAGTAAATTTCCATGGCCTTGTATACATAGCACTTTCGCATCTAAAAAATATTGAATCATTGTATCTTATACATAAACTACAACAAACCAACTTCGTATTATCCAGTGACGTAGAATCTGAAATGCATAGGCTTGTACATTCTTCAAAATGGGCACCATTATACAGTTTCACACAGTGCAAGCCCCAAACACTTGCGCATTTTCTCACTCAATACCAAAAGTTTAGCACTACACATTCAACACATAACGCATGATTTTGCAATAATGCAATCAGACATAGTCTGTTTACAAGAAACACAAACCGCCAAAATGCCAACCGATACAACTCTCTTGCAAATATTCAACATTGTTCCTACCATGAATATCCATGGGCTTCTTACATGCTGCAATAAAAAAATCAATGGACACAACATTAAAACATTTAGTACACCCCACATTGAAAGTACTACAATTGATATATGCTATTTGAATACGCATATATGAATAGAAAACATATATTTGAAGCCATTAAGCCCACTAATAAACATTACAAGATTCTTAGAAGTCATCACCTCTAATTTACCAATGGATATGCAACTCATAATAGTTGGTGACTTCGACATTGACATGTCAAAGGCCAAAACCAAACAAGCCCAACTTTGCAATGAAATGCAGCAACAAAACCTCTTCCTTGCACCAACCATTGCAACAACCGATAACAACACACAAATAGACCAATGTTGGACGAATATGAATATTGCAAAAATCACCATTGAAATTAGCCATGCATATTGGACTGACCATAACACACTTTTAATTTCATTCCCAGTTTTGTAACAAAGCAAAATACATACTACAAAAGCAATTGCAAATACAAAATACACTTCAAAATGCATTGAAAAAGGTATTTGTTACTTGCGCTTGTACTATGTATACAACTGAAACCATAGCCTATTTTTCATAGCTGCTACTTATTATGAAACTTTTGTCATTGTAGACACCATGTCAGATGCAACTTCAATTGCCCAGGCTGATCTCCCATCACAACAACCACCAAAGAGGTATGATGTTTACACATTTCATTCTCTATTGACATTATTGCTATCCACTCTTAATTGATTTCCTTCCTCTAATAATGTGCAGGCCAAGGAATGAAATCCCAACACTAATATCTATTGACGATATAAATAACTAAAAATTCAAAAAACGTCATGGCTGCATATAAAATAGTCCTCGACAAACAACAAGGAAAAGAATTGTTGCGAGTGGACCTCATGGACAAAAAAGGAGAGTTGACAATAACTGTCAACATTATGGCACCTTTCATTAAAACCCATGAACATAGAATAATCCTGCAAAAAGCCATCCGCATAACAAACTTTACCATAGCTCCAAAAATTGACTATGACCACTGTGACTGTGACTTCATATTACTAATCAATGAAACGACAACCATAGAATCTATTGATTCTATTTGCCCTTAGCATATGTTTATCCCAAATTCAAGCATCCATCAACTACTGTCCACTACTGACCATTACGCAACTGCAACCATAGCTGCCATTTGTACATCATGCCGAAAAATAGGAAACCAATTCATCATTGACATTACAGATGGTAACTCACCCAATGACAAAGCTTGGGTAAGCCTCACACTCTCTATAACAATTATTTAATACCAATCTCATTACAAAATAAATCAATTGTTATTTCACTTAATGGATGGAAGGTATATATTTTCTAGACAATTGCAGCAGAATTCCATATGTCATATGATTGAAAATAAAATCCGAAGGAAAGAACCAGCAATATACATTTTCAAAAACTTGGCAAAGCAAAGCGAAAGCATAGACAAGAGCTTGCGGAGCACCCAATCCACCTTCGTGACCACTGTAAAAAAAAAAATATCTCTGGAACGCCTACAACTACTTCTGGATACAACTGTGAAGGTACTGATAGTAAAGTCATTCTTAAATCAGCCTTATACTTTCTAATGCTTTAACACTTGCAAAACTTACAAGCAATTTACTATAAGTCCATTTTCAATTACATGTCCCAGTTACTTACCTCACTTGCTAATGCTAATGTAATTTTACTTTAAGTTACAATCAATAGTATACTCATTCATGCCTACACATGCACATTTTTTGCACTCAACTGCATTTGATTGGTTACTGTTTTCATGCTAGCCCCTCACCCATCTTCTAATCTGCCAGTTGGATATAAACCATCCTTGGTTGGAAATGAACTTGTTTTTAGCCTGCTCTATATACCTAATCTTCTTGAACTTGTTCAGTTCTCATTTTCAAACTACTGCTTCTAAAAGTTGTTTTATGCATCCTCCTACTAGTATGCTTACTCCAGACAAATTATTTTACTATTATGCTCCACACATTTTGAGTTTGCACAATTGTTGTAGATGAAGATTAAGTCTTTTCTCCTCTAGTTTGGAATATGCCATTTAGTTGTCTTCAGGAACTCTTACAATTGAACAATTCCCAGGTTGCTGGTAACATTGACCATCCTCTGCACCATTCCTTAACAGTTGCCTGTATATGTTTTGTTCCATCAGTTTGTTGCCCAATGATTGGGTTGATACTTTCCTAGAATTATGTTATTTTGGTCAAAAAAATAACCAACTGTGTTTGTTCATTAGGATTTGTCTTGATAGCTCTTTGGTTTTTGAATTGTTGTTACGATTAACACCAACTCAAAAATATCCTCATCACCGCAAGTGTAGTTTGTTTCTTACTCATTCTTTTTTGTAGTTTGGATTACACCAAATAGTGTATGATTAGTATGTCTCTTCGTGCTACTGCTATGATCAAAACACTTGAATTTGTGTTTATCTACGGATTTCTCATATTTGCTACAACACATTTCATCCTTATTTTTTAAAGAAATCCACTCTATCTCTTATGTACTTCAAATCCAATCCATCTACAGTTGCCCATGAATTTTCTTAATCATTTCAGTCAAAATTAAGACAGACTGTTTCTGGTTGGTACATTTTGTCACGTTACCTTACAAAGTCTCCAATCACAACACCCACATAAGTAACTCTCTTTATTGTAGAGTTTTTATAATAAATCACTTAATCCTTAATGACAATCTTGTGCTAACCATAAATATAAATTAATTCTACTCTTCATGGCTGCAAGCAGATCAGTGGGAAGTAGGAATAGATATTCGCTCAGCTTTGAAAATAGTAAATGCCTGAAAGTATGTGCAGTCGATAAATCTTCAAGCCTGCGTGAATATTGAATGGACTTGTCATTAATAGTCTTCATATGCCTGCATTGTAGTATTTAGAGGTTTATTCAATTCTTCGTTCCCACAAACTCTTGCATTGCATATGTTTCTATGCTTTGCTAAAGCCTCTAACATGTACAAGGGCTAATGTTGGAGTTACTGCGGCACTTAACTGACTGGCCATTTTTATGAATAGGCATTCCTAACTGATTACCCAACATCCTTTTCCTATTACGAATGTCAAGTCTGTTGCATTGGTCAACTAGTTACCTTCAAAAATGACTGAAAATCATTTTGAATTCACCGCTCTACCTCCTCAGTAATGGTCTTGTATGATAGTCAGAGGAGTTTTAATTAAATTTGATCTTAAGAATCCATTTCCACTTTTTCTCAATTGATAGATGTAATTTCCAGTAACACAGTTAGTTGAATATGGAATAAAGAAACCAAAAAGATGGAAACCATAGCCATGTGCAATAAAACCCAAATCAAAGCATAATAACCTGCAGTATGTGCGTATACATATACAATGAAAATAAAAATTTAAATTCTTTGTATCCTAGCAAGTTTCCAGCTCACCAAACAAATTTTTGCATGAAAACCCAAATTAAAAATCCATATGCAGTAGTTATATACATATGTATGTCAATGTATACGTATACTGAAATTAGAAGTGTATTAATTCCAAAGAAACCTTACACCAAAATCTGTTTTTGTTGTTGCATAGGTTGAAGGAACATTGACCGTCGTAAAGGCCTATTCCAGTCCATTTGAACCAATTTGTAAAAAATGCAACTTGACTATTGACCGTCGACCACCATTGCATGTAGACATAGCATATTGCAGTAACTCCGAAGAGGAATGTGCATATGCATATTACCACCGTCTTTTATGCACCATTAAAAGCACAAACAAAACATCCATCCAATGCATAGCTAAAACAAGCTTCTAACTGAATTGATACCTTCTCTTACTGCTACAACATATCCGCAATACATAGAAGACAAAGAAATTGTTATAGAACAGTTGTCACACTTTACATTGCATGGCATCTTTACAGTAGACAAAAATAATATCATCAGACAAATGAAAACTAATCCAGATGAAAGTATGTTGCCTTCACCTACTTTTCAATTCTCAGCAATATTGTGAAAATTATATGCTCTACTCATACTAATACTCGCTTTCATTTCCTACAAGCATTCCATCCCAATTTCAGTCACAGGAAAGCAGCTATGCATCTTCAAGCCATACACTATCAACACCATCTTTTTAAGGTAAATCACTTTCCCCATCCACACATATGTTTCAGATATTTCGTTTGAAATACAAATGAAAGACAATTTGTAATACTACTCCATATTTCTTTTGCAGATCTAAAACTAGAGCTCCACTTCCTACACCGCAACATTTTTGAAAATCCAATTTGTAATAGCATAAATTGTTACTTCTCATCATTTTCTATCATCATAGTTTAATACAGACACCAATAAGCTTTATTTTGTAATTATTCAGGCTAATGTTCAATAGTTACACATCATTAAAAACATTCACTTTTAGCATTGCTTCTGCAATGCTCTTCACACCAACATAGGAGGCATTTTCCAAATGCTTCTAATTCCAAATCTATTTAAATTCTTGTATTTGCTTCCAATGCCAAGGTTTAGCAATAACTTCCTCATTCTTGTTTCAGCCTATTTTTTTAAAAGCATGATCTGCATTCTGTTTTCCAATTCAATTCATACTTCCACAATTCAAATTGCATTAATTGCTTTTGGCATGGAATTGTTTATTGCCAATGTGCCTTCAGACAGAAACCTATTGATATAACAATAAAATTGTAAATGACCAACATTACAACTCATTCGGATACTAATTGGTCTAAGAAGGTGGTGTCATTTACAAGGTGCGTGGCTATTTTATAGAAAACATCAATTTTTCTTTTGTACATGTGTATTTTGTTGCCCCTCAAAAAGTTTGTGCATGCATGATAACAAGTTATGAAGGGCTCATAAGTTGCATATAAAACAATTTATTGATTACATTATAAAGCTAACATATGGAAAATAGATTTATAAAGAAATAGGTATGGAATTTATAAAATAGTAATGAAGTAAGAATTTGTATAGAAAAATTAAGGGTTACATATGTAAGGCATGTGGCTAGTGCTATTTTTCTATGTACTGTTTACACTATTTCTTTTAAAACAAATTTGTGCTTGTGCTTCTTTGCGGTTGGCCACAAATTTATTATATTTCATTAAGGAAAACAACCGAATGAGAGATCTATGGAGATAAAAAATTTGAGAGTGGTTGTACTCAGGAGATGATAGTAAAGATGATGTTTGTGTGATCGGTAAAATGTGTCTCAATCAATTATGTAGTCTTACTCATCTGTTCAACTAGGGTATTTGAGGCAACGAGTAGAAGACACACTTTAACTAGTCGATATGGATGGATAGACTTAAAATGGGTTGCAGTGAGTGCTATGATTGCATATCCAAAGGGTAATGATTCTTACACTAGGTCAATCTCGGGTTTCGAGGCACACATTCAAGATAGTAGAAGGTACCCTCCTGAGACAATGGTGAATAGATGGTATAAGATAAAAAAATGATGAAGAAATGGGAGTTGAGGATCTGATATAAAAATAATATGCTATCTAACATCAACATGCAAGTAACATTAAATAACGTAGGATCATGTAGACAACAAAATGAACTAATCTATGCAAAAAGTTAAAGAGAGTTTTGTGCACTCACATGTACTTGTACGCTGGTTGTTGATGCATCTATCTTTCTTGAGAAGCAACACCAAAGAAAGAATCTCTATCAAGTCGAGTAGGCGAGCTCGTCCTGTCCTAAGCTCACTGTGGATGACTCGGTAGTACAAGAAATCCAACCAAGAAGTAAATTTTCCAGTCTAATCAAACCAATTCATGAAATATGAAATAAAATATTGGCGAGAAAATGTAAACTTCGTGTAAAAGAGAAAAGAAAATGGCAGTTGAAATCTATCTTCACTATCTTTTGTTCTTGTGATTGTCTTGTGTATGATGTGATCTTTCGATGATGTCAGTATCTGAAATGCTAGGGTGGTAAATGCATATATAGGATGCAATCACTCATAGGAGATAGCGTTGAATATAGGTAAAATATTGACACCAACATAATCACCCACAAGTGATTGTGTCGACCAGGGATACTAAAATGGGGTAATGTGTCATAGGAGAAAAAAGGAAGTGTTGACCAAATCTCCTCATTCCTGCTCAAAGTAGTGAACTAGTACTAAATAAAATAAGTAACTCCAAGTATGAGAGGGTTTATGGTACCTCTTAGATGGGATGATGATGAATACAAGCGTAAAATGAGAAATCCTTCCTGCAACAAGCTAAATGACCTAAAAATCAAGAGAACTCAACAAAAAATGGATTAGTAGATAGATGGGTGGGTTGCATGACAATATTAGTCCAAAGAAGTGATTCCTAGGATGATGTCAACTCCATTTTTTGGTAAGATAAGATAAATTATTTATAATTTGGATGTAGCAGAATCTAGGATATGACATAAACTAAAATGTAGTAAAAGCGATAAATGCAAACCTGATCTAAACAAAATCAAATCAAACCTGTACAGGTCGACGGTGACCTAATATTGCATGGTCCAGTAGATGGTGAATGGAGTAGATCACCTAGAATAATGACAAAAAATACATATCTAAAGGCCTTTAAGGAAGATTTGGAGCTGATGATAAGTTGGGATGAAAAAAAGGAACTTGCAAGATATTTGGAACAGGATTTGACAGAAAGGATACAAGAAAATTATGGATTCTAAGGTAAATGTAATGAGGATTGATGTGGTTGATGGTGACCTAGCTGAGTCCATGGTGACTGGGGCTGAAAAAACAAACTTGAAGTGACATAAAGGGAAGAACGATAAGAATTGAAGGTCTGAGTGACTGTAAGATCAGAAAGGGGATGAATGAGGATTTGAGTGACAAAGAAGCTAATAGAATGGGAGTTGGGTTGACGGCGACCAGACAAGGTCAATGACGAATGGGGACTAGACTAGGGTTTGATGGGAAAGGATGAGAAAGAACGAATATCTATAAATGGAAAATGAGGACCTGAGAAGGCAGAAACAGGGATCTTGGATGATGAATGAACCTGCACAAGACTTGATGAAGAATATGATGATAAAATAGTAATGGCAGGTCTAAGCATGCAAGAGAGAAAGAGATCTCCAAATCTCTAAAAGATGGACATAAGATCTCCTAGAGAGGTCTCAGACGATTATAGCAACTACAAAAGAGAGAAACAAAAGAAGGAAAGATCACAAGAAATCCTGAAATCTCCAAAATAGCGTCTTGGGAAAAGGAGGGGTATGGACAACTTTATAGGGTCGACGACAACCTGGATGGGTCACCTCTAATTGTGGGGACCCGTCCATTTGGGCGGTGGAAGGGTAACGAGCTTGAGACAACGAGCCCTTATGAGCCGAGATTAGGATTTTGAAGGCCAAGGGTGAGGACAAGTTAGGGTTGCATAGAATGAATACATGGGTACAGGTGGAGGGTAAAAAATATTAATAAAATCCATGCAGAGGTAAAATCATTAAACGAAGGCCTAGAAAGGATAAAATTGAGAATTTAGGTAGGATAAATGAATTAAATGGTAATTTAGGATTTATAAAAGGTGATTAGGAATGTGAAGACACAAAATCACACACATAATACTATTTTACTATACCGCCAAGTATGTTGTTTTATATATGGATCTTGCGTAAGAAAAGTATTCACCGGTGACACACTACCTAGTCTGTCTTCTTGTTTTATTTGTTTCTATTGTTTTATCTCTCACATATGTCGCTTTTGCACCCATTTTTGGTTAGGTCACATGGATCCTTGTCTGTCAGTATTCACACATTTTTTGTTAGTTGTCTTTGGACACCACCTCCTAGGGCTGGACACTAGCACCCATGCGATCCTTTCCATCATGGGCGCCCATGTCCTCTTTGCTCTTGATCACATTTTTGACATTTGTAGTCATCCTTTTCAATTTTTTTACTTTTATCCCAAGGTCATAGTCAGCATGTCGGGTCATTAGTGTTGAAATTCAAGCAAGAGATTTCTATATAAACACAACATACATACCATTATAATGGTAGGAAATTATTATTAAGGGATATCTATCTACATATCAAATGGACTACATCTTGGGCTTATTACTCTACATACACACTACATATGAAGGGGGAGTACATTTTTCCATCCAAGCATTTGAATTTATCTAGCTACCTCCCTTTATCTTGGCATCACCTCCGTGAGGGAAACCTAGGAGCACTATTGCACATAAAAGCACATAAAACTTCATTGGGTCTGAGATGTAGTGCAATGCTTGGTCATAAGTTCAATTTGTTGACAGCTGAGGACAATCCAACCTCTCATTTTGCATCTTTCTTTTAGGATTTGATGTGGTTGAATGGTTTTGTAGAAAATTATTTTATTATAGATTTACTGGTACCTTGGCAATCCAAGTACAACATACATGTGATCATTAACGAATAAGTGTAAAACCCTAGTGATACTGAAGAAATCAGGTTCGGATATTTTCTACAGACTCCAATGCCTAGGAGAGGTCTTAGGCGCCCTTGCCCTTGCCTAGGCCCTCATGTATAGGCCACTTTGTAGCTTCTAGAATTCATGTCGAGTAGTTCCAGCATTCTGCATAACATTTTCGTTAGTACTTCAAGTTCGAATACACTTCGTGATAAGCCAAATCAAGATAAGTGCCCTACCTCTCTCATTTGTTTTTATAGTTACATCTATAAAATTTATTAGCACTTGTATCTTATTGTATATCATTATAGCAATTTCTAAAATCATATTATAATAAAATAGTTCAAATTTTATTGAATAATTTTGGTGAACATGTATTTTAGAACTCCTTTCCCTTAGATCTGTTAAACCCTAATGGTCGAAAAGTAGATCTTCTTCTTCTAGGAAAGCTATGCATCATGAGAGTGTTAACCCTATTTATGATGAAGCTACTGAGGCTGAAATTATCACTCTTTATCGTACTCCTCGCGTTGATGATAATATTCAAAGACATCTTATGGGAAATGAATGTAACATTCCTATTAGCTTCACTTATTCTTCTTGTTATCCAAGTATCTTTCCTAGAAATTTGGATAACTCACATATACGTCCTGGCTCTAAAGTATTTATTAAAATGTTGCACGCACCCAAGATCACTTGACACATTCCCTTGGTCACAGTTTTCCCTGTGTGCTCCCTTTCCTTTCCCTCCTTCCACTCCTCCCTTTCGCCCACCTTCCGCGCATTCACCTTCTTCCTAATCAGTTTCTTCCCTTCCCGCACGCCTCACACTTGCTTCTACCCAGCAAAGTCCTTGGCCCCTCGCACGCGCCACGCGCATTACTTTGTAATAGTTGCGCCTTGACCATGCATTCTCTGCTCACCAGTTTGCCTCATTTCCCCGTGCGCATCATGTGTGCCCCCTCTGCGCCTTCCTCTTGTTTCTCCATGTGCCCTTTCCTTGCGCCCCTCAATGCTAGGTCATCTTTGACATGCTTAAGTGTGTCACATGCAACCAGTCAAAGCACGCCAACAGGGCACCGAATCCTTGCAACAAATCAATGAGTGACATGTGGCAGTAAATGACAAGTATTCACACAATTGGCCATCATTTTAGCCAATCCGCACATGCCACGCATTTTATCATGCATCGATAACTCTGACATTTTCTGACAACTAGTCATATCTTTGCTACAGAGCTCAGATCGGCGCATGCCTGGACTTGTCAGAGAGCTGCTGACATCAGCTATAGTGCCAGAAATTCAAATTCAAATTTTGGCAGATCTGGTAGGTGAGAAATGGGAAAACATGTATTTCTAAACATTGATGAGCAGATCTGATTGCTCCAACCACCCGATTTGGTATGATCCACCCTCATTTTTCTTCAACACATCAAACAGGCATGGGGAAGCGTATTTCACAGATCTCTAGGTGGATTTGCAGGCATTGAATGCTTCTTGTTGGTGGTTGTGTTTCAAATTCAGAATTTTCCCTCCTTCTCCCCTTCTTCCTCCATGGATTCATCTATAAATGTAAGAGCAAGGCTCATTTGTTATGTTGGACACTCTAGATCCTTACGCGTTTTGCTAAGGACTTCATATTTTCTGTATTTTGAGTTGCAGACCTCTATGTTTGGCTCTTGCATGTGGATACCAGCCTCCTTCATCATTGTAACAACTATGTGCATTTCTGGAAGTAATAGAAGCATTGTTTTGTGACTATTCTCTGTCCTAACGTGTTTGAATTCCTTCTTCTTGCCTTTTCTTTTACGTTGTGTGTTGGTTGTGCCATTTCAGGTCCCTTGCAGTTCCATATTTAGTTGTGTTCCATGAAAATGATCCTGGTGAATACGTGTTTCATTGTGCTACTCGTGCCTAGCCTCCTTTCACGCATTTCCCTTCATTCTCACTCAGAACAGATAGTGTTCATCCCTCTTTTCTAGTGCTATCACCTTTTAGTGTAGTTTCCTTTTATGTTATTCTTGTCTCCCCTTGGTCCCTTGGCATCATTAGATTAACTTTCCCTCCAGCACTAGGAGTAGTAGTAGCAATAGAAATAGATAGAGGAATCGGCCTTCTCCGGAGATCCGTCCCAAGCTCGCAAGGTCCCACAACTTGGGGACGGTTCCATTGTGGTCTCAAACACCTCGGCCCTTCCGAGATCCAAGACGTGGGTGCATGTTTGAGCAACCAATAGTTTCTGACACGCCCGGTGGGACCAGCATTGAAAGCTCAAATTTCATATCTCTAAGTTCTGGTGTGTGGACTTAGTGTTTCATCCTTTGGAGGCTCATTTCAACACATCTGATGACTCCCAATATTTTAAGATCTTTATTTTAGCAGTCCTGAGTGCCTTTCATGAGAAGAGTGCACACAAGAAGAAGTGCAGCAGCTGAAGATTCTTTTGAGTACCTCCAGCTATCCCCAAGAAGAGTTCGTTCCAAAAAGCCCCACACGCACATCTCTATCTCCAGCGCACCGTGCCCACTCAAATCTCCTCAAAACAGACAACCTACGCGCCCTGCAATGGTGCATTAGCAACCTCCTCCATTAAGAAACTTTGTAAACTTTGCGGGAGGGAGTCCCTTTCTCCTGGCCATGTACAACATGATATGCCAAATGGCGTGCTCAAGAGTATTCCATACTTTACTGGTGAGAATCAAGTCACCCCTCAAGAGCATATCCAGGATATAACAAACGTGTGTTCACTCTATCTAATCACACATGACGATGTAGCAGTCAGGTTGCTTGCAACCTCTTTTAAAGGTAAAGTGTCTTCAATGGTACCGAGTCTTGAGATTTGGATCTATCACCACCTGGGATGAGTTGGGAACAATTCTTTGAAATTACTTTGAAGATAAGTCACATCACCTATCTCTAGTGGAGCAAACTGAAAACTACAAGGAGGGCACCCAATGAGAAGATGACTAATTTCAACATCAGATTTTAGAAGACATGGGACAAAATCCCTCTTGTGATAAGACCTACAACCAAACATGCTTTCTTGTATTAAAGGTGCACAACAACGATATTTCAGTTATGATCCAATCCATGGGAGGTAGGAATTTACCAGATGCTTATAGTATTGCAGTAAGGGAAGAAAACAGTCTTATTCAGGCATGAAAGTTAGCTCCTAGACCGCCTACGCCCTTGTTCTAAGAAATGTCACAAGCGCCCCATCCTTCTATGGCCCCTATTCTTCTTCTTGAGAAAAGCATGCAACCAGTTTCCTCAACATCCTACTCTCTAGGAAGCATAGAAGGATGATGAAGAGTTGAAGGGCATTTGATTAGAAATTTATCAAACAAATTCATATCATGAGAAAATAAAAAAGCACAAGCCTATATAGGTAATTCTAATCAGGCGCATGTCCAAAACAATCAACCTTGGCAGAATCAGTATGGAAATCAAAGATACACACCCAATCAACAAAATGATAGATGGCATCCTAATGCACATCTTCCCTTATAAGTTGTTCCCTCTCACACCTTCTCTTTCAACACCAAGTGTGAGTTCGGGTGCTTGTTCTAGTTCAGAACAATTTGGCACAAGATTTTGAATGGTGCTTCCCTTACAATATGCCTCACAGTTAATATCATTGTGCTAATGTTACGGACGCATCCAAGCCTTCGTGATCCATAATTATTCATTCTATGATCCTTCAACAAGTGCCCCTGAAGCAGATAACCTAGAAAGACAAGAAGCTCCTCCAGAGATAAATTTGATGTTCTTTGGTGCAAAAGGACTTTTGTGTAATCAACCAAGCTGCAGAAGATAAAAACAGACTTGCATGCCTAAGTTGCAAACAACACAATATACAAGAAAATAATGTTAGAAGCAGGTGCACAGGTTTCACTCCAAGTAATGCAAGAATATCATCAGAAGAATAAAGAATGCAAACAAGGCATCCAGTACTAAAAGTGCTCAAGTCCCTACATAATAGTCCCCATGTAAAGCTCCTTCTGAAGTAGAACGTATCCCTCCTTTAGTAGGTCAATCCTCTGCTCTAGCTAAATTCTAGGATTCTGTGCCTGAATATTCAAGAAGGGATTTTGTTCCCTAAATGCACAAGATGGGGGGCCTTCCATTTTAATTATTGACACGGAAGAGAAAAACATAAATGTCATAATGTGGGATGCCCTGACCATTCCATCTCAGCGGGATCTATTCCATGAAGCTCTGACGCAACTCCCGTGTGCACTGATCCAGTTATGCAAAAGCCACACGCTTCTATCAAAATATACTAAGATTAGGAGAAACAAGTAAGTAAATTTTTTAAAACCCCACCCTTCTATATGTCCTCGATCATAGGCAAACACCTAGTGCATAATTGCATGATTGATTTAGGTGTTAGTACGTCTATTATGCCTAAGAAAATAGTCGATGTCTTGGGTATGAAATATAACCCTTTGTATAAAGGAGTCCTAAAACTTGATGGCTCGATTTTCACCACCTTAGGAGTCATCAAGGATTTTGAGTTAACCCTCCATGCATGTACAAGCCTAACAATTACTCAAGATGTGTCAATCATTGACCTACCTCCTTTGTTTTCCCTATGCTTTTCAAGGTACTTTACTGCTAAAGTGGGTGGTTACTTGTCTTATGAATGGTCTCATATGTTACTCAAGACAAGTTATGGTACTTAGTTTACCATACAAGTTGATCCTATATTTTCCTATCATGTAGATTCATATGTCCCATCCCCTCTCTACGCCAATTGTTTAATCCAAGAAGAACAAGCTTCAGTTCCTAAAGAGAAATATCTTCCACCCTCTATTCTTGACCTAGTGCTTGATGAATGGGAGGAAAGACACTATAAATTTTATCCCTATACTGAATATCTATAAGCTTATGAAACTGGGATTGGTACTTATTGCATTCTAGAAGAACAAGCTATGACTTCCACGTGCACTTAAGAAAGACAAAAGTTTAACCTAGAGTGTTTGGAAGTTGTACTTTGATGGATCTAGAAGCACAAAGAGCACGCAGGAACAGGAGTGGTTCTCATTTCCCCTAAGGATGAAAAATTATTCTTCATAAACAGGATTGTAGTTTGTATGTTCTAACAATGTGGTAGAGTATGAAGCATTGGTGCATGGCTTTCTCATTACTGAGAAGAATACAATTAAGGTGCTGCAAATATTTAGGGACACAAAATTGGTTATCCACCAGGTTACCAACAAATTCCAGATAAAGAATAATATTCTCAAATCTTATAAGCATAGAATATGGGACCTCCTTGAGAGCTTTGATGCTTTGAATCTGTAGGTGGTGCTACGTAGAATGAATAAGGAATCTGACCATATGGCCACATTGGGTTCACAGTTTTCTCCTACTAATGACTTTTTCAAAGGAAACACTCATCACATAAATATGGTGACCAGACCATCCATTCCAGATAACAACACCAGTTGGCAAGTGTTTGAAAGTGACACACAGATCATCCGGTTTATCTAGAATGAAGCTGAATTTTCATCAAACATGTAAGCCTACCTGCATGATAGCTATGGTGACCAAATGATACAACTTAAGACAAAAATTTTTACTAAAGGGTTGGTCACCTTAGAGAAAATGTTTATCCCTGATGATGAGTTCAAGGGTGAAGAAAGGTACATATGCATCACACAAGAAGACTACTCTTCAGTCACTATTGCATGTGGGAAAGAGTTGTTGCTCAGCAGGACTTGTGCACATGATGAGAAACAAGCCTTCATCTCTCTCTATCAAAAATATAGTGATATCTTCTTATGTGAGTATGAAGACCTCAAATATTTTGATCCAAGTGTTGCTCAACACTCCATTGAACATGATCCTAGTATCATGCCTATCAGATAGAAGTAGTGGCCAGTCAATCCAAAGATAGAGCCCCTCATGAGAAAGGAATTATCAAAACTCATTGAGGAAGAGATTAATTTTCCTATCAAATACTCTATCTAGGTCACAAATCTGGTTCCAGTGCGCAAGAAGAATGGTGAAATAAGACTTTGTGTTGATTTCATAGATTTGAATAAGGCATCTCTAAAGGATCATTATCCTTTTCCTTCAATGGATCAGATTCTGCAAATAGTGGCTGGTGCCTAGAGATTCTCCATGCTAGATGGATATTTAGGTTTCAATCAAATCCTGGTCAAGGAAGAGGATAAATTCAAAACAATGTTTACAACCAAATGGGGAACATATGTATAACATTCCCTTTGGTCTTTCAAATGCGGGCACCACATTTCAACGCACCATGAATATTTCCTTCAAAGGTTACATCAATGAGTTCATCCTGGTTTACCTTGATGACATAAGTAGTCTTCTCAAAACAAAGCACAAATCATATAGCGCACCTAGAGAAAGTATTTGAGAGATGCAGAGAATTTGGGGTGTCTCTTAACCCCAAGAAGAATAATTTTTAACTTTGCAGTGGTGCAGGGTAAAATCAAGAAAGAAATTACATTCTCACCAACACTCATCAATCCAAATTATTCAAATGATTTCATCCTTTATGCTTATAGAGCTAATGCAAGTATTGTTGTTGTCTTAACACAAGAAAATGAACAAGGGTTGGAAAAATCATTGGATTTCTTCAACTAGACACTGAAGGATTATGAAATAAAGTACAGTCACACAGAGAAGTAATTCTTCACCATCATGTGCATGCTCAAGAAATTCAAGAGTATGCTTGCCACCAATCATATTAGGGTGTTAGTCTCCCACTCTTCTGTCAGAGACTTCATCATGGGAGTAGAAATTAGTGAGAAAATGACACGATGGGTGACCAAAATCATGGAGTATGATGTGACTATCAAGGCCATAAAGCTGGTAAGAGGTAGCGTGCTCTATAGGAATATTTTTGAATATGCATAGAGTGAACCTGAGGCTTTATTTTTTTTGGATGAAAACCTTCCATGCGTAGAGCTTGAGAAAATACAAACCCTGACACACATGATTAGATGAAGGAAATGGTCACATTCCTTTCTGAGGGCATGTACCCTCTTGGTTTGAACAAATCAAAGAGAATAAATTTGAGGTTACAAACTATTCCTTATGTGTTGATTGATGGAATTCTCTTCAAAATGAATCTTGATGGCGTGTTGTTAAGATGTATAAATGACACACAAAATGAAAGGGTGTTAAAGAATTTCACGAAGGATTCTCTAGTGGACACTTCTATACTAAAAATATAGTGATGAAAATACTAATGGCATGTATATTTTAGCCTACCCTATTTGCAGATGCACACAGGTGGGTCACAAAATACAAGGAATGCACTTTCTTTGTAGGAAAGAAAAATTGACAATGCTTCCCCTCTAACCATTCCAGGTAGATCAGACTTTTACACAATGGGGTCTTGACTTCATAGACATGATGAATCCTCCTTCAAGCACTAGACATAAGTGGGTGTTGACAGCTACAGATTACTTCACCAGATGGACAGAATTTTCTGTGCTTAAGGAATCAACCAAGTTAGTCATCCTTGACTTTCTTGAAGGTATATTCAAAAGGTTTGGTGTCCCTCAAACCATTATCTTTGATAATGCAAAATCCTTCCTTGGTACTAAAATTAATGAGTGGGCTATAAGTCTGGGCATTTACTTGAAGACTACTTCCAACTATTACCCTTAGGGAAATGGTCTAGAAGAATAAACAAATAAAAACCTAATCAGAATCATGAAGCGCACAATGAACATCACCCACAGGTAGTCGCATATAAAGGTCTCGCACACACTCTGGAGAGATAGAATCACAATCAAAAAGGAAATAGGAATTTTTCCTTACAATCTTGTCTATGACAACGAGGCTACCCTTCCTTTGACACTAGAAATGAATTCATTAGTGCTTTCCTAATAGCTAGAATTTGAAGGTGCAGACCCGAGAGAAATTAGAATGGTAGAGTTAGTTAATCTTAAAGAACTAAGGGACTATGCCTTGATCAATCTAGAACAACATCAACAAGTAATAAATAAATGGTTTAATAGAAAGGCTAGGCCTCATGATTTCATAGTTTAGGACTTGGTTCTAAAATGGGATGCTGACAGAGCTAAACCAGGGTTCCATTCAAAGTTTGATGCACTTTGGAGTGGCCCATACATCATCAGTTCCTACAAAGAAGCTAACTCTTTTGAGTTAACTCATCTCAATGGAGGCGTGCTACAAATCACAATAAATGGGATCTATCTCAAGCCCTTCCATTAAGTTTTCTACATCATGTTGTATATATTACAGTAGGTTTAATTCCTCTAAGTGCATTGCGTGCACATTTTTTTTGTATATAGTTCTTTCTTTTCATGTGTTTCTTGTGCATGATCTTCTGTTGCTTCTAGAATGCAAAGCTTCTCTCAACAATTGCAAGATTCATAACAGAGTCAAGAAATGATCTTTAAGTGACTATAGGGGCAGTTTCATGATTGCATAAGTAGACTCCATTCCTAATGGATGCTCCAGGCTACTGGTCTCTTCATCTAGCAACCATATGGCCCCAAAAGTTGGAAAACTTGCTATCCAAATAACTTTCCTAGTTATATGGGCAACTTGTATACACATTCTAGCTCTTAGTTCCCCACAGAAGGCTACATGCACTCAAGTTCAACTGACATGACTCCTTGGTTACAGTTTCCCCTTGGTTCCCCTTCTTTTTCCTCAAGGACTCTTACATGCTTTCTATCCTCTCCTTCCATTCTCATTTTCCTCTTTGTTCCACTCCTCCCTTGCACCAACCTTCTATGCATTCACCTTCTTCCCAATCAAGTTCTTCTCTTCTCATGCACCTTGCACTTACTTCAATCAACTAAGTCATTGGCCCTCTCGCGTGCTATGTGCATTAATTTGTAATGGTTGTGTCTTGACCATGAATTCTCTACTCAATAGTTTGCTTCATTTTCCCTCCATGCACACCCTTGTATGCCTTCCTCTTTTATTTTTCATCACACCCTCCTTTGTGCCCTTCCATGTCAGGTCATCTTCTTACATTTTTTAGTGTGTCTCATGCAACCATTCAAAGCGCACCAACATGGTACCGAATCCTTGCAACAAATAAATGAGTGACATGTGGTAGAAACAAAAAATATTTACACTGTTGGCCATCATTTCAGCCAATATGCATGCGCCATGTGTTTTACGAGCGCCGACGACTCTGAAATCTTCTGATAGCCATATCTTATGCTACAGAGCTCGGATCGGTGCACACCTAGACTTGTTAGAGAGCTTTTGACATTAGCTACAGTGCCAGAGATTCAAATTCAAATTTTGGTGGATTTGGTAGGTGAGAAATGAGAAAACATCTTTGTGAACATTGATGAACTGATATGATTGCTCCAACCACCCAATTTGGTATAATCCGCCCTCCTTCAACACGTTAAACAGAGATGGGGAAGCATATTTCACAGATCTCTAGGTGGATTTGCAGACATTAAATGCTTCTTGTTGGTGATCATATTTCAAATTCGGATTTTCCCTCCTTCTCCCTTCTTCCTCCATGGGTTTATCTATAAATGTAAGAGTAAGGCTCATTTGTTATGTTGGACACTCTGGATCCTTACACATTTTGCTAAGGACTTCATATTTTATGTATTTTGAGTTGCAGACCTCTATGTTTTGCTCTTGCATGTGGATATCGGTCTCATTCATCATTGTAACAACTCTGTGCATTTCTAGAAGTAATTTAATTAGTATCATTTGATTAGTTTTCCCTTTCAACACTAGGATTCGCAAGGTCCCACAACTTGGGGATGGTTCCATTGTGGTCTCAAACACCTCGGCCTTTCTGACATCCGAGATGCGGGTGCACGTTTGAGAAACCAACACTTCTTGCAGTATTGTTTCTCCACATAAAAAAATTTATGGTTATACTCCTTGTTATTCCATGGGCACTAGGACTACTCTGCCTTCTTCTATTTCTGTTGAAACTCTTGATGATGCTATTATTGATTATATGCTTGGTTTTAAGGGTGATATTGTAGTTAAAAAACATGATGAAAATGTACATGCACATGATGTTATTTCTCATACTAGTCAGGATGAATGTAAAGTTATATCTCATGCTTCCCCTATTTTTGAAAATGCTTCTAATATTTTAAAAGATGCATCTCAAGATATTTCTTATCCTACTTTGTTATATTTTTATGACGCGCTTGATGAATTACTTGATGTGAAACTCTTTCTAATACTGAATATATTTATGAGCACGAGCATGTTAGTGTTGATTCTACATCTCTTAATACCGTTGAATGTGAATTTTATACTTCACTTTCATCTCTTTCTGTATTTTTATCTAATAACACACATGATGAATCTCCCCCTTCTATTGTTTCATCTCCTATCACTTCTTCCAATACTTCTCCTAATGTTTCCATCGATATTCCATCTTCTTAGAATATCATTCATTCTGATGTTCCTCTTGATCTTCCATGTTCATCCCCACTTATTTCTTCTTTTGTTGAAGCTATTCATGTTGGCACCTTATAACGACATATTTCTTATGCACTTATAGTAATAATAGCAAGGCAAGCGTACCCACTTTAACACACAAGCACCATATTAGCATTTTTTAGTATGGGAAAGAATGATGAATATAATCCGCCATTTTGGGCTTTTCACCCTCCATCCTCTTTCCCCATTGGTGAATATCTTAGTGAATGTGGTACTAATTATATTGTTACTTGAGTAATAGATCCAATATTTTGATTTAAAAGTTTCCAAGGTCTTTTCAGCGAATCATTTTTTTTTCCATATTATTAGATAGCTTTATACATGTCATTTGCATTTGTTTACATATTTTCAAGGCCTTATTTTTTTAGATTCAATTTATTGAACCTAATACAAGTGTCCAACATAAAATTTTTAGATATTTATCTAGCAACATTTTTAATATATTCCAAATGTCATGCCCGTTACTGTGAAACCCAAAACTATGTCCACAACTAAGGATTTTTTTAATTACTTCAACAACACTCAAAACACAACGACGATTGGTTTTCTTCTACACATTACACAATTAATATTCCTATCCACACCCATCACACAATGAATACTTTTGTTCACACATGTACTGCACATTTTATTATTTATTCATTCTTTTGTTAAGGGTACATTCGATATACAAAAAGTTACAAGGAACACTCACTATCAAGTTTGGGGTTCGATTTCTTTGATTGACGTGCTTCCCTCAAAGAAATACCAAACCTTACTTTTTCATCAACATTTTAAAGGTTAGAGAAGAATGGAGGGAAAGGAGCATGTCAATCTCTAAGGGGAACACTTCCAAAGATCTTACTAAACACAACAAGTTGTTACAAATGTAACACTAGGAAATTTTGCCCACAATGTTGCCCCCTTTAAGGATGCCTTTGGGATAGGATCGTCCCAAGCTCTACTATTTAATAATAAATCACAATGATAACATTACCATGATTACAATGTCTTTGATTCATATAAATTGCATAACTTAATTGATCATTTATTTCTTACATGCAAGATAGAAGGACAATAGGATTTGTTATTTTGTAATTACGCCGAAGGAGTTCCCCCTGTGGGAAAGGGCTTTGTGGACATTCATGGGACTGTGTTAAATTTGACGGCCATCTTCGACAATTGCATGTTATATTTGTGATTGGTTGAAAATTATTAAAGTATTTTAGTCACTCGTCTTCTATTCCAATCCAAATCCTCATGGAATGCATTTTTTGAGCGGCAAGATAGCTTTTTATTTTTTCTATTTTAAATTATTGTTGCTCAAATGTAGGGAGAACTCCCCCATTAAACTTGAATTATCTAAGAGGCGAAAAAAATAGAGATTGATGGCGCTCATGGCTCTGAGAATTATGAAGATGAGTATGAAGATCATTTGCACTTTATTTTATTTGTTTTTTATAATGATTAAAGTAACAATTACAATTCCATAGCATGATGCCCTGAACAAAATTAAGGAAATCAAGATTTCACATAGGAAGGATTTATAATCACAGAGTCATCGTTGTGATGTTGGGTTTGGAAATGGTTGGTTCTAAATCCTCCCCAATGATCGATGGCATGGATACAGGGTCCAATCCTATAACTGAATTGCAAGGAAAACATTTTGTTTTACTATGGTTTGAAGTTGAAAAATCACTTTCCATTGTTAGGCATCAGTTAGTTTTGTTTCTCTAGCTAAACCCTCTTCCATGCAAGAGGATCTCACAAGGTAAATTTTACCTGCAGCCGCAAAAGCTATTGTCAATTTCTCTTGTTTTGTTTTTGTTTTTTTATATAATTGACACATGAATTACAACATTGCAGGTTAGCAAGTGCAACACTCCTAGCGCGTGTTGTAAATTACAGGTAGCCTAAATGCTCTGCTAATTTATCAAATCAAACTTATAATTAGCAAGCCTGACCAGACCAATGGGCACTTTGTATTTCATATCATGATCCTTGGTTAACTTATTGGTGGATGGCACAAAAGTGGTTTCCTACTTCAAGAGTTATATATGGCAATTAGATGCCTCTGAACCGATTTGATACTAAGATGCAACAAAAGTTTTTGTTCGTGAAACAACCAAAGACCTAAATTTCCTCTCTGTGATCCATTCAACACAGAGATTCTTTATGAAAATGTTCTATAGCTTCATCTAGCTAACATAGGATTAAAAGAGTAAATGTTTAGCAAAAAATGTTGTCCTCTAAGCTTTTCTAAGTTTGCATGTTGCCTTTGGTTATAACAACGTGCATGGTAATCGATTGAATGGAACAATGCCTCTTGAATTTCAGAAGCTTGGAAACCTTACTTATTTTTTATTATTGATCGATCATGTATATGATGATTGTGGAAGGGTTATGTCAAGCACATTAAGTGTGCATATATAATACATTCGTGGTATAATGAGTCTAGCAATATTATGTTATTGCTTTTATAGGAATTTGTCCTCAAATAATATTAAGGGAGCAATTTCGATAGAGCTGGGATATATTATAAATTTAGATACATTGTGAGTTCAGTTATTTTTTATTTTTCAGTGTTACTTCCAATAGGCTATTAAGAATTGTGTTTGGAGATAAATTTATCGTCTAGATGACAGTTGTGAAAGACTTCCAAATGTTTTGTTGATCTTTATTCTAACATGAAATCCCAGGGACATATCCGATAATAAAATTTGTGGACTCATTCCACAATTTGTGGGGGATTCGGAACATATTCTGAAAGTGTAAGTCTTGTCCATATAGGATTTTATGGAGCATAAACAAGAAGTCCAATTTTTATGAGTGAAAATTAAATTGACTTGATGATTCATCTTAATTATAAATTCAAGGAATTTGGGCGGAAATAGATTGAATGGGTTTTTGCAAGAGGAATTCGGAAATCTGAGAAGTATAGTGGATAGGTAAAATGATCCCCTTCAATATATTTCAATCCATAAAGACATAGAGGCATTAGATTGGACGACCCTTGCAAGAAAAGGCTTGTAAAGCTTCATCTATATTCCTACACTTACAAAATCAATCACACCCCTTATCAACATCATCTACAAAAGTAATAACTATACCTCTAAATCAAATAAAATATACCATTCGGCGTTCACATTGCATTGTACACATGCAATTTCTAGTATAAACATTATCATAAGAATTCAATCTCGCCTTCGTTATTTTTATTTGAAAAAACGTAAATTATAGATTCTAAATGGAAATGACCCTCCCTCAACTGACACATGCCAGGTGAACGGACGACGCAGAGGAGGTAGCAGACGAGAGACAATGTTGAAGTACACACGTTTACAGGCCGTCGATTGCAAGAAAACCTAAAAAGGTCATTGCAGACACAAATCCATACGTGGCATGGACAGAAGCACATGCCATGGCAACTGCGAATATTCATAAATTCCATTTGCAAATATGATATGATATGATTTTATGAGTGATTTCTTGCCATCTCTTCCGAGTCTCGAGTAGGGATGAGATTTGACATCCACCCCTGTCTGTCAGATAAAAATTTGAGGACGGTTTGATGTTTTTACAAACCTTCTGAATACGGTTTGTAGTCAAACTTTGGGCGGTCACTTATCTTGGCTAGAGTCTAAGTGCAAATGCATAATCCTTTGCCCAATCCCTTGCTGAAAGTGAATCATTGATAGAACACACAGAACCGGAATTATTGGTACATTAACTTACATAAATTACATTAGAATTGAAACCAAACAAGAGACAAATCAAAACCTTAAAATTACAAATTATAATGATGATTATCATAACAAGAGACAAACTTTACTATGGCAACAAGAGGTGCCATATTTAGTAGGGCATTGTTTAAATTTTGTATTAACAAAGAGAAACCATTTACAAATAGTTATTCATGCTTGGGGATTCATTCCTCATCAACATTAACATATGCACATTACTCTCGGTTTGCATATTTTGGGTATTTATTCATTCTTTTTTAATTTAACTTACATAACTTAGATGTTGGAAAATACCTCTCAAAATGAATTAGCTCTAGTGTGACTTCCTCTAAAATTTCTATGGTCTATTTTTAGAGCTCTTTCCATAGACTGAGAACCCATGCACTTGTCCAACTCCTGCCATCCATATTAGATAGATATCAGTAACAACTTGAAATATTACATAACATTAATAAACTAAATTTTACCTTTTCAGAACACTCTAATTATATATTGAAATGGAAAGCAAAACAAAAACTTAAAAATATGCCAACTCTGCTTAGCTGAAAAGAACTAAATGGAAAATTTGTTACCTATTATAACAAGAAATTTTATATTGTAAAATATGAACAACAAATTTCAAATAGCAAAACTGTTATTTTTCATGAGTCAGGGACCAGTTGGCGCACATCCACGGCTTTGACGGTGCATGTATGGTTCGCCGCTGAGTTTGTTGGCATATGACCATTAACACACAGCATATCCATTGTTTGTGGTCATAAATACTACCCAGATTGAATAGTTTCCCTGTCGAGAATTTATTCTCAAGATGGGCCGTAAATTCTATGATTCCTTGAGGCTTGTGGTTGGTCTGGGCAATTTATGTCTTGCGCTAACTTCAGCATGTCTATTCCCTGCCTCTGCGATTGAGGTCAAAAGTAAGTGGACAGACAAAGAGGGTGTGGGCCGTTGCTAAAATAAAAGGTTGAGGGATCCAAACGCAGGCGACAGATGAATTGGGTTGCTTAGGAGGAGCGTACAGCCACAGGTACCTATTACTTAAGATGAGATTAGCATACATGCGGACAGTGAAACTGGATGATATGCTACAGACTACAGTCTACCAGGGTGTTCAAGGCTTCGAGCACTTTTCTAACCCACTCGAATTCCAAATCCAATGAACATTTGGCAATGGCGCGCAGCAGTGGAGTCGTGAACTGTTGTGTAGTGTGATTGTGCATTCAAGAAATATTTCGAATAAATGAAAAGATACGTAATAAATGTAAGAAATCTACAAATAATATATTATCTTATTTTTATCTCTTATGATTCAAGAACAGATAAAAATCGCAATTTTAAGTTGCAGGCGCAGTCCGGAAGGTATCCGTAGGCTGCATGCGAAATTTTACATCTCAATGATACTTTGAAATGGCAATTGCCAATGGGCATTATAATTTATATTTGTGGCGGATTGGCGACTGGAGTCTCGGGTGACAAATGAAAATTTGGCGGTGGCAGACAGTGGAGTTAATGACTGCAAGTGGTAAAACTACCAAATACCAACTTTAATTGCGAGTGGTACCTGTGAATGATAATTAAATTATTCGCCTGCAACTTGGGATGCTGTAAACACGCCTGGAAACTGATCGTATCGGTGCCCGTGTGATTTAGATTGATGGAGACTCCAGAATTAATAAATGCTTTTCTTAAAGTCTTTTGCCCAACGGGTGTAATGCTTTTCTTAAAGTCTGTAGTGTTTCATTTGTTATTTTAAATTTTGTTTCTTTTATTTTTTTTGTGAATGTGTTTTCTCTTGTTTTCTTTGGCCGCCAATAACAAAGCTCTTCACAGAAAACGCAGGAAGCATGTGATGGAGTTTGAAGGTTTTTCATGAATGTTCAGACTTTTCAGAGACATGACCCGGTTAGTATTTTGCCTTATTCATTACGAAATAATCGATTTGTTTGCGTTTTAAACTCTATTTTTGAATCAGGTAAGGGTTTATAAAATGTTCCTGCACATTCATTCTGTGTTAAGGTTTGGGGCTTTTCCTTTCGACTTATTGAATCATAAATCAGGTATTGTAAAATTATTGCAGTGCTTCATTTTATGTTATCTTATTTATTAAGAAGAAATGGAGTTATCTGTATTTTATTCCGCATAGAAATTTATAGATCTGCCATGTACCATCAATTTGTTTTAAATGGCTTTAGGTTTTTCTTTCAGTTACGGGTTATTGAATCATAATTTGGGATTTTACATCGGAATTTTTATAGGAATAAGAAATTATGAAACTATTTTGCAGCGTTATTTCTGGTTGGGGGGTGTTTCTTGGGGTTTTCGTTGGGAGATATAACTTGGGATTTCCAAATTATTTATCACTCAAACAAATAAACAGGCTAGAATATAATTCTAACTCAAACATTAATACTGTTTACGAGAAAATGTGGGACGTACAGAGAAAATGTGCGCTGCCAAACACGTCATTTGAGTTATTTGTAGGACAACCCTCAACTTATAATTTGGCAAGGTGTCCGCACTCAGTTACTTACCTGATCCTTTTTTGCGCTGGGTGTGAACGGAGCGCCAAGGGAACGCTCTGGCATACAACTAGTCTACGGTTTGATTCTCCCAACAACGCTGCTGCGGCTGACTTTGTTCCATAAACGAAATGGGCATCAGAAACCGCCGCTGTTCGAGCAACCTTCATTTATTTTATGGTGGTAAGTGTTTTATTGTTAGTTTGTTTAAGACTCATGTCTCAGTCAGAGTATCCTCCCCTGCTTCCAACACCGACTACATTCTTGTGACTCTATTTTTCACCTGTTCAGTGTCGCAAACCACCTCTCCATGTATACACTGACTTCCTCTTCACTTTTCATTTTAATAGCATTTGCGACCTCTCTATACTAGCATTTTATCCCCTCATTTCCTTTGTACTGCTCTATTTCGAAGGTGGGATTGACACCCAACTTAGAAGACAATCATGTCAACTGTGTGTATGTTTTTTATTATGAGATATAAATTTTCAGTCTGGTGGCTTGTTTTTCTTTTGCAAGTGATACTTTGTTTTCACTATTATAATTAGAATTCTGAGTTTATAATTTCTTTATAATTTAAATATTTTAACTTTTTCCATGTAAAACCATTGAATTCATAGTATTTATCCCCTCATTTCTCCTATGTGTTACTTTATTTCCATCTCCTGTAGTATAGTTGTCCAAATTGCCAATGTGGCACCAACACCCATTTTGGAAGACTGTCAGTCCACCTCTCTATGGTGTCTTGTTTCGTGGAACCATTCTTTTTTTTCAACTACTAATGTTGCATAATTTACCTCTTGTTTCATAATTTCCATTTTGTTGTTCTCATATTTGCTTTTGATCAAATCTCAAAAACTAAATTTTTTTTATGTAAAACCAAAATATATTTGAAATTCATGCAATTGTACATAGTTTACCATTTTATTAATCACAACATTCAAGTGGAGAAACAATGGTTATTTTTGATCTATTAAAACATCTAACTGAAGTACCACAAATCCAGCTTATAAATGTTTCCAACACGAGGTAAATGGTGACTATCACGAACAATTTTTTTAAATTTATACGTGTTACTAGCATTTTCTCAGGGCCTTCACAATTAAAAATAAAGATGTGAATAAAATTTATGGATTAGATAGTCCGTTGTGGACTTCCAAACTTATGCTATATAAAAAATTGAAGTTCAGGTATGTTTACTCTCAAATCTTAGAAAAATTCACCAGTTCTTTTTTGGCATTCTTATTATTCAATGCATTTTAATACAACCAGTCTATTTAAGGTGGTTAACTGCTCCAATCTTTTCGACATCTTTTTCAGTTTTAGCAAACCAATGATGTGCAAATATTTCAAAACTTGCATTATTCTCTTGTGTAGAGGTGGGAATTCCTTTGTATCCATATCATATAGAGCCAACATTTCGAATCTTATAAAACCACATGAAAGTCTAAAATTTTTAAACGGTTCAAATCCGTGCAGCTGAAGTCTTACCAAGTTTGGTAGTATGTTTAATCGTGAATATTTGTATTGACATAGAGAAAGAGACATTAAGTTTTTAAAGCCAAAAATACAATCAAGAAGAACAAAGTCACAAAAGTGGCATCTTCAAGTTGTCTCATCCTATCCATATCATATGGAAATCGATGCCGAACCTATTTATTCCTTATTAATTTGATTTGCCAAATCTTTACCAGTTTACCAAATACACCCTCGATCAATTCATCTTGTAGTTTGCATCTTACGTCTGCTTCTAAGTCTTCCAAATTTACTAAACCTTTCAGGTCCTCAAATTGAAAGTCACTACCTCCTAACAGCTGATACCCTCCAATTTTTAAGGTTTGCATAGATTTAATTTAGCCAAAATCCTTTGGAATGAATATACGGCCGCCATAACACTTCACATCCAAAGTTTCAAAGGGTAGAGTGCATTTCCCATGGAAAGTGGTAAGTTTGACAGTGATGACTCTTTAACACTTAAATACTTTAATTTTTGCAAACTGATAGTGTTAGGTAACTTTGTTATTAAGGAATCATCCAACTTTAACACTCGTAACCTCTTCAACTTACCAAATTTATTTGTTAAATGTTTACCCTTGGTGAAACTTATATCTAAAACCTTCAATGATTTTAAACTCATATAGAAATTTTCATCTATGAATTCCAAGTCTTTGTTATGTGCCAAAAAAAAAGACTGGATATGCGTTAATTATTCATTGGGATTACCGTGATCAATATTTTTCAGGTTGTATTCCATTAATGAAATCGTCTGATAACCATGAATCTCTTGCAAAAAGAATTCATATGCAAATTTCTCGGCATTTAGCTATCTTTCTGAAATTTTAAGAGCGAACTCGTTGATTATAACATTCATCTTACAAAATGGTGACGTTCCTAAAACATTAGTTATGGACGATGCTTGCAAGAGGCATCAACTTACAAGTTCATCAAAGTATTTCTATGCAACAAGCCTCCTATCTTCTCTTTTTACACAACAAATAAAACCGTCTGCAATCCACAAGTTCCATAAAATATTGAGTCTATCCACCATTCTTGGAGAAAAATACTACAGTACAGAAAACAAAGTAGAATTTTGTAAGCCAACATCTCGTAGCTGATACATAAAATTTACATTAATTGAGAAGTGACTGCTTGAGCTGGTCAAAGAGATATACCACTGGTTTGGAGTCCTCATTCGGACCATGGAAGTAACCATTATTTTTACAATTAAGGGTAACCTCTAACATGTTTTCTCAACCTTGATTGCAATCTCAAAAAGTTCTTTGGGTGATTTTCTAAGTACGAAAATGCATACCAACAGAACATTTTCTAACTATCGGCTTTTGAAAGTTGGTGAAGTTTATGTACTACGTAATCCCATCCAATACTTTCAACTTCTTTTTTGTTATGTGTTAATTATTACACGACTATTCTTATGGTGAATTTCAAGATTATTAAGCGAGTTTTTTTCAATCCTGACATTATTAAACACATAGATATTTCGTTCCATCAAATGCATTGAAAATTATTTTTTTGGATTATTCAATTGTTAAGAGATTCATTTGAAGAAGGTTCAATTATCTCCCTAGTTTCTCTTGTAACTATTTCAACGAACAATTCTGAGGAATTGTTATCATATGTGATGACCAAACGAGGTTTTTGCAGTTATAACTCCATATAGTTGGTTGAGAAGGTGAGTCTTTCATACACCTCTCATGTCAACAATGGTAAAGAGTGTGCAAAATGACTCATTTGACAACTATCACATGATCAAATCAACACTTTCTTGTAATCCAACATTAAAATAGTCCAAATTATGGAAAAGAATTGTTTCTATCTATTATATATCTAAGGCGTGGTCTTGTTGACCTCATTCTATGCTTTTAAGGTTCAAATCAATTGAAATATTTTTCTATCTTCTCATTTTTTTCAACTTGGTTGAAGAAATTATTATATTCAATACACTCATATTCTTGTACAAGATCTTGGGTTTCATAAGCTATGTTTTGTAGATAAGCCAGCCAGAGTTGGATTAGAGTTTAAAGATTACATTTGCCATGAAATGCCTTCACAACTACTTTCATGTATTTCAAATACTCCATTAAATTCTCTAAACTCTTTCTAAAATTTAGAACCATGGAGATTTTCTCAACAAGTTCTGATTTCAAACTTTCAATAACAACTCTTGTAATTGTTTCTAACATTTTTAGGACTACACTAAGAAGAAATCACAGTTAACATAAAAAAGTGTTGTACAAAATATTAATAAAAATATAGATACATGAAATCAATCTCAAGTCAACAGATCACGAGAATTATTGACTTGATCTGTTAATTTTGGATTGATTTCATGTATTTATATTTTTATAATGTTTTGTACAATACTCTTTATTTTAATTGTGATTTGTTCTCAGTGTAAACCTGAAAATAGCGGAAGTCATTAAAAGAGTTATTGAAAGTTTGACATTAGTACTTGCTGAGAAAATCTTCATGGTTCTTAGTTTCAGGGAGAAGTTGTAACAATTAATGGAGTATTCGAAATACATAAAAGTTGTGAAAGAATCTCTTAATAAATGTAATCTTTAAACTCCAATCTAACTATGGCTGACTTATCTGCAAGATATAGCCAATGAAACCTAAGATCTTGTAGAAGAATATGAGCGCATTGAATATGGTAATTTCCTCAACCAAGCTGCGTTGAAGTATGATATGGCAAAAAGAGCAGTGAAATTAAGGGAAAAAATGAAAAGATAGAAAAATATTTCAACTGATTTGAACTTTCAAAAAATACAATCAAGTCAACAAGACCACGCCTTAGATATAAGACTGGTAGGAACAATTCTTTTACATGATCTAGACTCTTTCAGTGTTGGCTTACAGGAAAATATTTATTTGATCAAGGGATAGTTGTCAAATGAATCCTCTTGCCCTCTCCTTGCTGTGGTTGGAATGAGAGGTATTAGAAAGACCCAATTTCTCAAGCAGGTGTATGGAGCTGCAAGTTCAAAAGCCTCATTTGGTCATTGTATATGGATAACAATTCCTCAAAATTGTTTGTTGAAAGAGTTATAAGAGAAGTTAGGAAGAGAATTGAACCTTTCTCAAATGAATCTTTTAACAATTGAAGAATCCAATATAATGATTTTCAATGCGTTAGATGAGAAGAAATAACTTTGTATTTGATAATGTTTGGACTGAGAAAAATTTAATAATCTTGGAATTCGCGAAAAGAATCGACAAGTGATAATTAACACAATTGAAAAGAAGTTGAAAGTATTGGATGGGATTACACATTACATGAACTTCACCAACTTTTAAATGCTGATAGTTAGGAAATTTCTGTTGGTATGCATTTTTACACTCAAATAGAAAACCCACCCTAATAACTTCTTGAGGTTGCGGTCAGGGTTGAGAAAACATGTGGGGAGTTACCTTTAGTTGTAAAAACAGTGGCTGCTTCCATGGCCTGGATGAGGATTTCAAGCCAGTAGTATGATCTCTTTGACCAGCTCAAAGCGACCACTTAATAATTAATGCAAATTCTACGTATCAACTACAAGATGTTGACTTACAAAATTAAGCCTTGTTTTTTGTACTGCAATATTTGATGGAACTGTGGATTGCAGAAAGTTTTATTTGTTGTGTAAAGAGAGAAGATAGTAGGTTTGTTACACAAAAATACTTAGACGAACTTGTAAGTTGATGCCTTTTGCAAGGATCTCTCCATAACTAATGTTTTAGGAACGTCACCATTCTATAAGATGAATTGTATAATTAAAGAGTTAGCTCTTAAAATTTTATAAAGATAGCTTAAATGGCTATTAAATGCTTGGAAATCTGTAGATAAATTCCCTTTACAAGAAATTCATGGCCATCGCACAATTTCACTAATGAAAAACAACCTGAAAAATATTGATCACAGTAATCCCATTAAAGAATTAACGCATGTTCAGTTTTTTTTGTATACATAACAAAGACTTGGAATTCATAGATAATTTTTTTTATATGAGTTTGAAATCATTGAAAGTTTTAAATATTATTTTCACCAAGGTTAAACATTTAACAAATAAATTTGGTAAGTTGAAGAGGTTACGAGTGTTAAAGTTGGATGATTCCTTAATAACAAAGTTACCTGACACTATCAGTTTACAAGAATTAAAGTATTTAAGTGTTAAAGAGTTATCACTGTCAAACTTACCACTTTCATAGGAAATGTGTTCTACTCTTTGAAATTTTGAATGTGAGATGTTATGGCGGCCGTATATTCATTCCAAAAGATTTTGGCTAATTTAAATCTATGCAAACCTTAAAAATTGGAGGGTATTAGCTGTTGGGAGGTAGTGACTTTCAATTTGAGGACCTGAAAGGTTTAGTAAATTTGGAAGACTTAGAAGTAGACGTAAGATGCAAACTACAAGATGAATTGATCGAGTGTGTGTTTGGTAAACTGGTAAAGATTTAGTGAATCAAATTAATAAGGAATAGATATGTTCACCATCGATTTCTAAATGACATGGAAAGGATGAGACAACTTGAAGATGCCACTTTTGTGACTTTGTTCTTCTTGATTGTATTTTTGGCTTTGAAAACTTAATGTCTCTTTCTCTATTTCAGTACGAATATCCCACGATTAGACATACTACCAAACTTGGTAAGACTTCAGTTGCACGGATTTGAACCATTTGAAAAGTTTAAAAGTTCCTGTGATTTTTTGAGATTGGAAATGTTGGCTCTATATGATATGGATACAAAGGAATTCTCACCTCTGCACAAGAGAATAATGCAAGTTTTGAAAGATTTACACATCATTGGTTTGCCAAAATTGAAAAAGATGTCGAAAAGATTGGAGCAGTTAACCACCTTAAATAGAATGGTTGTATCAAGATGCATTGAATTAGAAGAGTGCATAAAAGGAACTGGTAAAATTTTCTAAGAGTTGAGAGCAAACATACCCGAATTTCAATTTTTATATAACGTAAGTTTGGAAGTCTACAATGGGCTATTTAGTACAAAAAATTTATTCTCTTCTTTGTTTTTAATTGTGAAGGACTTGAGAAAAGGCTAGTAACACGTATAAATTTAAAAAGATTGTTCGTGATAGTCACCATTTACCTCATGTTGGAAACATTTATAAGCTGGATTTGTGGTACTTCAGTTAGATGTTTTAATAGATAAAAAATGTCCATTATTTCTCCACTTGAATGTTGTGATTAATAAAATGGTAAACTGTGTACAATTGCATGGATTTCAAATAATTTTTGGTCTTACATAATATTTTTTAGTTTTTGAGATTTGATCAAAACCAAAGATGAGAACAATAAAAAGGAAATTATCGTAGAATTTGGTTATTATGGATGATAAAAAGTTCAACTTTTTTTCTAGGTTTAGTAAAAAACTCTGCCAAATTTTTGTTTTATGATTATAAAAAATGGGCTTTGAAAACAACTATCATAGGGTTAAAACAACAATCCTAGTATGCTCGCAATATCTAGAGCATCTCATATATGATATGTTTTAGTTTTTTGGAAAACATAATAATTTGTTTATGACAATAGTTTTCATTGTATGCAATTCTAGATACCATGTTTCCTTTCATGCATTAGTAATGTTTTGAGTGCAACAATGTTGATCAATTGAGCAATGATAGACCAACCACAACAAATAGTTTTTTTCACAAAAGACGCGTTGCAAGAATCATGGTTTTATTTTTTGTTTGAACAACATTTTTGCAATTGTGATATTGGACATTCAATTTATTTTGGTCATTTAGGTGTTAAGTACACCCTACTTACTATTTGGCTAATTTCATAGGGGTTTAACATATATTTATGGTGGGGGAATAAATAATTTGATGATTATTATCATCAATCATTCAAGGTTAGAACCTAATTAATTATGTTGAATATAATTCTATTGTTGTTCACAAAAAATTGAAGAAATATTCCCTAAGAAGTTAGAACAACACTTATATTTACAATTTTTTGTTACAATTTATTGTTAAACCTTATGCATGTTTGAATTTGACTCTGTATTGTAGGTACACTACTATAAAAATAGCAAAAACATCACAATGACTAATTGATCTCGATGTTTTACATATCAATACGAAAAATACAAAGTGATAAGTTTTTACTGAAGACGTATTAAAATGTTCAAGTTATTTCAAGCAATGCCTATCAGTACGTGCACTTTATCATGTGTTCAGTTTTTATCGTAAGATTTTTTTTTTCAGTTTTCAAAGATTGTTTAAATTTTAAAACAATTATATAACCATGTTATTGAATTTGTATGGTTAGAGATTATAAAAAATCATGAGTTATGTAATGGATTAAAGGTAAAAAGGCTTCTACTCTTTATAATTACAAGTATGGGTTGCTTTAGAACTAATGTATCTCATTATTAGTAAATTGGCATTGCATACCTCACACGTTATGAAAATCATTGTGAGCTCATTAGTACTTCACATATAAAATATACTTTAAAACTCTAAAATTTGACATTTGTGCATCAAAATAGAATTTTGTGTTTTAATTCAGATTCGAGTCCTCTTGAAAATAATATGTTTCTACTATTTATTTTTAGAAAATCTTTAATCTACATTTCCAATGTTTTATGATTCTCTTTCGCATCTTAAGATGTAAAATATAATATTGTTACAATGAATATGCTTATTGTTTTTATATAAATATTGTGTATGTTGTAGTTGTATATATCCATATATATATCAACTGCATTATATACTAGCAATTGCACATGAAATGTGCGATGGAAACGCTGAAGGCGATGTATTGATAAATTTAAATTTGAGGGAGAGGAATGTTAGATTATTCCCCTGATATGTGCAAGGAACAATTATCATGACTAGTATTTGGAAACACCTATTAGCGTTAACAATGTTTAAGCGATGGGGACACATGTAGCCTACATTACCTAGTCGACCATTGTAATTTTTAACTACTGCACGTGAAGTGAAATGAAGGAGATGTTGAGGGAAGATATAAATCTGGGTTGATCCTTATCAGTGGTGCAAGTAAATGGTAGTTGCGATCAAGTATAAATCATAATACTCAACACAAAATCCATGACTGAGAGGTGTGAAATCTGGAAAGATATTGTGCCAAATGTCTACAAGGTCTCACGCAAATGTTTTCCATACCGAGGAGAAAAAAGGAAAACATATTTTGGTGGGATTGCATGGATACAATGAAGTAAGTGTTGAGTAACATGAGGCAACATAATAAAAAATAGTATCTAGCTAAAGAATACTATTATAATGTGTCTTTTTTAGCCATATGAAGGAGTCATTGTGTTAACGTTGTTAATTTTTCCATTAGTTCTATGGAACCAACATATGGTCCTTACACAACTAAAGTAAACATTTTTTTGAAGAAAATATGTGGAAAATGGGCTTTGGTATTTCTATAATTTTATTTTTGCATGGTCCCAACGTTTTAGATTGGATAATGTATAATTTGTTAGATAAGATAGAGACATGAATGCAACATTGGAAATAAAAAGGTGAGAATTAAATACCTTCATGCCCCACACATATTCTATGGCACGGATTGTTCTTGTCAAAATAATATTTGCTATATGTGATCCACTTTATCATGTTGATCATGTTCGCACTATACACGTGATTAAAATTTACTTGTAAAAAGGTATCAAGCTTAAAAATAACATTATACTGTGCCTTTTTTAGCTATATGGAGCAATCACTCAGTCATACATTATTTACTTGTCCATTAGTTCTATAGACACTAACAATTGGGTCTTACACAATTGAAAAAAATGGAAATTTTTCAGAAAATATGGGGAAAATAGGCTTTGTTAATTTTTTATTTTTATAGTGTCTAGGTTTTTTATTGGATGGTGTTTAATTTGTTAAATAAGACGTAACCATGAATTGACAATTGAAAATAAAAAGATGAGACAAAGCAAAGGACCCATGTAAATGCATGACAAAACAACCCAAATCATGATCACTACTCACTATCAAACACCACCAAAAATAGGAAAAATGAGGGCATTTAAACCTAATCAAACATGGTACTTCTAGGAGTGCACAATTTATACAAGGTTTTGTTATCATGACATACATATCTAGAGCGACTACGCGCACAAATGATAATGCTAAAAAATGAAAGTATTCAAAGACTTCTATCTTTGTGAACAAAATATTATGCAAACCTTACCAAAAAGGAAAACATCATAGTTTTTTATTTCTATGTTCCATAACTTCTCCCACATGGGAATGTCAAGAACCCTTTCCTAACCTTCTCTTCACATTAGTTGTTAGGGTTGCATATGCTTTATAAGTCGTCCCTTGACCATATTAGTATTATCCCACATGTATAAGAAATATTTATTGGTTTATATATATATATATATATATAAATATATATATTATTCTAAATATATGTTGAGGCCCCATAGAGGCATCCACTAAATTATTGTAAGCACTTGTGCAAAGGAGGTTGCCCCTTCAAAGAGGCCTGCGATCGGTAATTGAAATTGACATTCTGTTATTCTTAAAAAAACAAAAAAAAACCATCATTCTATTATGCTGCAAAATTTATGTACAAACTCGCCCATGCCAGGCATTAAAGCTATTAGCCATGTTAGCAGCCCCATAAGCTATATAATCAATATTCGTATTCATTAAGTAGAATCTAAAATACGAATTTTCTTAATATCTTCTTGAATCTTATTAGATCACCGTAAAGGGGATGATCCGTAGCAAAGGATATTAGTGTTGTCCAAGGCCCAATTCACCAATCCGTTCACCACTTTATTATGTTGTCGAGGAATATGTTGGAATAGAATTTGTTGGAATTTATATTGCAAATTTTGGATTTGATCAATTTCTTTTGCAAGACACCAATTAGGGGATTTTCCAATATTAAAATTACTAAGGAAATTCACCATGATCTTGGAATCAGACTGAAGCTTGATCCTTTTCCATCCAATTTTTATTGCTTCCTGCATCCCTCTACGAATAAGTCTTATTTCAGCTAGATTATTCATAGAATTACCCATATTTTTAGCAAAGATAATACAAACTTCTCTTTGTCCATTGCATCCTATTCCTCGCATGGCCATTCTTCCAGGATTACCCCTATAAGCTCCATCAGTCTTGAGAATACCATGATAATCTGCCATATTTCTAATTGAAACATTACTTTGTATTTTGTTTTTTGCTTGAAAGCGAGGCATAGAAGCTTCCTTAGGATCCCAAGAAAGTTTTTGGTAAATATGTTCCCATTGTGGCATTGACTGGGCAGGAAGCGAGATTTTATGTTTAGGACGTTCATTAAAATTAGATTTAATCCTCTCCTAAACATAAATAGCTTATCTATTGCTTTGTCTAAAAATTATGTAGTTTCTTTCTTTCCATGTATTCCATAAAATAAGGGATATTCCACTCCATATAGTAGGAAGCATATTTTGTCCTTTAGGTATAGCTTTCTTCCATTTGCTAGTTATACTTCCAAGAGATTCACTTTTGTTCCATTGAAGGTTGAAAACATAAGCCAGTTGTTGCCATAAGGGCGAAACCCAATGGCATTGAAAGAATAGATGTTCCATAGTTTCCTCATCTTCTATGTATAGTTCACATCTAAATGGACCATTAAGTCCTCTCTTTTTAAGCCTTTCACCTATTAGGATCCTTTTATGTGTGAGCAACCAAAGAAAGAGACTACCCTCGGGCCATACTCCAGGTTGCCAAATATATAAAAATAGAATTTGATCTGGATGTGGTTATAGATTCATTAAAAAGGCATATCATGAAAATCTTCATATTTCCCCTACGAACTAAATCCACAACCAATTTCATCAGTATCGAAGGAAAAAGGAAGAGTGCGCTCCCTTAAAATCTGGTTCAAAATAATCTGTTGCTCTTGGGCAATCCTTGTAGGCCATTCAGTTATAAGAATCCAACAAATATCAACTCCCCAAGGTTGAATAGTTTGTTGGGTATACTTATCTATCTTAATCCATCCATGGGCCTACACATTCTCCATAATTAATTGAAGTTGAGGGTGGAGTGTAATAATTGGAGGCTTTCCATTCCAAGAATCAGTCCAAAAGTTTGCTCATTTGCTGTTATAAAACAATCCAGAACAACTGTTTTTTTAATTAAATTTTTCTTCCCTTTTGATAAACTTTAGTGTTGGAGAACCCTTATTCGGAAGAGTTGTTCTAATAATATTTTCCGGAAAGCTATTTTCCACATATGTACCACATAACTTTATGGTCCAAAGATCTTCAGGATGTAGAATGAGTCTCCAATAAAGTTTTGAAGCTAAGACTGTATTCTGCTTATTGGAAGATCTAAAACCTGAACCCCCTTCGTTTTTAGGCTTACAAAAGAGATGTCCATTCGACTAAAGACCACTTCTTCTTTTCTTGAGTCCCACTCCATAGGAATCTCTGACAAAGAGAGTATCTTCTTGAGGATTGTATCCAGAATATTCACCACAGATGCAACATAAATAGGCATAGCTTGAAGGATTGGTTTTAAAGGAGTCATTCCTCTTGTTGATAACCATTTATTTGTCCAATTCAACAATTTCTCTTCAACTCTATCAATAAGCCATTGCTAATCTCTTATCTTTCTAGGAGATAAAGGTACACCCAAATATTTGAGAGGAAATGTGTCTTTCTGAAATTGGAGAATATTTAGGATTTGTTCTTGAAGTCTATGAGAGCAATAAAAAAAGATGATGTTGGATTTTCCATTATTTATAAGTTGCACAGTAGCCGAAGAAAAATTCTGGATGGTCTTTTGAAATTGTTTAGCTTTTTCCTCATTAGCACTACCCATCATAGAGGAATCATCAACAAATTGCAAATAAGATATTGGCTTAACTGTTTTTGCCAATTGTATTCCTTGAATTTTTTTCTCCTCACAAGCTTTCTTTCTCAACCTCCCAAAGCATTCTGCAAGTATAATGAAAAGAAAAGGGGGGTAAAAGGTCTCCTTGCCTTATACCTCTTGACGCCCCAAAATAAGCAATAGGAGAGCCATTGATTAAGACTGCAAAAGATGGCAGGCCGAACCCAATGTATCCATTCAAGAGAAAACCCAAATTGTTCCAAAACTTTACACAGAAAATTCCATTCCACCCTATCATATGCCTTTGATAAGTCTAATTTAATAAACATAGTCGGCCTTTTCTGCATTTCCATTGAATGTAAAGTTTCCTGCGCAAGAACAATCTCATCATGAATATGTCTTCCTAGGACAAATTCCCCTTGTTCAGGGGATATAATTTTTTAGAGGAGTGGCTTTAATCTTTCAGCTATCACTTTTGTTATTATCTTGTACACCACATTACATAGAGCTATAGGTTTGAAACCCCAAAATATCTTCAACCTCAGTAGCTTTAGGTATGAGGGCTATGAATGTCCTATTCAATTCTTTAAGCATAGTCTGCGCAGTCTTGACTTCTTCCATCATCTGTATCAAGTCAGTTTTTATAATTTCCCAAAATTCTTGAAAGAATTCTGTAGGAAAACCTTATGGGCCAGGGGTTTTACCTTTTTGCATGGAAAACATTGTATGTCTAAGCGCCTCCTCCAAGATTGGATGGATCAACTTATCATTATCCTCAGAATTAATGTGTGGGGATTAAAACTAACAAATGTTCTTGAGCATTTCTATCTAACAATTGTTCTTTAAAAATATGTTGAAAGTATTGACTGGCCACTTTCTTCATTCCATTCATCTAACTTTCCTTAGATCCTCCTTTAATGGAAAGACTTTGAAGGTGGTTTTGAGCTCGCCTAGATAAAATAGATTTATGGAAGAAAGTGGAATTTTTATCTCTTTCCTTTAGCCATTGAATTATGGATTTTTTTTACACATAATTTCATCTCGAATTTCCCACTCATTCATATCATCCTTCAATTTACATTCTTGCTTGAAGAGATCCATAGCCATACCTGAATTTCGATGACTATCATTACTTTTCCCAAGTTCACTTAATATTTGAGCTTTTTCTTTAGCACTATCACCAAATCCAGTCCAGTTCCAATTGCAGAGTTTATATTGTAGGTAGTTTAGTCTTTGGGAAAACATATACATTTGTGTTTCGTGCCTAGGATTCCCCTCCATCCACCACTTACTGACTAGTTCATGAATATTAGAATGACGAAGCCACATTAATTGAAATTTGAATGGTGTTCTGGGATGGATAGTCTTTCTTATTTCCAAGCAAAAAGGCTAGTGATTAGAACCATTATTATTGAGAATTCAAGCTTTAAGAGCACATCCTCTCATCCAACATTCTTTGGAAACAAGGAATCGGTCCACTATTTCAAGAGTTCATGTTTGTCCCTGTCTTCGGTTTGACCATGTCATTATTCCATTGCATGTAAGATCATTCACCCATATTATGAGTCACAAGAAACTGATGCAACTCTGTTGAACTTGCATTGAGCTGATTATTACCTCCCTGCTTTTCTGAAAGGTTTAATATGGTGTTAAAATCACCTCCTATAATAAGAGGGATGTTTGAGAAAATTCTTATGATATGTTCCATTCCTCTCTTATGTTTCCTTTTATCCTCCATCGAAATAGGGGCAAAAATGTTACACAATATGAATTGTTGGTCCTCCATCTTATCATACATATGTAAGCAAATAATTACTTTCATGGCACAAGAATTAATAACATAAATTACCTTAGAATCCCATAAAGAAATATGACCCCCCGAAGCTCCAAATGAGCTAATAGATATATGTTTAGATTGGGGCCACATATTATTTGCAAAAGTAGAAACTAACTCTATAGAAGCTTCTGTTTCCTGAATATTAACCAAAGTTGGCTTATTTGACGCAATCATCCTTTTAAGCTCTTGAAACTTAGAAGGTGAACCCTTCAAGCCTCTAATATTCCATGTAATAATTTTCATTGTGTTGGGTGTTAGAGATATTGGGATCAGTCCCTCATCGCTTGTGAGCTACTTAACTTTTGCCCTTCTTGTTGAATTTTGGTCTGGTTGGGTTTCCTTCCCATTTTAGTTTCATTGTCCAATTTTTTTTTTTGTTTTTTCCTTGTTCCACTCCAAATACGAGATCTTTATTTTGTATTCTAGATTTTTCCTTAATCACTAGTGTTTTGCTCAAATCTTCCTATTCCATTAACTTCTGATCTTTTGCTTGCACTTTATCATTTGACTTATTTTTCCTTCGATAAATTTTAATAATAGATTGACCAACATTGTTGTTAGAGGGACCCTAAAAAAGAACCAATTATTTTTGGGTATCCGTATGTTGCTTATTTATTTTTTCTTGGGTCTTTTATAACTGTGTTTTAGGAACTTGTAATTACATGACATCATCTATTTGTTCTTCTTCATTCTCTTCTTGTAAATTAACAAAACAATTTGAATTTTTGACTGCATGTTGCACCTTTCCACTCTTTTTTGCAATTTGTTTCTTTTTTGGGATGATGAACTCCTCAACATTTTTCCCAGCTTCCTTAGTCTCTGGCATTCTAGTAGGACAATCCTTCACCAAATGTCCATAATCATGACATAGACGATATTGAAAGGGAATATTCTCATAGTCCAGTGTTTCCTCCCACTCTTCATTATCAGTAACTAATGAGATTTTGTCTGGTAAAGGATTGGTTAGGTTTATGAGAACAAAAATCATAGCATATATCATTTTCTCCAATTAGATAGTGGCATCAACAACCATCATTAATTTACCTAGGGTATTACCAATAGCCATAAACATTGTTTGATTCTAATATGCAGCTAGTAATCCATATAGTCTCACCCATACTGGAACTATTGATGGTAATTCTTCCTCTGGTTTAAACATAAGATTCCATGGCTTCATGAATAATCTTGCACGACCCATAATCCAAGCACCACCTCAAATACAAATTCCTTATCTACAGTAGTATAAAAAAGGATTATAAAATATCCATTAGGGCATACTGAAATCATGAACTCGCCTTTTGTTCTCCAGGATTTTTGAGCTGATTCTTTCATCGCTGTAAGCAATGGTCAAAATCCCATAAATCTAACAATCAAGCCTCTATTTTCCAATTCTCGAAGATTATCCTGCACATCTTTCTTTGTGGATGACTGGAGTGCCATCAGCCGCCAACATACATCATTTTTCATTCTTACGTGGATCAATCTTTGGCATCCTGAGAGGGATTTTAGGAAAGTGGTTGTTAGAGGGGTTCGAGGATGATGATCCTTATATCACATCCCTAAAAGTCGACTTCCCATTGTTAGCCACAATATTGGATTTCCTAGCGTTTTCCATAGTTGTAGTAGTTAGAAGCAATAACCATACGCAAAAGAAAGGGAAAAATAAAAATGAAGGGAAGATATATCGCCAACATATTCACAACCCTTTCCTGATGCCTAGGGATCGAGACAAGGGGCTACAAAACAAAACCGACAAGAGAAAATCAACTCTCGATGATTCAATGAAATTGTGACTCAAAATACACATACGTTGCTTCCTGAAAAGAAACCCTGATCATGGGTAATGACAAAATAGTCTCCCGAGCCTTACAGTCCGAAACATTCTAGATTGATTCATTAGCATTCTGTTATTCCAACTATTGTGTTTTGATCTGGTTATTTCAGCAAAATCTGTTGCAAGGAGGGTCATTACATCTGGTATCAGAGACTCTTTCCAAGGCCGGTTTTGCTGCAACATCATCCAAGTAATCTATTTTTGCCTAATTTGTTTTACATATTGGTCGGATCTGCCAGCATAACATAATTCTCATTCTTGGTCAGATTTTCCGCCATCACATTTTCTAAATTCTTGGTTGGCTCTGTCGCCATTGCATTTCTAAGTCCTGGCCAGATTTTTCACCTTCACAATGTGTGTGTGCGTGCGTGTGTGTGTGTTGTGGGTGTGTAGTGCGTGCATGCGTGCATGCGCGTGTGCGTGTGTGTGTGTGTGTGTGCGTGCGTGCGTGCGCGCGTGTGTGTGTGACCTGCTAAATTTGGGACAACAATTATACTATTAACTTAACAACTTACTTTCTTAATTTAAAACTAACTTAAAATATATTTTAAGTAATAAATATAAAAATATCTTTAATTTTATTTTATTTTAATGTGTCCTCCTATTTGTAATTAAAAAGGCACATAATACTATTAACTGCAGCTACCTTCTTAATTTAAAAACAACTTCATACATTAATTTTTAAAGTTTAAAATATAAAATTACGATTTTAAAAATATTTTGTTAATGTGTGACCTCCTATTTATAATTAGAAGGCACAACATACTAGTTCATTAAAAACTAAATTTAGAACACAATTAGAATTTTCTTTGAAATGTGTTTATAAAAGTACCCGAATATTTATTTTCAATTAATTGCAGTCCTGCTTTCGCGCTTTAGGGAAAAAATTATCTATATACATTACAGAAGTTATTGAAAGAAAAATATGGTGGATAACAAGGGTTTTGCTATGAGGAAACATGACCTATAATTGGGAGGTGAAGAGAGTGCCAATGTTGAATTATTTATTACTTGCTTGGATGGATCTGAATACGATGGAAATCCAGTTCGATTTCATTCTCAATTTTTGACAAAATCTAAATATTTTGAAGCGAAACTAAAGCCACAGTCTTCTGATCAACAGCCTTATCAAATAAAATTAACACCAGCTGTAGATAGCTCTCTTGCTAATTATATCAAATGTATTGGCCTCATGTATTTTTCGTGTAGACATGTAAAATGTCGACATGGTCATCTAAATAATTCACCAATTATATAAACATTTATCCATCCCCACCACCGACCTTATAATAATTAATTATAAATATAATTAATTATTATATCATATATATAATCGCATTCCAATCATTCCATATTCTACACATCTCATTTATACCCTTAGAAATATTAATACATTATTAATATTTCATTCATTACGCTAAATAACTCTCATTAACTATTTTCCTCTAATTTAAATTATGCTCACTCACCTACCACCTACCCTATACCTACTCTATGCCTAGCTTCTCCATCTAATCACCCCACTAAATACAATTAATCTCACCTAATCACAACATAAATGCCCCTCCAAATCTAGAGGCTTCTAATTCTAGAAACCTCCCCATCTTTCCCTCTTCTTTTCAAAAATTTAAATAAAATACACTATTCTATTGAATTTTAAATTCAATAGAGAATTCTCATCAACTCTAGAATTTTCTATAATCGTTTTCTCTTATTCATCCTCAACCATTGATCTTATCCACCATGGAAAAATCTTAGCCATTCACTTCTACCTCCTCCAACTGTAAATAAAGGTGCCACCCTCCATGGAAAGCAACCTTAAAAATTTACAAATACATGTTGTCCAATTCTCAAGCCATTCAAACAATCTTCATAGCAATCTATTGAGTTCAATCAAGCAATTTATCAAGGGGAGGTGCTGGTGGAATTTGTCTAAAGATCTGAAGCACACATTGCATATATCCAACAAAGCAAAATCAAAGGAGAAAATCCAAAGCAACAAAGGAGGAGAATTCTACTTGTAGGTAAGTACAGGTAAATTGTTTTCCCCTTCTTTTCATCTTGCTTAATCAGAGGTAGTTGATTAGTTGTTTTAGATTTTGTACTGTTGTGATTTCATAATCATTTCATTTGTGCATGCTAACACAATTTTTCATCTACACTTTGTATGATGGTAAACGACTTTCTTTTAGCTGTGTAGATAAAGCCCTAGAGATTCTGTGGGTTGTTGTGGAGCCTCTGTTTGAGCCAGGAATATAGGTACTGATGTGATTTTGTAAATCGATTGAAATAATTTTTCTTGACTGATGGCTAAATTTTTATTATTTATTAAATATCGTTAAACTTTACACTACACCCTATACGTTCTGCATAGCTGGGCACTTCTCCTTGCTGCAAATTCATTCTCTAACGCCATTATTTTTAAGCACCTCCTTCCTTCTCATAGATATATCAAATATGTAAAAGAGTATTATCTTTGTTGGTTACTCTGGTCTGTGCACAAACAGATCAAAAAAACACCTCCTTTTGTCATACCCACAATTTCACCAAGCAAAATGTAATAGGAAAACTTACAATTTTTTTTTGTTATATGACACAACACTTACTACACTTGCACTGATCACCTAACACATAACTATGGGCCCACATAGCACTATCACTTACAGTTGCATTGATGATATGAACATGTGGTTCATAATTTTTGTTTTCTCTAATATGCCTCGTATTCTATTAGGTGCTTAAGAAGTATTTCATTTCTGGAAGCACGATTAATACTTTTGTGATGTACAATAATTTAAATGGGGGTTCATTTCATTCTTGGGTTTGCTCATGTGTTAATATTCCATATTTCATTCACATTACTTCTTCTAGAACAAACCATTCATCTTCAATTTTTTTTGACACAAGACGTTAAATATAAGTGTGCAATACTGTGACATGTTGTGAAACAACTCTAGCTATCACCCATGAAAGCAAGGTTTTCACGAATAAGCTCTTAACCCATAATAAGTGTCATATCCAATTCCATGATTCTTCTACAGATTTAAGAACACACACAGTCCCACTATAAAGAGGGGGAACAATACAACTTGGAAAACCTTTCACGAGGTCCCATGCAACTCTCACCAAGGTGGTTTGTTGATACATTAAGTAGGTTTCATCATGCCTTAAGCTTCTCTTAATTAAGTAAGGAGGGGATACTAGGCTCATCACAAGAGTGTAACACGCAACGTCACAATGTTTTCCTATGTTACGATGATACAAAGCCGACCACTGTACTGGGTGCTATCTCAAGGCATAATTACCATGAAGAGTCAAAACTAACCAGCGTAAAAGGCCCTAATTCAAGCATGTCATACCAACACGGGTTATTTAGAGGATCAATAACAAAACCACTAGCAGTCCTAAACATGTCCCTTCATAAAGAAAAACTAAGTTTGGTTCAAGTTTCCCTTCACACATTTTCCTGAGTTGTTCAAGGACACAAAAAGGGAACAAACTCATGCAATAACATATGGAAATGATTTTATTTGATTGAGGGTGCAACAATATTATTTTCAAGATAGTTCTAGTGAAGTTATTACCTCATGCCACTGAAAGGGAAACTAACTCCATAATTAGAGCCATGAATTAATCTTCCTTGCTTCTTGTAGAGAACATCTCATAAAATTTTTACAACAAGATGAGGTTTACCTCGTTCTATTCCCCTCCTAAAGGAAGAGGAATAGAAGATAGACTTAGAAATATTCATTAACTTTTATGCAATAATCACATGTAACATATCCATCTCTTTCACCCCAGATGCTTGGGGTTTCACTTAGATCCAAGTAATGACCATTTAGACACTGGAAGAGGGTTTTTACCTTATTCCATTTGCTACCAGTTAACAATAGTGTCACCTTCATACATTGTTATATATTTTCCTATGTTAAACATAAAGTTCCATCTTTTCTTTACTTATAATTCACTTTATATGAGTGTGATCCTCCTTAGTCATCATGCTAAAGGCACTAAATTGCACACAAACCCCTACTTTTTGGTTACAAAAGGACAAGATGATGAGAGTTTGCATAATTATAAGGATAGATGTTTGAATCTTGTAACAAGACAAACGATAAGTGTGTGCTGAACTTACTTTTACCTCTCTGATTGGATAACTAATTTCTCTTAAATTCCTATTTAATAAGAGAAGATCAAATCACCCATCCTATTAAACGCAATCCTCCCTACGAATGGTGTAAACACTCAAGATGGTACACAACTCAAATATTTATGACCATTTGGCATTGCGTTCACAATTAGACACATAGGTTGAGTTCTTTAATTGAGCCAAGATTCCACTACACACTATTCATTGCCTACAATCATTACTATTAAACATTGATATAGATGACCTATCTTTGGTTAAAATAGAGTTTATTTTCAAACTTAAAATTCACTCTCTACGTTTCATTATCAACCTACACACTCACACTATTGCATCAAAGACTATTATTTCACAAAATGGCGATGTTATCTTCCTTTAAAGTTTATTGCATTCGAGTAACCAATTTATTCTCATACAATCATACAAATGTCCTTCAATTTCCGTGCCTATCTTTTGTTACCTAGAATTCACAATGTTAATCATTCTAGGATATGATTCAACTATTTCACACACCATACCATTACCATTTCTTCAAAAAGTGACAATGTAGTCCTCAGATAGATCAATACAACAATGATACTTACATTAAACACTAATTAGATGAAGCCCCAATTTTCATAGCAACTACATACAATTCATAATAACATGCAACTAAAAAACATCATGATAATGCTACTAAATCCTTTTGTCCTGGGTACTTGCAACCAAATACATGGTTAGTGTTGACACTAAAATTTTCCTCCATAATTTCTATTTCATTAATGTATGTATTAGGAATAGGATGTTGTTAAGTGTAATTAGTAGTAGTGTCCGATAGAAGATAACGGCGCTGCTAGTACGACGCTGCCAATAATGTGGAGTACAGTAACAGTCAAAGTACAATAAGAATGTTGTAAAAAGTAAATATTTGTCGTAAGTGGTCCGGTAATATGAAAATGTCAAAGTTTGGGTAATTAGAGAAGTAGGGTCTACATGATTAGGAATTAGAAATATTATATTGGTAATAAGGACAAGGAGTGAGGTCATAAATATTTTGTGTATTTTATTTGTAAAAAGTCTAAAAATGTGGAACCCATGTAAAATGATAAGGTTTATCTTATCTTAAAAGATAAGCTTACATGTACAGATAAGAGTTAAGGTATGGAATATGATTCGTCAGAGTGGATTTTTTATCCTATCTTAGAGATAAGATGGATAAGCCTGTAAGTTCTATAAATAGAGAGGCCACCCCCCTCATTTAACATAGAAAGAAATAGTGAGAAATATTGTAGGAAGTGTGCAAAGGAAGCCATCAGTTAAAGGTGTGTTGAAGAAGCCATCGAGAGGTGTAATTGTAAAGTTTCTCCCATAGTCTTGTTGAAGTACCTCATGGGTGAGATTGTAACAATTTCATGTTAATATTATAATTTACTTTAATATTTCAGATTTGTCATCATTCCGTCTTATTATAGTCGATGGTATTTTTGTGTTATGTTGTTTTGTTTCCAGATTACATCCACCAAACTAAAGGCTGTGCATTAGTAAATAATCATAGCACGAGGAGTTCCCGGTGAAGAATTATCATAGTGCCGGATTGGTGATGACATTTTGGTTCCGTTGCCGGGACCATTCCTCGTTGGTGGATTTTCTGGAGAGATATTCCCACTTAGTCAAAAATCAATTGGAGGGTAACTTTGTTTTTACTGTGCATAGTAGTTACCATGGTAAACTCATTTTACCGTGAATAATAGTTACCATGACAAAGTCATTTTTGCTGGAATAGTATTTATCACAGTAAAGTCACTTTTTACCGTGAATAATATTTACCGCAGTAATTTCACTTTTTACCGTGAATAGTGTTTACCACAGTAAAGTCAGTTTTTACCGCAGTAAGTCAAGTTTTACCATAGTTACCGTGGTCATTTCTATTTTACTGTAGAAAGGTGTAAAGTCACTTTCTATTACAGTGATTCCAATTATTTGTGCACATAAGTCTTGTTGATTGTAATTGTGGGTTGGTATTTCACGGTGGTTACTTTTGAAAATGGGAAAGATTCCTATTTTTTCAGCTCAATCTAATGAAGATGCTTCTTCTTTCATTCAAGAGTTTAAACGATCTTGTATTTGTAATGACCTCATAAGAAGGGAACAATGGATTGGATTTTTTCCTACCTTTTTAGATGGTTCAGCACTTAGGTGGTTTGAAACACTAGGTGATAATGTGAAAAATTCATGGGATTTATTAACTGAAAGTTTTCTTGAAGAATTTGGTGAACAGAGATATGCAGATCTCATGATCGATATCACAAAGCTAACCCAAGGAGAGAAGGAGAAGATAAGGGATTATCATGCTCGTGTTCTAGAGCTAAGGAGGAAGCTCGATGCCCAGATCCGGAAGGAAGGATTAGCGGATGGGTTGATGAACGGCGTGGATAATCTCCTATGTAAGCACTTCATTCTTGGGATGAAGCCAGAGATCAGACAACGAGTGAAGTATGACCGCCCAGCTACCATTGAACAAGCAAAGGAGATTGCAAGAAGGCAAGAAGAAAGCATGGAAGAGGAGCCCAAAGAAATTGTTGCTAAAGTAGAGCCTACACCAGCACCTTTGGTCCAGAAACTACAACCACTCCCGGTGAGCACAAATATTTCTCCTAGTACATCTACTGAGTATGAAGATCTGCTCAAAAAGATGGGTTAGTTAACTATTAATCTTCTTCAAGGAAAGGAATTTAGTTCTCAGAGAGGAGAAAGAGGTCCAAAAAGAAATATTTCTGAAGTTGTTTGTTATGGTTGTTATAAAAAGGGTCATTATAAGTATAATTGTCCAGATAGAGCTTCTACATCTGGTACAAGAGATAATGATAAATGAAAAGCACCTGTGAATTCTCTTGATGTAGTAGATAAGAGTAGAAATAATGAAGTAGATGTGTTTGTAACAAAAAGAAAGAAAAAAAGATAATCAAGATGGAACTGATCCTAAGAAGATGAAAGGAGAAACTAGTAAAAAACATAGGAGAAGAAAATTGGGTGTGCAGGATTTTCTGATTTCACAGGGGCAAGGACCATACTCCATCTTGGAAGATCTGTCCAAAAAGCCTGCAAATATTACATATGGTCAACTCTTGGCTATGTCTTCTGAGAAAAGGCGGGAGTTGCGAGGTGGACTTAATGCTCGAAGAAGGAAGGAGGTTGAGGTCCCTGTTTTGGAGGCAGAGGCAGATCCCTATGCTCCACAAGCTGAGGTATTATGTAATGGTATTTCAACTCATGATGTCTTAGTTGATGGAGGTGCTGCAGTTAATGTAATGACCGAGTCTATAATGAATATGTTGGGTTTAAAAATTGATCGCCCTTCAACACTTATGTTAAGGTCATTAAATAAGGGAAAAACTAAACCAGAAAGTGTAGTTTCAAATGTGGCAATATCTGTTATGGGTGTTGTAAGTGTGGTAGACTTTCAGGTGATGAAAAATGGTACTGTTGCGTACCCAATGCTGCTGGGAAGACCATGGCTAAGGAGAGTTCATGCAAGCAACTACTGGAATGAAGGTTTCATGGCACTTGGACGTGGTAGAGAGAGGGTGAAGATAAACGTGATCCTTCGACATCATAAAGCAGAACCTGTGGATTTAAGTGATGAAACTGATGATTGGACATCATCTGATTACTCTAGTACCAGTGAAGTGGACACTGAAGATGAAGAAAGTGAGGTGGATGTTTCAGTCATGGATATCCTTCCAGTCACACCAACTCATGACCCCATAAAATTATCTGAAGAAGAAGTTGATGATCGTCTCCAATAAATAAAGATTGGTGATGTTGTGATGGAGAGTGAGAAGGAATCCTACCTCCAGCTCTTTCGAAGGTACATACACCTATTCACTTTTGATTACAAGGAACTCCGTCAAGTAAGTTGGGTAGAACATTCTATTGAGCTGGTAGATGGTGCTAAGCCCATAAAGCAAATGCCATATAGAATGAATCCTAATCTTTCCAACACTGTAAAAGAAGAAATAGACAAGTTGCTTGATGCGGGATTCATATTTGCTATGGAGAATTCGGAATGGATTTCTCCCATTGTGATCTTAATAAAAAAGAATGGGAAGCTATGCATTTGTGTTGATTACAGGAAACTCAATAAGGCAACAAAGAAGGATCATTACCTTCTTCCATTTTCAGATCAGATCTTGGACGAAGTAGCTGGCCAGGAGTGCTATAGTTCTGCTGATGGACATAGCGGCTACAACCAAGTTCGTATAGCAGAGAAAGATCAGCTGAAGACCACGTTCACCACTCCTTGGGGAACTTTTGCGTATAGAGTTATACCTTTTGGGTTGTGTAATGCTCCAGCAACATTCCAGCGTTTGATGAATAGGGTGTTCGAACCCTACATTGGGACCTTCATCAGAGTATTTTTGGATGATTTTTGCATCTATGGGAGCAAGTTGGACCACCTGCACCAGATGAAGACAACATTTCAAAGGTTAGATGAAGCACAAGCCTCACTAAACCCTACAAAGTGTGTCTTTGGATGTTCTAAAGGCGTTTTGTTAGGGCATGTTGTATCCAGAGATGGTATTGGTACTGATCTTGATAAAGTTTCAAAAATCAAAGATTTACCATTTCCTATGAATAGAAGTAAGTTGAGATCATTTTTAGGCCATGTGGGTTACTATAGAAGGTTCATCAAGAATTTCTCAAAGATTGCACAGCCACTAACATAGTTCTTGAAGAAGGATGTTACTTATGAACCAGGAAATAAGGCGCATGAAGCTTTTGGACAACTAAAGGAAGCCCTGGTGTCTTCACCTGTTTTGAAGAATCCAGAATGGAGCAAGCCATTCATTGTGTATACTGATGCCTCAGATGCAGCACTAGGAAGTACTTTGAGCCAAAAGGATGAAAATGGGAATGAACATCCAATTTACTTTGAGAGCAGACAAATGAGCAGTGCTGAGGTAAATTATACTGTAACTGAAAAAGAGGCTCTGGCTATCATTTTTGCTGTAAAGAAGTTTAGAAATTACTTGCTAGGGCAAAAATTTCTGGTTGTAACAGATCATCAGGCTCTAAAATATATTGTAAATAAGCCTAACCCATCAGGGAGGATAGCAAGATAGATAATTTTGCTACAAGAATTTGAATTTGATATTATAGATAGGCCAGGAAAGAAGCATGTCAATGCAGATGCACTCTCTCGAGCCTATGATGGTTTAGGATCATCTTGTGATGATGATGATTTCCCTGATGCAACATTGTTATCCCTTGACACAATCCCTAGTGAATACATAGATATTTGGAATTATTTGAATGAATTCAAGTTTCCTGATGGTGCCAATGCAAAGACTAAGGGAAGGATTACTCAAGTCAGTCGTCCATATTCTATTCTGCATGGAGTATTATTTCGAATAGGACCTGATGGACAGTACAAGAGGGCAGTTGGACGTGATCAAGGGAAGGAGCTGCTAGAAGAATTCCGCAATGGTACATGTGGAGGGCACTTCTCTAGACAACTTACAGTAAGAAGGATCTTGGATGCAGGTTATCACTGGCCCACTCTTTTTAAAGATTGTTATAAATATTGTAAGACATGTGATATTTTTCAAACACATGGTAACTGTAAGACTTCATCAGCTCCATTATGTCATATTCTTCCCCTTGGTCCCTTTGAAAAATGGGGAATAGACATTGTAGGTCCACTTCCAACTACATCACGTCAAAATAAGTATATTGGAGTTGCCACAGATTATTTAACCAAGTGGGTTGAAGCTAGGCCATTGAAAGCAGCTTCCATGGATGAAGTGGCAAGGTTCATATATGAACGCATTGTCACCAGATTTGGTTGTCCATTAGAAATTGTAACAGATCAAGGAAGCCACTTCATTAATGAGGTGGTAGAAGCCCTAGTCAATAAGTTTTCTATCAAGCACAGGAAGGCAACAACATACAAGCCAAGCACAAATGGACAGGTGGAACGAACAAATTTTTTATTGTGTCAAATTCTAGCAAAAGATGCAGCCTTGCAGGTACATAGATGGGATAAGAGGATTCATGCAACATTGTGGGCATATAGGGCAACATCAAAGTCAGCAACAGGATACTCTCCATTTCAGTTGGTCTATGGCATTGATCCAGTTCTTCCTATTGAGTTTGATATTCCTACTGTGAGAGTTATGAAAAATGAAAGGATGGATGAAAGTGATTCAGTAAAAGAAAGGTTAGTACATCTTCATTTGCTGGAGGAAATGAGAGAAATAGCAAAGGATACAAGCCATAAGAAGAAAATGAAGCAGAAGGAGTACTTTGATCAAAAGATCCAGCGGTCTCCATTTCAAGTGAATGACTTCATCCTAGTATATGATTCCAGATACAAAAAAAGAAGACAGAGGAAATTTCTTCCAAAATGGATGGGGCCCTACAAAATAGTAGCTGTGCCTGAAAATGGTACGTACCGACTGGAGGAATTGGATGGCACTCCCATTATGAAATGGGTCAACCATGACAAGTTGAAGATTTTCCAAGCACCAGAATAGTCTACTCCGAGGACGGAGTAGAAGCTAGGAAGGGGGAAGATGTCAACACTAAAATTTTCCTCCATAATTTCTATTTCATTAATGTATGTATTAGGAATAGGAATGTTGTTAAGTGTAATTAGTAGTAGCGTCTGGTAGAAGATAACGACGCTACCAGTACGATGCCGCAAATAATATGGAGTACGGTAACAGTCAAAGTACAATAGGAATGTTGTAAAAAGTAAATATTTGTCGTAAGTGGTCCAGTAATGTTAAAATGTCAAAGTTTGGGTAATTAGAGAAGTAGGGTCTACATGATTAGGAATTAGAAATATTATATTAGTAATAAGGACAAGGAGTGAGGTCATAAATATTTTGTGTATTTTATTTGTAAAAATTCTAAAAATGTGGAACCCATGTAAAATGATAAGGTTTATCTTATCTTAAGAGATAAGCTTACATGTACAGATAAGAGTTCAGGTATGGAATATGATTCGTCAGAGTGGATTTCTTATCCTATCTTAGAGATAAGATGGATAAGCATGTAAGTTCTATAAATAGAGAGGCTACCCCCCTCATTTAGCATAGAAAGAAGTAGTGAGAAATATTGTAAGAAGTGTGCAAAGGAAGCCATCAGTTAAAGGTGTGTTGAAGAAGCCATCGAGAGGTGTAATTGTAAAGTTTCTCCCATAGTCTTGTTGAAGTATCTCATGGGTGAGATTGTAACAGTTTCATGTTAATATTATAATTTATTTTGATATTTCAGATTTGTCGTCATTCTGTCTTATCATAGCCAATGGTATTCTTGTGTTATGTTGTTGTTTTGTTTCCAGATTACATCCACCAAACTAAAGGCTGTGCATTAGTAAATAATCATAGCACGAGGAGTTCCCGGTGAAGAATTATCATAGTGCCGGATTGGTGATGACATTAGCCAAAAATAGCTGGCATGGCAATCTCCCATGATCTAACACATTTCTCATAGATATAATTTCCATTCATAAAAATAACAAAACTATTGCAAGGATTTGGAAAATGTAAGACGTACATTTCCAATTTAAATGCATTTATAATCTTGGAGAGAAAGAGAGAGAAAAGAGAAAAGAGAGAAAAACAATATCATCCAAAAACAATATTATTTAAACGAGTGGCTAATATAGGTTCCATATAGTCTCGTGAAGATGTCCTAATGTCTCTCAACTGTTATAAAGCATATCGGGTTTCCTAAGATAGGTTTCCAATTAAACTTGCATGTTTACCAAAAGATACCAATTTAGCCTAAGTGGCTACAAATCAGAGTCCGGAAACCAATTTCCAAGACTCAATCACCCATTATGTTAGTTCCCACCTATTCCCCCATATACAGAGATACACTTGGAATTGGAAGAACTCAATTCTAGTGCCCAAGGATCAAACTATGCCTACGTCTCCGGAGGCAATTATCGTAAATGCACTAGTACACCCTTGCTGCCGAACGACAAATGGCCTACAAAACCAACTTGCAAAACTAAATTTCAAAGTATTGGCAAAACCTCAAGCCAAAACCAAAACCAATTTCGATTATTGGCACTTTTTCCAAGCTGTAAAAATAGCTAACAGGTTCCAAAACGCATTACATAAATTGATCAAATAATCATTTGAAGTTGTGTTAATGGTGTACGTGACATTCCGTGTCACTAGGGAACACGGTCAAACTTGACCTCTCCACCACGAGTGATAGAGAGGTATTTTGTATGTTGATTTTAAAATAACTTTCAGTAACTTTTACAAGGTCATATAAGTGAAGTGTTTAAATAAAATAACTCCTCCTGGTCCACTCACAACTGCGAAAAATGTCATTACCAAAAGTTTTTGTCTAAGTTTTCAACTTTCCTTAACACGATGTCGGTTCATGTTCAACACGATAAGTGGTTATTTTGGTTGTGCGGGAAAAATTTACTATTGATATTTTAAACCATAACCAAGGTCGTTTTAATTAACGAAAACACAGTCATCAATAAACTTTAAATATTTTTTACCACTATGAATGAAAAACAACACAATGAAAAACATGCGAGATGCGAGAGAGAGAACTATACTTGTTAACCAATGAAGCAATAAAAGCGAAAAACTCCGATGCTGGTTTAAACGCGCCCACTCTCAGGAGTATTTTGTCAACCAGCTCATGTGCATTGTGTATGCTTCAGCAATTTTTAAATTGAAAAACATTCACTTTCTAATCTTATTTGAGTTCCATACACTGCCCCAAAATTCCCATTTTGGCACAGGTTGGTAGGGGAGAGGACCTGGTTGTGGTGCACCCTATCTTTGCACAGTCACCGTGCCACGTCACTGCCACCTGGGCAGGTAAAAACGCCACCAATGGATGCAGGACCAAATTCTTGACCTCCAGCATTGCACCGCCACCTCACTGCCACCTCAGCGCCACGTGGACGATCCGCGTTTGTGGAGATGTCAAAAAATTTGGTTTTTTTGCATGGGACCAAGTGTTGTCCACTCGCCGCGCCAGTTGTTGTCTGGGCTACTGCCATGCATTGAATGCTCACCCACCAGCTGTTAATGCGCGCGGGTAGGTTTATGGACCCTGCCACCGCCAAATCGCGCCATGGGATTTCATGGGAAATGGAGAGGGAGCTCGTTTAGTCTGGTTTTTGGCGTGTTAGGTTGCAAAGCTCAAGCGACCATTTCGTGGGATCTTGCAGACCGGTGGGTGCATGCGTTTTCTCCACTCCTGACTGACTTCGTCCTCGGCATTGGCTTGGCCTGCTACGAAGATGAGAAGAAAATGCAGAGGTGAGAGGGTTCTCACTCAGGCAATGATCTTTAGTGTTTTTAAACACTGTACTACTATGGAAAGTTTGTTGTTTGCCATTCAGCAAAAGAAATTTGGTTTTTCACCCGTCTTATTTTACAAATCCAAGCTTAAAATCGTTGGTGTATTTGTCTTGTTTATGAGCGCCAGTCTCGGGTTTATGGGTGCCATGCGAGCTCATGTTCAGTTGCTTATTACTGTTAATGGGATTACTGTAACTTTTAATGCGTTAATGCGTTTATGCGTTTATGAGCGCCAGACTCGGGTTTATGGGTGCCATGCGAGCTCATGTTCAGTTGCTTATTACTATTAATGGGATTACTGTAGCTTTTAATGCGTTTATGCAATACTAGTTGCGTGGTGTCGGGGGACAGCGAAAAAGATACAATACTAGTTCTGGTACTGTGTGTTGTGATATCTGGACAGTAAAGTGACAATTTTCAGTGTTTGCAGCAACAAATGTAATTTGTTTTCTGTTTTGGGTAGCAAAAATTATATGTTTTAGGTGGCAAAAATTATATGTTTTGGGATATGAATGCATGGGGGAGATTCAAAGGCTATGTGATTTGCATGCTTAAGTGGGGAAAGGAATTTGGGTGGCGATTTTTTTCATGTTTTGATCTTGCTACAGTGTTTTGTTATCGAATTGTGGTTGATGAAGTATTTGGAGGGGTCAATTAGGCTGATTGAAGTGAAATAACCAATTCTCTCTGGTTTTTCTTTTGTGGGTTGTGAATGGATAGTGTTGGGCATGGTATGGATGTCCAGGGTGCCTGATTTCTTCAGAAAGCTTGTAAAAAGGTATAGTCTTGAGGTCTGTAAGGGTTGGTTTCTTAACTATAGGTTTCAGTGTTATACGAGTCCTGTTATGGATTTTTGTTGGTGTTTATAGGATCAGAATTAAGAGTTTTTGTAGCCCCTTAGGCATTCAGATTGGAAAAGTTTGGTCTTCCATTTGTTGTAGTCCTTTATACTAACTAATTATAGACAGATTTTTGTGGACAGAACCGATTTAGATAATAGGAATAAATATTGCAAGTTGTTGAGGGTTGGCATAAAAGCTCACCACCAGAGATAATATCTCGGTTGCTGTAAAGATTCCTATAAATTGTTTTTATAAAATATTGAACAATAGTCATCCCGAATTGATTCATTTTTAATGTAACACAATATATTGGAATTATAACGATAATTTCTAATCTATTAATTTGTACTTCTATATAAAATCCAAAAAAACACATGTCCAAACAATTTACTTCATACTTATAAGACAATAACTTTTTAAAAAAAAAAAATTGATTATTATTTTGTGTCAAAAGATTGATTTCTTCTGCATTACAGACATTCGGCCTCCAAATTTCCTTCATCTCATAGTTTCAGCAAAATGAACTTTTACTACAACTTCAATGAAGATATCTAGAAATTGTTTTTTTAGTGTTTGTATATTTTGAAACAAGAGGAACTGAATAAACAGTATCTTGTTTAGTGCGAGTTAGAAACATATCAGTACTCAATTTTTTTAGTGTTTATATAGAAACAAGAGGAACTTTAATGAAGATATCTAGTAATTTCTGCTTCACCTCTTAGTGTATCCAATTGTTTTCTTTTTGTATCAGTACCCAATTGTTTTTTAAAGGACTTAGCAGCATTGCCTCATCATTGGACTTAAAGTAATCTCTTTTCTAATACCCAATTACCCCTTTAAGCAATTTCTAGGTCTAATTATAGACAGATTTACAGGTCTAATTACCCCTTTAAGCAATTTCTAGGTCTAATTATAGGCATTACCACTCTCTGTTACTGCCATTTACATTGTTTTCTGTTGTAATTACTCGCTTCTGTATTAGCGTTCTCTCGATCTTGAGTCTAAATGTTTGAAGTGTCTTCCATGGTTCATATATACATGTTGCTCCCACGGGCTGCATTGCTGTAACGCATTGCACCGGTTGTGGTGCACCCTATCTTTGCAACGTCACTGCACCACGTCACTGCCACCTGGTCGAGTAAAAACACCACGCCATTCGCCGCGCCAGTTGTTGTCTTGGCTACCGCCATGCATTGAATGCTCACCCACCAGCCATTAATGTGCGCGGTTTGGTTTATGGACCCTGCCACAGCCAAATCGCGCCATGGGATTTCATGGGAAATGGAAACGGAGCTCGTTCAGTCTGGTTTTTGGCGTGTTCGGTTGCAGAGCTCGAGCGACCATTTCGTGGGATATTGAAAACCGGTGGGCGCGTGCATTTTCTCCACTCCTGACCGACTTCGTCCTCGACATTGGCTCAGCCTGCTACAAAGATGAGAAGAAAAGGCAAAGATGAGAGGGTTCTCACTCAGGCAATGATCCTTAATGTTTTTAAACACTGCACTATTAAAATAGTGAGCATAATCATACTGATATATTAACATAAGTTTAATTGTATACATAGAACGATGAAAAGTATTCTGATTACATACGCAAAATTAATATGAGTATTCTGATTACACTGCCAAATAGGGTGTAAAATATAGAGCATCATCATATTGATATATTAACATAAGTTCAATTGTATACATGGACGCTTGGAAAGTATTCTGATTACATACGCCAAATTAATATGAGTATTCTGATTACACCGCCAAATAGGGTGTAAAATATAGAGCATCATCATACTGATATATTAACATAAGTTTAATTGTATACATGCACGGTTGGAAAGTATTCTGATTACATATGCAAAATTTATATTGCACTATATAACTTTAGAGACTACATAGGAAGGCTTCGGTGAATACATCTAGCAAAATTGTATCACCAACAAAATTACTATCATCATCATATGGGGTAATAAGCATTGTTTACGGGCACATGTTCAATATCTTAGTTAGTATAAGTAATATTGCCCTCTTTCTATATTGCTTTTGGATTTTATATTCCTGCCGATACAGTGTTCGATTGGCCAACTGAAAAGGGATTTAGAATCCCTTTTGACAGAGCATTTGGTTGCCCAAATGATAAAGGATCTGGTCCCCCTGCTGAAAAAGGATTTGGTTGTCCGCTTGAAAAGGGATTTGCACCTGTTGTTGACAGAGGAGTTGGTTGCCCTGCTGAAGCTTGCATCCATGGTGGCATTGCAAATGAACTACTAGGATTGCTTGAACTTGTACAAAGTAAATGAGGTGATACATACCAAGATGGAACTGTACAAGAGTTATTCATAAGTGATGGAGGTGTTCCAATTTGAGCATAACCTGGAATTTGAATATTTAACATATCTTGAAAAATCCTTCGATTTTCATGATCAGTTGTAGAACTTACACGCATCCTCTTTTCGTTTTCCCTTAATTGATTTGCAAGTTCCCTCTCCCTCTTCTCTTGCTCTTTCCTTTGTTGCTTGTGTGCCTTCTCAATCTCTTTCTGTTGCTCCTTAGCTTGCTTCTCCCTTTCTCTTTCAAGCTTCTCCTGCAATCTTTTTTCTTTTGCTGCAAGTCTAGCAACCTTTTTTTCTTGTGCCACTTCTTTTTTCCGTAACTTTAGTTTTGCTTGTTCCTCCTTTTTTTTCCGTAACTTTAGTTTTGCTTGTTCCTCCTTTTTTCTTTCAGCATCAACCAATAGCTCCATGTACTCAGGTGCAGTCAAAATCTGTGAATGCCTACTCAGTCTAATAGAACCATCTGATTTGTTTATGATCTCCCTTGGAAGTCGTAGAAAATGGGAAAGTAACGTACCGCGTCCATCTTGGTTTTCAGTCTCTTCAGGGTGTTGAGGTTCATGTTGCATAACTTCTAAGTTAATTTCATTTTCTTGAGCATCCTCTTGAAATTCGACTTCCTCTTGTTCATCCTCATCTCCAACATCTGCATAGTAATGAATTATTGCTTCTTGTTCTAGTCCTTCAGGAAAGGAAGGCAGATTTAAGCTTTGATCTTCTATGTTGGATGGTAGCTTGTAACCCAAGTTTTTCATGGCATCCTCTAACCATTGTGGCGGGTTAACTTGACTTGGCAAGGACAAATCATTGTTACTTACAAAATCTGAAGACCCCTCCTTATTGTTGATGATGTTACTTGGGTTTCCAAGAGCACCGTTTAGCTCCACTCCATGTGTTGCAGCTGCTTCCATATTATCTCTAGAGTCAACATTTTGCATGAATTGAGTTTTAGGTACCACCTCTTCACTGTCATTTAATTTAGGATTTATTCGTTGAGATAGGCTCAAAATGTTTGTGACAGCATCAACATCTTCCTCACCTTGCATGTCAAATGCTTGGCTGCATGCCATGTCATTTAGGAGAGCATCATAATTCAATGGCCAATTACCAGTTCTTTTGAAACCTGCAATTATGTTAGATGGTGTTTGTGCCTTTTTTAAGGCTCTACTTGCAAGCTCAGCAATGTCACTCCTTTTCACATCTGCACATTTGTTCTCTGCCATCCATTTGGACCTCTCAGCTCTAAAATATGTCTTGAAAGGGCTGAACACACTCACGTCAAGAGGTTGCAACTTATGACTAGTATGTGCTGGTAGTGTTATCAAATCAATGCCCAATTTGTTTGCCTCCTCCACAGTTTGTAATGCTACATGGCTGCCATGGCCATCAAATATCAATAGGTGTCTATTATTTGGAGAAACACCGCCTGTTACTGAACGTGCAAAATGACATAGCCAATTTAAAAACAATTCCTTTGTCATCCATGCATTTGGATGTGCAGCCATACATGCTCCAGGTTCACAATTTTTAATGTAATTCTTTATCATTCTCTTTCCCTTGAACAAATAAAATCCTGGGATTGACAAACCTGCTGCATTGACACAACACAATATAGTGATCCACTCCCTGCTCTTTGGTATTACCTTTGGGACATTACGACTGCCCCTCTTTGCAATTACATGAACTCCACAATTTCTTCTAGCCTGCAAACCAGTCTCATCACAATTCCAGATTTTATGAGCGCCGTATGAATAGGTTCCATAGCATTTGGCCAAATTATCATAAAATTTGGTTACTATTGCAGGGCGCAAGTTTAAAGCTCTATCCCTGTCAAGTCCCTCAGTGGTTCGGATTGCAAGGTCTGTATGACGTTTTCTGAATCCAGCCCACCATGATTTACCAGGAAACCCATCTCTGAAGGGGTTTTGTCTTGTTTCACAAATCTGAGCAACATTTGCCTTTAGCTGCATTAACTCCAAGCCATGACCCATATCGGCCATTTCTTTGCACCATTCAACAATTTCCTCTTCTTCTTCTTCAGTTAGAACTGTTGGAGGACCCCTCCTCTTTGTGTGGGTGAGACCATTTAGCCAATAGTGTAATGATGTGGGTGGAATGGAATACTTCTTTGCTGCTGCTCTAACTGAGAACCCATTAAACTCAACATCATCTATCGCCTTTTCCATATCTTCTTTTGTCCAACCTCGGATGACATTAAGCTTCTTGTTTGCAGATGTTCTTTGAACTGAAACGGTGGGTTTCTACATTCTAGTTCATTACCAGTTGGTCCTGAATTATCCTCTTCATCACTTAAATTATGTGATAATTGTACACCTCTCACTTTTGGCCTCCTTGATCTTCTAGCAATAGCACCTTTTCTCATGGTGTAAATGAAATACCTGATTCACAACATGAAAGATGATTGTTGGAAAAGAAACTATAAATATACCAAAAATGAATGCTGGAATATGCTAGAATATGAATGATTTTGTTTCATTTTTAGGAATTAATTGACTTGTAGTTTTCATTATGACAATGAAACTTGTATGGAAGATGTTGAATACAGAAAGTGCTTGGATAGACAATGTATATTTGACTAAATGAGCACAATGCTGTATAGTTCAACAATGTTGTATATTGCATTTCAGAATTCACTATATTGTTCGTTAGAAATATGGAAGGGAAAATTTATAATGAAAACATTAATGGCTGGTGGGTGAGCATTCAATGCATGGCGGTAGCCCAGACAACAACTGGCGTGGCGAGTGGACAACACTTGGTCCCATGCAAAAAAACCAACTTTCTTGACATCTCCACAAACGCGGATCGTCCATGTGGCGCTGAGGTGGCGGTGCAATGTTGGAGGTCAAGAATTTGGTGCTGCATCCATTGGTGGTGTTTTTACTCTATAAATTTTCACTTCCATATTTCTAATGATTGGTAACAACTTAGCTTTAAACTCTATAAATTTTCCAAATGTGGAGATAGTCACGGCAGAAGTGTCCCCGTGCTAGGAAGGTCCGTTATGCACTCAAACCACTTGTGTACCTAGACATTGTGCACTGTGAAATAAACAAAAATGAAATTTACCTTTACCCTTAGATAAACAGTAAACGTATTCAACACATTAACAGAATGCCACTCCAGGAAAATCATATTGTATTCATTTTTCTTAATGTCTTGAATACTTTTATTGTTGAAGTAAGGGTGTCAAATGTAAACTGATCGGGTTGGGGACCAGTTTGTTGTTCGCAGCGAAACAGTGGGACTGCCTAATCAGGATACCCATATCTTCTGTACGTTGCAAAATCATATGCCATGACAGTGCGTGCAAACAGCAAATACACTTCTTTGGGAACATATATTCTTCTTCTCTAGTGTATAGTCATCACTGCTATATAGGCATAAGTTTAATTGTATACATAAAAAGATGGAAAGTATTCTAATTACATGTGCAAAATTTCTATTAAAAACATAACTTTAAATACAATACTACTGGAATATACAACTCTGTCGGAATATGACCACAACAGCGTTCTATAGTCCAGCAGTGTTGTATATTGCATTTCTGAATTCATTGCATTGTTTATTTTTTCCAGATATCTCATTCTCCACTTGAAAAGTATTTTTTCCAATCATCACTGTGATATTAGCATAAGTTTTATTGTATACATAGAAATTTGGAAAGTATTATGATCATATGTGAAAATTTTATATTGAAAACATAACTTTAAAAACTACATAGGAAGAGTCCGACGAATACAGTAGTTTGTCAAGTTTTTGTTAGAAATATGGAAGGAAAATTTTTAGTTCTATCAATGAATAAGATAATATTGACCAATTTAAAAACTGTCTTATTCAACATTTCATGCTTCCATGTTTACATAATAATAATACAATACAATACAGTCAATGTCTTTCACCCACTATCTCCATTATTGGACCCTGCACCACAACCGGTGCCTATCCCGTAGCAATGCTCACCCACCAGCTGTTAATGTTTTCATTATAAATTTTCCCTTCCATATTTCTAACGACAACTTAGCTTTAACAACTAGGGGAGAGGACCCGGTTGTGGTGCACCCTATCTTTGCACAGTCACCGCGCCATGTCATTACCACCTGGGTGAGTAAAAACACTATAGATATAGGTATGTACTCTATAGATATAGGTAAAAGAGTAAATAAATGAATAGAAGCATTGTCAAACTCTATAGATATAGGTATGTACCATAATATCTGTTGCATTCATCATACAGAGTGGTAAAATTGTTATCTTCTTTGCAAAATATACATGTCTAACCATTTAAACAACTAGATAAAAAAAATCTACCATAAAATCTTCATAAAAACCATCATATTTACATGTTTATCTGGCTACTTTTTTGATGTTACCAAACCTCTCGACAAATCCTTTTCAAAAAAATGTAATGTGACTTGATGAAACCAATCCTTTGCTGAATTGTCGTTAGAAATATGGAAGGGAAAATTTATAGAGTTTAAAGCTAAGTTGTTACCAATCCTCTCGACAAAATCCTTTTCAAAAAAATCTAATGTGACTTGATGAAACCAATCCTTTGCTGAATTGTCGTTAGAAATATGGAAGGGAAAATTTATAGAGTTTAAAGCTAAGTTGTTACCAATCGTTAGAAATATGGAAGGGAAAATTTATAGAGTAAAAACACCACCAATGGATGCAGCACCAAATTCTTGACCTCCAACATTGCACCGCCACCTCACTGCCACCTCAGCGCCACGTGGACGATCCGCGTTTGTGGAGATGTCAAAAAAGTTGGTTTTTTTGCATGGGACCAAGTGTTGTCCACTCGCCGCACCAGTTGTTGTCCGGGCTACCGCCATGCATTGAATGCTCACCCACCAGCCGTTAATGTTTTCATTATAAATTTTCCCTTCCATATTTCTAACGAACAATATAGTGAATTCTGAAATGCAATATACAACATTGTTGAACTATACAACATTGTGCTCATTTAGTCAAATATACACTGTCTATCCAAGCACTTTCTGTATTCAACATATTCCATACAAGTTTCATTGTCATAATGAAAACTACAAGTCAATTAATTCCTAAAAATGAAACAAAATCATTCATATTCTAGCATATTCCAGCATTCATTTTTGGTATATTTATAGTTTCTTTTCCAACAATCATCTTTCATGTTGTGAATCAGGTATTTCATTTACACCATGAGAAAAGGTGCTATTGCTAGAAGATCAAGGAGGCCAAAAGTGAGAGGTGTACAATTATCACATAATTTAAGTGATGAAGAGGATAATTCAGCACCAACTGGTAATGAACCAGAATGTAGAAACCCACCCACTGTCTCAGTTCAAAGAACATCTGCAACAAAGAAGCTTAGTGTCATCCGAGGTTGGACAAAAGAAGATATGGAAAAGGCGATAGATGATGTTGAGTTTAATGGGTTCTCAGTTAGAGCAGCAGCAAAGAAGTATTCCATTCCACCCACATCATTACACTATTGGCTAAATGGTCTCACCCACACAAAGAGGAGGGGTCCTCCAACAGTTCTAACTGAAGAAGAAGAAGAGGAAATTGTTGAATGGTGCAAAGAAATGGCTGATATGGGTCATGGCTTGGAGTTAATGCAGCTAAAGGCAAATGTTGCTCAGATTTGTGAAACAAGACAAAACCCCTTCAGAGATGGGTTTCCTGGTAAATCATGGTGGGCTGGATTCAGAAAACGTCATCCAGACCTTGCAATCTGAACCGCTGAGGGACTTGACAGGGATAGAGCTTTAAACTTGCGCCCTGTAATAGTAACCAAATTTTATGATAATTTGGCCAAAAGCTATGGAACCTATTCATACGGCGCTCATAAAATATGGAATTGTGATGAGACTGGTTTGCAGGATGGAAGAAATTGTGGAGTTCGTGTAATTGCAAAGAGGGGCAGTCGTAATGTCCCAAAGGTAATACCAAAGAGCAGGGAGTGGATCACTATATTGTGTTGTGTCAATGCAGCAGGTATGTCAATCCCAGGATTTTATTTGTTCAAGGGAAAGAGAATGATAAAGAATTACATTAAAAATTGTGAACCTGGAGCATGTATGGCTGCACATCCAAATGCATGGATGACAAAGGAATTGTTTTTAAATTGGCTATGTCATTTTGCACGTTCAGTACCAGGCGGTGTTTCTCCAAATAATAGACACCTATTGATATTTGATGGCCATGGCAGCCATGTAGCATTACAAACTGTGGAGGAGGCAAACAAATTGGGCATTGATTTGATAACACTACCAAGCACATACTAGTCATAAGTTGCAACCTCTTGACGTGAGTGTGTTCAGCCCTTTCAAGACATATTTTAGAGTTGAGAGGTCCAAATGGATGGCAAAGAACAAATGTGCAGATGTGAAAAGGAGTGACATTGCTGAGCTTGCAAGTAGAGCCTTAAAAAAGGCACAAACACCATCTAACATAATTGCAGGTTTCAAAAGAACTGGTATTTGGCCATTGAATTATGATGCTCTCCTAAATGACATGGCATGCAGCCAGGCATTTGACATGCAAGGTGAGGAAGATGTTGATGCTGTCACAAACATTTTGAGCCTATCTCAACGAATAAATCCTGAATTAAATGACAGTGAAGAGGTGGTACCTGAAACTCAATTCATGCAAAATGTTGACTCTAGAGATGATATGGAAGCAGCTGCAACACATGGAGTGGAGCTAAACGGTGCTCTTGGAAACCCAAGTAACATCATCAACAATAAGGAGGGGTCTTCAGATTTTGTAAGTAACAATGATTTGTCCTTGCCAAGTCAAGTTAACCCCGCCACAATGGTTAGAGGATGCCATGAAAAACTTGGGTTACAAGCTACCATCCAACACAAAAGATCAAAGCTTAAATCTGCCTTCCTTTCCTGAAGGACTAGAACAAGAAGCAATAATTCATTACTATGCAGATGTTGGAGATGAGGATGAAAAAGACGAAGTCGAATTTCAAGAGGATGCTCAAGAAAATGAAATTAACTTAGAAGTTATGCAACATGAACCTCAACACCCTGAAGAGACTGAAAACCAAGATGGACGCGGTACGTTACTTTCCCATTTTCTACGACTTCCAAGGGAGATCATAAACAAATCAGATGGTTCTATTAGACTGAGTAGGCATTCACAGATTTTGACTGCACCTGAGTACATGGAGCTATTGGTTGATGCGGAAAGAAAAAAGGAGGAACAAGCAAAACTAAAGTTACGGAAAAAAGAAGTGGCACAAGAAAAAAAGGTTGCTAGACTTGCAGCAAAAGAAAAAAGATTGCAGGAGAAGCTTGAAAGAGAAAGGGAGAAGCAGGCTAAGGAGCAACAGAAAGAGATTGAGAAGGCACACAAGAAACAAAGGAAAGAGCAAGAGAAGAGGGAGAGGGAACTTGCAAATCAATTAAGGGAATACGAAAAGAGGATGCGTGTAAGTTCTGCAAACTGATCATGAAAATCGAAGGATTTTTCAAGATATGTTAAATATTCAAATTCCAGGTTATGCTCAAATTGGAACACCTCCATCACTTATGAATAACTCTTGTACAGTTCCATCTTGGTATGTATCACCTCATTTACTTTGTACAAGTTCAAGCAGTCCTAGTAGTTCATTTGCAATGCCACCATGGATGCAAGCTTCAGCAGGGCAACCAACTCCTCTGTCAACAACAGGTGCAAATCCCTTTTCAAGCGGACAACCAAATCCTTTTTCAGCAGGGGGACCAGATCCTTTATCAGTTGGGCAACCAAATGCTCTGTCAAAAGGGATTCTAAATCCCTTTTCAGTTGGCCAATCGAACACTGTATCGGTAGGAAAAGAAAATCCAAAAGCAGTATAGAAAGAGGGCAATATTACTTATACTAACTAAGATATTGAACATGTGCCCGTAAACAATGCTTATTACCCCATATGATGATGGTAGTAATTTTGTTGGTGATACAATTTTGCTAGATGTATTCACCGAAGCCTTCCTATGTAGTCTCTAAAGTTATATAGTGCAATATAAATTTTGCGTATGTAATCAGAATACTTTCCAGCCGTCCATGTATACAATTAAACTTATGTTAATATATCAGTATGATGATGCTCTATATTTTACACCCTATTTGGCGGTGTAATCAGAATACTCATATTAATTTTGCGTATGTAATCAGAATACTTTCCAGGTGTCCATGTATACAATTGAACTTATGTTAATATATCAATATGATGATGCTCTATATTTTACACCCTATTTGGCGGTGTAATCAGAATACTCATATTAATTTTGCGTATGTAATCAGAATACTTTCCATCGTTCTATGTATACAATTAAACTTATGTTAATATATCAGTATGATTATGCTCACTATTTTAATAGTGCAGTGTTTAAAAACATTAAGGATCATTGCCTGAGTGAGAACCCTCTCATCTCTGCCTTTTCTTCTCATCTTCGTAGCAGGCCGAGCCAATGCCGAGGACGAAGTCGGTCAGGAGTGGAGAAAACGCATGCACCCACCGGTCTGCAAGATCCCACGAAATGGTCACTCGAGCTTTGCAACCGAACACGCCAAAAACCAGACTGAACGAGCTCCGTCTCCATTTCCCATGAAATCCCATGGCGCGTTTTGGCGGTGGCAGGGTCCATAAACCTACCCGCGCGCATTAACGGCTGGTGGGTGAGCATTCAATGCATGGCGGTAGCCCAGAAAACAACTGGCGCGGCGAATGGCGTGGTGTTTTTACTCGACCAGGTGGCAGTGACGTGGTGCAGTGACTATGCAAAGATAGGGTGCACCACAACCGGTGCAATGCGTTACAGCAATGCAGCCCGTGGGAGCAACATGTATATATGAACCATGGAAGACACTTCAAACATTTAGACTCAAGATCGAGAGAACGCTAATACAGAAGCGAGCAATTACAACAGAAAACAATGTAAATGGCAGTAACAGAGAGTGGTAATGCCTATAATTAGACCTAGAAATTGCTTAAAGGGGTAATTGAGTATTAGAAAATAGATTACTTTAAGTCCAATGATGAGGTAATGTTGCTAAGTACTTTAAAAAACAATTGGGTACTGATACAAAAAGAAAACAATTGGATACACTAAGAGGTGAAGCAGAAATTACTAGATATCTTCATTACAGTTCCTCTTGTTTCTATATAAACACTAAAAAAATTGGGTACTGATATGTTTCTAACTCGTACTAAACAAGATACTGTTTATTCAGTTCCTCTTATTTCAAAATATACAAACACTGAAAAAACAATTTCTAGATATCTTCATTGAAGTTGTAGTAAAAGTTCATTTTGCTGAAACTCTGAGATGAAGGAAATTTGGAAGCCGAATGTCTGTAATGCAGAAGAAATCAATCTTTTGACACAAAATAATAATCAACTTTTAAAAAAAAAAAAGTTATTTTCTTATACGTATGAAGTAAATTGTTTGGACGTGTATTTTTTTGGATTTAATATAGAAGTACAAATTAATAGATTAGAAATTATCGTTATAATTCCAATATATTGTATTACATTAAAAATGAATCAATTCGGGATGACTATTATTCAATATTTTATAAAAACAATTTATAGGAATCTTTACAGCAACCGAGATATTATCTCTGGTGGCGAGCTTTTATGCCAACCCTCAACAACTTGCAATATTTATTCCTATTATCTAAATCGGTTATGTCCACAAAAATCTGTCTATAATTAGTTAGTATAAAGGACTACAACAAATGGAAGACCAAACTTTTCCAATCTGAACGCCTAAGGGGCTACAACAACTCTTAATTCTGATCCTATAAACACCAACAAAAATCCATAACAGGACTCGTATAACACTGAAACCTATAGTTAAGAAACCAACCCTCACAGACCTCAAGACTATACCTTTTTACAAGCTTTCTGAAGAAATCAGGCACCCTGGACATCCATACCATGCCCAACACTATCCATTCACAACCCACAAAAGAAAAACCAGAGAGAATTGGTTATTTCACTTCAATCAGCCTAATTGACCCCTCCAAATACTTCATCAACCACAATTCGATAACAAAACACTGTAGCAAGATCAAAACATGAAAAAAATCGCCACCCAAATTCCTTTCCCCACTTAAGCATGCAAATCACGTAGCCTTTGAATCTCCCCCATGCATTCAGATCCCAAAACATATAATTTTTGCCACCTAAAACATATAATTTTTGCTACCCAAAACAGAAAACAAATTACATTTGTTGCTAGTAAACACTGAAAATTGTCACTTTACTGTCCAGATATCACAACACACAGTACCAGAACTAAACACACACCCGTACCAGAACTAGTATTGTATCTTTTTCGCTGTCCCCCAACACCACCACCACACTCCTGGAAATTTTTAAAACAAAAATCTGGCAAATAAGAATCCTACCACAGCCTATTTAAATCTTACACTTGTACCTCATCTGACAATCTGGGAACCCATAACTCAAAACAACAGAAGAAGAATAATTGAGATAGAATAAGCATTACTTGAATCTATTGTATAAAGGGAGAGTCGCATGGCACCTCCAAAAATATAAGGAGATATAAAATGAAAAATAACAATTCTAAAAGGAAAATCGCTCTCTAATTAGCAACTGAACATGAGCTCACATTAAACGCATTAAAAGTTACAGTAATCCCATTAACAGTAATAAGCAACTGAACATGAGCTCGCATGGCACCCATAAACCCGAGACTGGCGCTCATAAACAAGACAAATACACCAACGATTTTAAGCTTGGATTTGTAAAATAAGACGGGTGAAAAAACAAATTTCTTTTGCTGAATGGCAAACAACAAACTTTCCATAGTAGTACAGTGTTTAAAAACACTAAGGATCATTGCCTGAGTGAGAACCCTCTCACCTCTGCCTTTTCTTCTCATCTTCGTAGCAGGCCGAGCCAATGTCGAGGACGAAGTCGGTCAGGAGTGGAGAAAACGCACGCACCCACCGGTCTGCAAGATCCCACGAAATGGTCGCTCGAGCTCTGCAACCGAACACGCCAAAAACCAGACTGAACGAGCTCCCTCTCCATTTCCCATGAAATCCCATGGCGCGTTTTGGCGGTGGCAGGGTCCATAAACCTACCCGCGCGCATTAACGGCTGGTGGGTGAGCATTCAATGCATGGCGGTAGCCCGGACAAACAACTGGCGCGGCGAGTGGACAACACTTGGTCCCATGCAAAAAAAACGAACTTTTTTGACATCTCCACAAACGCGGATCGTCCACGTGGCGCTGAGGTGGCAGTGAGGTGGCGGTGCAATGCTGGAGGTCAAGAATTTGGTCCTGCATCCATTGGTGGTGTTTTTACTCGCCTAGGTGGCAGTGATGTGGCGTGGTGACTTTACAAAAATAGGGTGCACCACAACCAGGTCCTCTCCCCTATTTACAACTCTTCATGGTCCGTCATAAACCTGTTATTTTATTTTATTTTTCTTTTGAAGAATTTTGTCAAACAGTTCACGTGCCTTGTATTTGTTCGGATATTTTGCATACCTATTTGCTAAGGCGGCCACAATAGCAAAATCTAAATAAAACCTCCCTCTATCCATTGTGCGACGGTACATTTCCGTGCCCTGTCATATTTCCATGGGGTGCTAAACATTCATCAAAAAATATTTCTTGGAATGCAGGTCTGCAATGATGAAATATCAAGAAACCACGCTTCTTCTTAGCACTAATTAGATGAATGGTACACTTTCCACGCCCAATAAATCCAAACACATTTTTCCTAAACACCGACCAAATGCCAAAATAAATACCAAGTCATCTGTTAACCCAACTGTTTTCCACGCATCCATACAAAGTTGTGTATATTTTCCAACGCAAAATGTCTGAGACTGCACTATGGCACAAGCTTGAAAGGTTTTGTAAAAAGGAGGTATAGAAATAGGATACAATACTTGTCAAAGTGACCCGAAATGATCTACAATCCTTACGTTCCAAGCAAAGAACGCGGTTGTCTTGGCATATGCGAGAGCCGGAAGGAACTGGTAAATGTAGATATGGTTTAATATTGTATTTCCATTAATGATTTCTGCCACACCTACCTGTTCTAAGCAATTCATGTTTAAATGGTAGAGGGTTTCGCAAGCAAGGGAAAAAAAGGAATATGAAGTAGGGAAGAAAATTCCAAAACAAAGTCATAATATCTTCCAAAATCCAAGATGTCACGCAACCCCATGAATTTATATATTATTTTATTACCAAATTTCAAGGTGCATGAATCCCTTAGGAAACCATATACATCCATCATTTTCATGGACAAAAACATGATGAATGCAAACAGGGGTTAAATTTGACGGCCACCTATGCCTGTCAAACAATTTTTGGGGTGACAGTAATTTTTCAATACTGCCCTTCAAAAACACAAAATAATGTTATTTTTTACTAATTATTCTATATTTATTATATCTTTTTTGATATATATTTACATATATTTTTATAATTTATATACAAACCTATATAAAAATTGACGGTCAAGTTTTAAATGTGCAAGTCACGTGTGACGGTTAGATAAGATATTTACAAGTATTTTACGTCTAAAATCACAAAAACGTCTAAACGGCCGTCAAATTTAACCCCTAAATGTAAATGATTTATTTGTTTTGAAATCCATGAATAATGTTTCTAAGATTGAAAAGTACACCGATAACACTTCTAGGAACAAATCCTCAAGGTCAACGACTTGAATTTTATGCATTCAAAATTTGTCACATACATGACTATGATCAAGAACTATTCAAAAATCAAGTGAGTTCCATACTAACAAGGCACCACACTCTAATGTCGGGAGACAAGTTTACAAAGCATCATAAATCCAGTGAAACAGGGGGAAATGGTATGGAACTTGGAAGGGTGTTTCACCTTTAAAGGGGCCTTTGCCACTCACTCCACGAGCTTCTTTTCTGCAATAGGCCAGAACAAGCTTAATAATGGCCTTCCTATTGTTTATGATCTTCCCCTGTGTAAATTATAAACACCATATATTCCGCCCCTCCAAGATCTCTTTGGTTCTTGCCTTGCTTAGATATCAATGATGGGATGCTCTTACCTTGTTCTGATACCAATGATCGAATAGCTAGATAGATAGCTTTGCATTCAATTTTATTAGCTTCATATTCCCTTTCCAGAAACACATACACATAGAATTGGCTATTGAAAAGACAAGTGGGTTAGACGCTTATAACAATAATTTAAGTGGTTGCACCACTTTTGCAGCTTTCTCAAATAGGGTTTCTTTCCGTTTGATTTGATACACCACAAATTGGTTATTCTCCTTCCTCGGCTTGCAACCTTCTGCTTCTTTACAGATTATTTCCTTAGCTCTGTATATCTTTATTTTTGCTTGGCTTCTTGTTTCTATCTTATCCTTCTTCCTCCGCTAGCAACCTTCTACTTCTTTATAGATGATTTCCTTAGCTCTGTATATCTTCATTTCTTCTTGGCTTCTTGTTTCTAGCCTTTTCTTCTCTTCATCATCTATTTTCCTCTTATCCTCTTCATCAGAAATCAAACCTTGTGCCAATAAGGATGTGGTCCCATGGAGGGGGCTTGAGCTCATGTTTCTATTGTGAGATTAGTCCCATTAAGTTGAATTAATATAATCATAGGAATAAAATTAATATTTCCTGTAAAATGGGAGGCCCCTATTGTAGCAAACTTTTAGCTGTCCCTAAAGTAGATTAGAAACTTATTGCTCACATGGCACCTGGAATAATATTTGGTTTGACACTTTAAGAGTTGATAAAAATATGGACTGCTTATTTACATATATTTCCTAAAAAAATTCTGCACAAGAGAATTATAATTTCATGTAACCTCTAAACCGGAAAATGCTCTTACATTTTCTTAGCAACACCCAATGAGAAAATTTAGTAAGCCCCCTCCATGGAACCATAGCCTAAGCATGCAAATTCTTACTTGAGTTTAAAAACTAATTTTTCCTACGAGAGAACCTACTTATTATCCCTGAGAACCTTCAGCTGATGTTTCATCTATTTTTCCCCCTCCTATTGTAGTCTCCTGTCAGTTTCAATCATCTCTATAGCCTTTGCTATAACATCTCCAAACCTTTATATCATCTCTGCTACGGCAATACTGTTTCAAGCCTCTTCAAGCTTCTTGAGCTACATAATGAGCTCTTGCATCTCTAAATGGACCTCTCTATCATGCATTCCTCCCACTGTAGCTACTTCTGCAATCATGACACTAAATAAAAGATTAAATGAAAAAAAATGTCTTCTGGCAGCGTCTTCATTGCTTATATGCCTCCTTTGCATGGTACACAACCCTGATCTGCTACATGTACTTCCATCGTGACTATTTGCCCTATATTGGATTGTTATAAGTCCACTCTCTTCATCATCATTATGTAATGTCCCCATTTTCTGAAGACCCTGACCCTATTTTTCCCCGTGGGCTTTGGGATGCGCAAGGGGAAAAATTATATTAAATAATTAAATATTATTGCTTGGAGAGTGATTTTTATCGTTTGACATTATAAAGCAATAATTATTTAATTATTTAAATATCTAGATTATTTAATTTAACTCCCAAAATGCAAAATTAAATGGGGAATTAATTATATAAATATTTAGGTGTATTTTATTGTTAAAATCACCCTTAGAAAGGGGATGCCACACTTAGGAAAAATAAGCTGCTTTTATTTAATGATTTCCCTCTCCTAGGGATTTCAAATTTTGTGCCTCTTTGCTTACAAAAGGAGTGCTAGGATCATTGTGAGACTTATGTTATGATGATATTTATTTGATACTCCATGCTTGGAGTTGGGATTGCATGCCGATTAATGCTTTCTCTCTCTCTTGCGTGGGAAGTTAGTGAACCGGTTTTGATTAATTGAAGAATTTATCATATCTTTGTAAAATCGATTTGTTTGTATGCTTGTTTATGGGATACGACTTGGTTATATTTGATATTGTTTAGCCCTTATATTGCAACGACTAGCTTTAATGATGTTATGAATTGATTGAGTGTCTTGTTGTGTGGATCGAATGAGCTAATGTTATGATTTGGAGTCTTTTAGCAATACATTTACTCATGGCTGTTTGATGCATTGTTGGAGTGATACGACTTGGGGTGTTTGCATGCTCTTGTGATAGTGATAACTCCTGTTGGCAACAACTTCTCCTATTAGTATATGGATTGATTTAAATGTATTTTGTTATGAGATAATTGAGCTGGCTATGAGGTGTTGTCTCCTCATCCATAACTACTAGTTTGGGCAACTTTTTGGTATTAATTCCATGTGCTTAGTGAACTAGATCGATTGTTGTCCTTGCTTTCAAAACGACTTCTTTTGGACTATTCTGGACTGATCTTGGAAATAAATATGTTGTTGTTCCCTTTTCCGTAGTAGCGATCTAGTTGGAGTGAGAATTAATTCATATAAATACATGTCCGAGACTCCTTTGGGGCAACGACTGAGGTGGAGAAAGCTTGGTAATTCTTCACATAAGTATTGTTTGTTTTTCATTCATATAAATTTGTCAAATCCCATTAAATATCAGTGATCTGGGTTTACTTGTGGATGTAACATTGTATGTCTCTAACACTCATGTGGTGTTAAAGTATTCATCTATTTCCAATGATCTCCTTATTGCACTTTTGGTATGGATTTCCATGGTGGTTATTTCTCTGATATTTAAAAATGGTGATTTGGGTAAGTGCATGATAAATAACAACCTTGTAGGCAGTTATTGTATGGTCTGAATAGTCTCCATGGCAGCAAACTGATTCGATATACATTTCAATGGTGTTTTGGGTCTCTTTTAGCAGCAATAGAAGTGAAGTGTGTTGAGTGGTTTATAATTTGATGATATAGTTGCATATCTGTGAGGGCTGAATTTAGAGAATGTTTGCATGAGCTCATTGGTGGTTATTCAATCAAAGAAGTCTGATTTCTAAGGAGTGTAGTTTCAGCTGTGAGTGAGCCACTCGTTAGAGGCCATTAAACCCCTTTTATTTTGGGTTTATCGAGTCATCTAGTGATTGGTTCAAGTAAGTTTTGACTGAGTTTTGCTATTTACATTTGATTGGAGTGTTGAAGAGTTAGTTGATTGCCTAATTTCTATTGATCCTATAAGTGGGATATTATAGTGGTATCAGAGCCACTTTCCTCTGCACATGTGAGGTTGTTGCATACATGGAAAGAAGATGGGAATGGAAAGTGGAGGTCCCACTCCAAAGAAAATGAAGCTCTTGGAGGATATGATCAAAGCAAGCTTCAAAGAACTTCAGAATAACATGGTAGCCATGGTGAAGGATATCATAAATCCAAGAAAAAGCCATCACAAATAAGAACAACCAAATAAGGGTAAGCCAATTTATCATGTTGACTTCTTTGAAACTTTGCAACAAGATTATGCATCTTTAAGCTTGGACACAAATGAACTCTTGACTTTTCAAAGGTATTGCATGCTTCGAGGTATTAAACAAGGTTTCCATCATATGCAATCCCAAGAGGACACTAAACAAGGTAAAGTTCCTTCATTAATTGAGAATACTTCTTCTAATATTTGCATGAGTGGAATGACAAAAAGAGAATCAAAAAGGAAGGAGACATTGGAGCTACAAGGTTGCATGAATAAGCAACATGAGGGGCCCCAAAGAATTGAAGAAGAAGGTAAAAATTCTTTGTTGGGTAAAAAGGTTTCTTTGTAACCTAACAATTGCATACATGGTGTGGTGACAGAAAAAGGTTTTGATGAGGAAAATGAGGAAGGAAAAGATGTATGACGAGATTTAATAAGCATGATTATAGGCATAATAGAAAGAAGGGTATGATGAGGTATGTCACTCCATGGATAAAGGCTCGGTTATATGCATGCATAAGAAATGGGAAGCTAGGTAGTTATTTGAAGAAATATTTGTCTAATCTTGTTGATTCTTTTGTTTCTTCCCACCAATGGGAAAATCAGTATTCAACCATTCACTTTTGAGAGCTCAAGGCACAAGTGGTAGTCATGAAGGCCTTCTGAAATAAGGGAATTACATGGACCACATATTACATGGTAAGAAATTCACTTTCAGTTTTGGTGCAATAGTTATATCCTAGTAAATTTCAACTCTTATGGATTGAGCATGGTTCAAATTTCAATCATGGTGAGGGTTTTTACCTAGGTGATGTCACCTCTCAAAGGTATGAAGTCATTCTTCACAATATTGAGTCCCATTTAGAGTCATTTCTTGCACGTTATCTTGTTGTTATGAAATCTTTACATGATGGGTTGCCACTTGGATATTTGATTCTTGTGTTTTCAAAGGAAAATTTGGTGAAGGAGATGTGTGGGATGGATCTTTTCGGCATTTCTTGCATGGCTACAATTTTTGGGGCTTCTACAAAGAGGTTGAAGGAGAAGAAGGGCCATGATATAAGGTCTTCACATGATCCGTATTCTATGATTTTCATGACAGCTAAGGAAGAAGAACAAGGGGCAGCCGAGCATGGGAGGAGTGACCTTCTAAATGACTTGGTAAGTGATAAGGTAAATCTCAATCATGTGTTGCCTATTATTTTACATGCAAATGAGATTGGGAGATGACATAAGGATACGGTCATGGATTCTATCATCATGAGGGGTATGCCAACGAGACTCTTTTTATCACTCTCCAGGAGCTACAACCAACTCTGATACCACTCAATGCAGTCAGGGTAGGGGTTCAAATGACATGGATGCCCTTGACCCTGCAACCTTACCTTATTTTTCTCAACCTTCTCTCTCTCAAACAAACACTCTTGTAGTTAAACATACACCACTTGGTAACATGATAACACAATTACAGTCCAATCTATAACAGAAAACACAGTAAATATATTAAGCTTAACCTAGGCAGATTACATATTCTGGACCGAACACCTAGATTGTGAAAACATCTATCTCCAGTTGATTCTTTCAAGCAAATCTCTCTCCCCATGCCAACTGATCTAACATTACCCCATCTAAATTATTCTATATTCTTTGGTTGGAGTCTCTACAAAACTCTTTTTCTCAGCTTGTATGCCTTTAGCTGACAGCTTGATTTGATGAGGTATGGCTTTGCATTTTGGATTCTCATCTAAATCTCAACTAACTAACTAGATAGAAGGATTTGCATTCATTTTTATGAGCTTTGTATTCCCTATCTAGCTATCTACATATTTTATATTATTCGATGAGATCAATGGTGTATAAAGCTAAAGGCCTTTTGGCTGAGAGTTGTATGGTTTGTGGTTTTGAGTTTTTTTTTGTTTAAGAAAAAATACTATTTATTCATACTTTAGCTAGGAAAATGCAGTAAGCCTACTTAAGGAGTTTGAGGCAACATGGAAGCTTTGAAACATAAGTTATATGAAAAGTAACCAGGCATTGAGTTCATATGTAAAGCTTAAGTCAACTTTGGCTTGAATAATCAAGCCAAAACTTCAGTAGCTAAAGGATGGATCCTAAATCAGCAGCTGCAATTAGCTTGTGAGTGGTGCTAACAACACTGAAACAAAGAGTAGCTTGAAACCATAGGATATGGCTGAGTTGGGTTGGGGCCCCAACCCAGCCAACACAAGGGGAGAGGCACCATATTCGTATATATGTGGCCATCTCTATCTTATATATAGAGTGGGGGCAACGTGTGGGTGGGGCTGACAACACTAGAACAAAGAGTATCTTGAAGCCATAAGCTGTGGCATAGAGCTGACCATTGAAAAGGAATTGTAGCTAAGCTACTTCTGCGTCATCTTAAGTATTCTATCACTTGGCCATCATAACAATGAAAAAGTCGTAGTAGTTAATTCGTCCTTTGCCATCAATATCGACTTCTTGCCTAGATTTTAATTTCTCATGGAATATTGGAGCTTAGCGGCCTTCTGTTGAACACCATGAAACTTTCTGCCAGCTCTTCCTACGAGTGGTTGTCCATCATCTTGTTGGCTATTAGATTCAGAAACCTTGGGAAGTTGATTCTGCCATAGCCGTCATAAATTGTTTATCTTGTATTAAAAAACTCTTTTTTTCTTAGCTCATCTTGTTAGTTTTCTCTTCATGTTTTAGATTGATTGAGGGGAATCGATTCATCAGATTCATCTTCATTTTTTAGTAATTTTCTGATATTTGTATCTTGATGAATGTTCCGACAATGAACTTTATCATCATTTTCACCAAGTACACTATAACCCGTTTGATAATTAATTGAGTTTTTTATGTGCAAAACAATTTAAAAACCTTTACTCAAAAGATGTGGATTAACATTTACAAGTAAACCCATCTTGTGAATATAACGGTGGTGTTTTTCTTTTCTTCTCCGAGGCAAAGCTAAAAGTTTAGGTGCAGATTTACATAGTTTCATAGTAGTGTTTTACATTGAACATGATGATAACCTTCACTTAAAGAGGCGGGTCTTTAGTTCTTCCCCTAAGCAAGACTAAGATGTAGTTATAATTTACACAACTTACATGATAGTTTTGGTTCTTCGAGTAAACAACCTAAAAACCTAGTATTTGAATTTGCATGAACTCTCTTGTAATATGCTACATTGAACATGAGTGAATCCATTCATTTAAGAGGAGGATCGTTAGGTTCTAGATTTATACCTTTAAAAAATAGGTGTGGATTTATATAAATTTTTAATAATCTTATGAATAAAATAATATTAAAAGTAAACCTTCTCTTAAGAGGTGGATTTTCTTTCCCTTAAATAACCTAAAAACTTATATATGTATTCTATTTTAATCATTAAAACCAAAATTAAAACCTTCACTTAATCTGTGCTTAGATTCCATTAAAAACCGGCGTGATAGAGTCAACCAAAGCTAAATTTTTCATTTATGGAGGCAACCACATATAAAAAGTATTGCAATTTGTGAGTCATGTAGATGAAGGTTTTGTGGCATGTTCTGGTGAGAAAACATATAACACTTCAAACTAGTTTCACATAAGTAGACACACCAACAAATACTCTCCTCTCTTTCCCTCCACCCACTTTCTTAGCAGTGGAGGACAAGTACAACACCATCTACCCAACCTCACTTAGCTATACGAAGTTCTTCACACTCTCAACATCTCACTCTCTGTTTTCTACCCACAAACTTGTGGAAAAAAAACTTCTCTCAAAGAAACACTTAAAATCGTAAGACTTCTTACAACCACCCACACAAATTCTAAGCTTTTTAGCTAACGAAACTCTTTTAATCATTCTCCATGAGCTATCACCAACTAAGATACCAATCAGTGTAGTCAGGATAGGGGTCCAATTGAATTGATTTCCTTGGCCCTACAACCTTACCCTCTTTTTCTCAGACCTCTCTCTCTCTCTCTCTCTCACTCTTGCAGCTAAACATACACCACTATGAAACATGAAAGCACAATTATAGTCTTAGTGATGCAATCCTTTTAATTACTTTACAATGTTTTGATGCATGTATGCATGGCATATCTGGAAGCAGTTGTGTTGAGTCCAATTCAAAGGATGAAACTGGAAACTTTTCTATCAACCCTTCAACTACATATTTCTGCTGATTTAGAAACCAGATTTAAAATAGCCAACTACAGGTCTTCTGATGGAGATTTGAAGAAGCTAAAAGAAAAACTTCTACTTATGTTAATTTTGAGTAAAGAATTCATTAATACATATTTGGACCATATCTGGTTGACAATCACCAAATACATGACAACAAAATTCAAAGAAAATGTAGTGTCTTCGGCTGCTTTTGGAGATGCATGTTTAGAAGCATGTAGTATAAAAATTATGGATATCAAAGCTGAATCTATTAAAGAGCATAACTGGGTAACATGCGAATTTTATGGATGGAAGATGGGGTGTTTATGTGATGATTTGGTTTAGTTGATCGACCTTGTTAAGTTATGTCACGATGAAATGTTTGAAACTGCTCTCTATCTCTTTTGTGAGGATATGCAACTCTCTTAATTATTACTGGAATGCAATGACCCTCATACAGATGCATGTATACTTTTACTAAAAAATTCTAGCTGAGATATTTCTCAAGGCTTTGGCCAACGGGGAAATAATCACTCCCAGGTCTTTGCAAATTATTTCCTATCAACATGGGTATTAGTTATGGGAAGGTTTCTTTCACTGGCCAGCCATGACTTTTTTTCCGAATTCACCAACATATTTGATGGAGTGATTGCTCTACTTCAAACTGTTTCTTTAGATGACCAAAGAGAAATATTCAAGACATGGAACAATTCTTGTGATGGATTTTCTGGTCTACGGAAGCATACATCACTGCAATATTGGTGGATCAATCCCATATGGTTAGCAATAACGTCTATAAAGGATGACCATTTTCATATGAGCTCATGTTTTTCAATTGGGTGATGGCGACTCATTAATGCCCTATTCTACGTTACACCTGTTCATCCTGCGGTGATCGAGTGCTAAGCATGGTGCGTCATTGTGCCTTCTTCGATCATTGGTGGGCTTTGCCTTAGTCACAGGGAATACTCAATCATCTCCCTCTTCATCGTGTTTGCTGGGTCATGTTGTTGTCGTTACTGGCCCTTGCAACGCCTGTTACAATTTCCTTGTTAAAGGAAAATCATGTTCTCTTTTACCGTGCTTGTTTGTCGGTCCTTCTTAATTTGATTAATAATTATTGTTAAGTTATAATAGTAATAGTAATAGAAATAATAATAATATTACTAATTTAATTATCGATCGACGATAACTTCATTATCTTATTGTCCATTGTTATCAACATTATGGTTAATTTTCGGTGAACGATTTTATTGTTTGGTTGGTCACTTCGCGGACCGAGCACTGGTTTGCGCAAAGTAGAGGGCCTCCTGTTGTGACGCCGTGGTCGGTCATTGTCCTGTGTTCATTTTTGAAACTTCTACCACTAGTTTCCTCCTCAGTCGACCAGGCTTGCTTGCGTACTTGTTTATTTGTCTATTTAAAGGTGAATTGCTATTCCTACCATATCGACCACCATCATTAAGTAGAGTTATAAAGAATTTTATTTTGACATTGAGTTTTAAAGAAAGTTAAAAAAAAAACACAGGGTCATCTGTTAGAAGGGAGGCCATGTTAATGACATTGCTGCAGCCTTTGAAAACTGCAATGAAACTTTCATGGTCGAGAATATCAACTTTGGTAAGATGCAACCTCTCTTTGGATCCTTCCAATCCTTTGAGATGTTCATATTTGCCATCGCCTGCACTTGTCAAACCCAATAAAACACAAACAATATTGAAGGAGGACAAATAATATAATTGATAATCAATATTGAAGGAGGACAAATAATATGTGGTTAAGAATACTGACCAGGATTACGAACAAATCCTTTAACAGTGTATCCTTTGCTCAACAAAATCTTGACAAACCAAGAAGCAATGAATCTGGCCACCGCCTTTCCTTTCTTTATTGTTTCACCAAATTGTGCTCAGACCACTATGTGGTTTTGCAAACGACGACTTTGATTTAACCTTGCTGGGTATTAATTGCCTTTCTATCTACTTTTCACGCCATTTCTTTTCCTGCCTAGCTATGCAGTCAATTAGGTTGTTAGCTTGCGGTGGGTGGAAGGACCTGACATCTCTTTTATTGCTCTTTCAATGCGTATAGGTGGGTTGGGCGCGTTTTCCTTGGGTGCAGCGCTTTTTGATATGGTTGGATTTATTGAAGACGAGAGTATGGTCTCTGTAACTCTTGCAGGATCCGCAAATATCTGTTGCATGTAAACACGGTATGTATGAAGCTATGTGGAAGCATTACGTGACTAGAGTTTTCCAGCTATTTTCTGAACAAGGATTTAGGTGGGGTTCTAATCTGGAGCATGCCACGAATTCCTTACTAAATCCACAAATCATCACACCATCTCTTGTTGCAGTATAGTCAAAGCCTTGGTGAGCGCTTCCAACAAGCAGGTTGTCCAACTATGTAGTTATCAGTTCTGTATCGAATGCATCCTCAAACTCGGATTCTCCTCCAAGATAATTTTTATCAAAATCGACCTTGTGACAGTGAGAGTGTTACAAGGAGACTCGTGTTCAGACCATATTTTCCTCTTTTTTTTTCTGTGTTCATTCTGTGATGCTTCACGAATTTCTCCACTGCGGATGTGTATAATTCTTGAAATTGAACCTGTATATTCAGTTGCAGAAAGGAATGATGCGGAGCTCTAAATTGTAGAAAATTATAGTGCCCAAGTGCAAGAGGAGTGTGAGGGTGAAGCAGCGCAGCCAATATGTGGGCTTCAATTAGATAAACCTTGGCTTTGATCCACTTCGACAAGGTGGCATGGCTCATTGTTCAAGTAACAAGGACAAATCACCTAGTATTTTTGATAGAAAAATGGATCTGTTTTATGAAATGCCAATTTCAAAGGATCGAAGGAGAGGGCATGATGTTTCCCAAAATGAGACTATGATGTTTCTGGAGAGAGAGAACAAGGAAAACCTTTATAAAATATTAGAGAGGCCTTGTACAGAATTAGAATCAGCCACTCAGAGTACAATTTCAAATTCCACAGAGAATGGGTGTGTGGGGGCAATGGAATATGATGCCTTTGATCAATATCGATTTGTAGAAATACCTAGTAGTGGTACTGGCTCCATAATGCAGCTGATAGTTATGGTTTGACTGAGAAGAAGACAGGTTCTAGCTGTTTATCAGCCAAAACTGCTCTATGTTCATGGTGGCGTGCAGAGAGCTTCGGGGAGAAAAGTTGTACCCCGAGAATGGATTTTCATGATGCTCTGGAAGAGGCTTCAAATAAAAGATGCTTGAATCATCACGAACACTACAATGGAATCTATCAAAGTCCTTTTCTGTCTCAACATAATCCATCTTCTGAGTGCTTTTATCTTCCCAGAGTTGCTCCCAAGGATTCCAAGAAGGCATGTTTCAATCACCCCCTTTCCTATGCCAAGCATGGCCGTTAACAGGATATGGATCTTCAGTTGGCGGAGGAAGAGAAGTTACGCAGGTTGTGTTGCTGTTGCCCGAGCCCTGGTCGACGTGGTCGTTGGTTGGAAGAATTCTAATCAGGCATGTTAAATCTACTCCTTGTAATAGTTTTCTACCTTCTTTCAGTATCTTGAAATGAATTTTCTCTCCTATTGAATAGCGCCTAGACAAATGTTTTCGTGGTTGTTTATATCGCTGCTTGATTGTGTTGGTTGTCCCTTTAAATCTCGATCCAATTTCACTGATTTTGCTTGGAATGTTCTTTCCTCTCTTATAGCTTACTCTACTTCATATTTGTCTAAAAGGGATACTGCAATTTTGAGTAATGCAATCTAGTTCGTAGGGAAGGAAACATTATAGGGTTTCATTTGCTTATATGACTCTCTTTTAAAGAACTCTGTGATGATAATTATAATTGAAGGCTTACTATATGAAAGGTTAAGCCTTCATATCTCTATTTGGGTTGAATATATACGTATTTTCCTATTTAGGGCTCTCCTGTTTTGCTAAATGGTACATTAATAGTGACATTGTGTTCTAAAACTTGATTAACACTGTGGGCATTCCTTACTTTTTGTTTGATTAGAAAATGGCATTAGGGTCTTGCTATAGAACTGTACATGGTTGACTTTTGTACCCAGTTCTAGAGGACGAATAACCTGACTTCTAATTTTGGCCTCTACGTGTTGAGAGAATTACTATGCCTACTTCCTGGTTCAAAATCTTGTTTGATTAAAGTAAGGGGGAAACATTGTAAGTTTTATTGAATGAAATCTCTTCAAATTTTATTAAGGGTCGCAAGCAAGTTATTAATAGCTGGACCGAAACAAAAGTTGTAGGTGAATCCATGGTATTGGACTCGTGAACCCGTTCCTGTTAGATGACAGCTGATTACAGTGATAATATAATAGGTGGCTATCATATTTATCTATTTGATATTTGCTAGACTTTTCCCTGATAAGCCCACATGGATCAGGTAAATTTTCCAACTTCCATACCATTGGCAAGGAGTTCATAGAACTTCTAGGCCTGACTGCCCTGCGTAACCTTCCTGATGGATATGTGCGTTGGTTCTTATTTTGTGCTTGTACTCGTGGTAAGGCCTTTTGAGTCTGGCGCATCGCTGGTGTATTACCCACCGTGTATCGAATCCCTTTGTTTTCGAACTCGAAAATCTTATACTTCAAACTTGGTTACAAAAAGGTCCCATTTTGTGGCCTTGTTAAGGAAATCAATTTTTATTTTATACTTATTGACATTGTCGGAAATATATAAAAATTATTAACTACTTTTGGGTTTAGCCTTCCCTTACACTATGTAGAGGATTTGACGTTTAGGATAAGGTTTGTTGGTAGAATAATGGCCCTTTTTGTATCTCCCATGTACGCTTTTGGAAGAGTGGTTTTGTATTGTTAACTAGTCCTACGTTTAAGTAATCCTATAAGAAGGTAGTGGTAAAACTCCTTGTTTAAAACTGAAACTAGAGTTGTTTTTCTTTTAAGGACGTCGAACCCTTATTGCTATGAAGCCTTCCCCTGGGAGAATTGGATAACGTCGTTTTGTTTCGCGCCTACGATCATAATTAGTATGTTTTGTCTTCTCTTGGACCCCTTTAGTTGGATGGAGTAAGTTTTGGATTCCAATCACGTAATCCATAGGATTACATGAAGGAGATATCAACATTCTTGACCTTCTTGTTCCTAACCCATAAGGTCTTGCCTTGATTTATGTGATTTTGTTCTTACTGGTATGTTGACTTTCTCCTTGTTGGATGGTTTAGATTTCTTTCTCATGCGAATAATTTTGGAGTTATGGGTTGTGTTTTAATCCATTTTTGAATTAGAACTTTCCTTTCTTGATATTGTTAAATGTTAGCTTACTGTTGCAATGTGTAGCCTTAACATGCTCAGTTCTCGCGAACTGATTTTAGCTAGTATTTGTGCAAATGGATTATGCGAGTAGATTAAAGGAAAGAGTTGTAAAGTTTTCATCAGTGCAATTTATGAGGTTCCTTGTAAAAATGTCCAATGTGAGGTAAATTTTGTAATAGTGCTTGCAAAGGAGTTTAGAAGACCTCTTGCCTTGGGATATTCTGAAATTTCGTGATGATGTTGTCTTGTCCTTCTGTAGGTAAACTGGTAACTTACCTTTGTAAGAAATGGTATTCAATCTTTACATTGATATGAGTATTGTAAAACTTTGATCTTGAGAATAAATTGTCAAGTTAAATCTTTCTAAGACTGAGTGACAATATATTATAAGTAAAGTCAAATGGGTCGATTAACCCTTAAAGAAGCTAAACAAAAATAATAATTTTATATTCAACAAATAAATGTAGAGGTGATCTATTTGAAATCAAATAATTCCATGAGTGATCAAAATGAAACCATCCTTTGTGAAGCAAAAATTATATAACTTGATATCCCTAGCTACACTAGCGAACATTATCCTTTCTTTGGTAAATTCTTAAAATGATCCTAAGGTGAAACAAATTGTTAGTTGTTGTAAGATAATAAGATTTAATAAGTAGGAGGAATCAGTTTCGAAATCACACAATCTATCTCTTAGCCATTGGATGGTAAATTGTTTTATTTTTATAAAACTCAATTAGTCAAGCCTAAGTAAAATCTTTAATAATTCTGGTTAAGTTCTCAAGCCTCAATTAAATCTCGGTAATAACAAATGAGGTCTTGAAGATGATTTCGACTCAACCTTCTCCCTCTAACCTTTCTCCAAGGTGCCTTGTCTTTCTTCTCTTAAGTATGTTAAACGCGGACCTATGTTGTCATATGGGCATGAACAAGTTCTAGTAGCGTAAGTGTTAATAGATGGCCTTGTGAAATTAAATTACCCCTTTCTCTAAACAAACGAATTAAGCAAATGAATGTCATAATAGAGAAGATTAAAGTTGATTGCTCAGTGTAAAAAGAATAAACTTAGCTTGGTAAAGATGAATTGTAAGAATCATATCTTGAGCCTCCTTGAAAACGTAAACTAAGAATTGCAAGATGTATTTTTAAAATAAATAATCCTCAAGAATATCTCATTGTGGATGGCCCTAACTGTTAGTGTGTTCTGTGGATGGACCTCTATGTTGTCATGTCAAAAAAAAAAAAAGTGTATTGTCCTTTTGGGTGTGAACGTTTCCGTGCTGACCTTGTGGTCATCCCCGTAACAAGTTGTTCACAGTGTTAGTTGTATCCTTGGTGACGACATGTTGCGTCATGTTACGTGTCAAGCAAGTTCAAAAAAAAAATTATCATGTCTTTTATTGTGTTGTTCGTGTGTGTGAATTTGTCCTTGCCACAATGCTTCTAATTTTTTTGGACTTCTCTATTGTTCTTTCCTATTATTTCCTTAATAGGAGATGTAATATAAAACCCTACTATTTTCTCTAATTCTTTTAGTTTTTACAGTACTTTTGGTCTTTACTAAATAATATTTAAAATAATCAAAATATAGTTATATTTTCAAAAATGTTGTTTACAATAGTTTGACTGACTAGTAACCTCTAGTGTAAAGTCTGTTCCAACTGCAGATGCTTTCAAACCAAACAAGAAATTTAAGTGGCTTCACAGGCAGCTATTTTCATATCTCAATCGGTTAAATCTTTGTTGATGCTCATTACTCAGTTAGATATTTAGATTAGTGATGTGGTATTTGTAGCAGTTTTCCTTGAAAAATACTTTGAAATGTATTCAAGGGTGTATTCTCTAATATTCTTATTCAGTTATTATATTTCTGTAAAAGGGTGCTCTCCCATGCTAGTCGATTTATGTTCTTCTTGACCATACTCTATTTTTCTATTCTATAATGTGTTTTTTTTGCAGCTTTGGAAATACTCAAGACTAGATGAAGGTTATTTTTTAATTTTTATCTTGTATTATACAAAGTATTTCCAAAGCTGCAAAACAACACATTATGCATCCCATAAGTAGTAGCACTACCATAATAGTTAATATAGAAGATAAAAACGTACCACTAGCTAATCTACCCGTGTAGAACGACCTTTCACAGTTGAAGAGATTCTTGTGCTTGACAGAGCTGCATAACAAGTAAATGGGAAAAAAACCAAAAATCACGCAACAAGATGAAGATTCAAGAAGTAGCAGTGTAACTCAAATTAAAATTTTAGGTGTGTCACTATGGTAGTGGAGTTCGATAACAAGTTCAACTAGCAATTGTTCCTCCACAGGGAGTAAGGGTATACCGTTTCAAACACTCTAATGGACATCATCGAAGGGGGAAATGTGTCCATATGTACATAACCAAGACCACATATGGGCCCAAATTTTCATCTGGTTTTTTTGGGTTGTCTGTGGAAGATAAACGTGAACCAACACATTATTTTTGTGGTCTAAGACGATGTCTCTGGTGTCAACTTCATGGAGGAAAGCGCGGTTGGAAGTAAGCACGGGCATGGTGAGGGCCTTCACTTGCTCGGGGCTACTCCATGCCCTCTTCATATCCTTCGCAACCTCTCTAAGAATACCATCTACCATCAACATTCTTCTCTCTTGCTGACCTCAAAGTAAAAACAAAACCAGTTTTTGTCGTGTATCATTAGCACAGACAATCAGGAAGTGTTTTCCACGTGATTTGGCTATCCAATTTGTTGGGCTCCTTCTTGTGGAAGAGCATCAATTGTTGATACGTTTTATCAATTCATAACAAAAATGACAGATCTTTTGGTGAGAATGATACCCTTGAGTAATAATAGCATATTTATAGTTGCATAAATTCACATTCTAAAATGAAAAAAATAACGAAAGTTATGGCAATCCTTAAACAACACGCACAAACCTAGTAGGTCCCATGCTATGGAACAATCAAGGATTTAATAAAAAAAAATTCATTTATTATGATTTCCTGATTGGTCCAGAGCATGGGACCTATCAGGTTTGTGCGTGTTGTTTAAGCCCATCAGAAAGTTATGGGAGGATAAACCCTGAGATGGGTAGTAGCAGGTTTTGCAAGATTATAGCTCTTGATCTATTATGGTATTCCAATTGACCATGATTTCTTGTTCTTGGCATGATTGTACTTGTTGATGTGACGCATCCCAATTGTAAGGAAATTTGGTGTCTCTCCCGCCAAGTTGGAGGCCTACATAGTCATAGTCATGAGGAGCCATTTCCATTGCAATCGTCATTTCCATTGTCATTGTAGTCATTGCCTGCTACCGTGAATGCTCTTCGTTGAAACAACACATAACATTATGGTCATGCTTCCTCACCATTTCTCTGAATACAGAAGAATGCACCAGAAGACTCAAAGTTGTTACAGGAGAAGAAGGATGCTTTGTATTTAATGAACTAGGTGGAAAACTTACATCATCTCCTCCTATTTTCCCCCCTCCTTTATTAGCCTCTAGAATGTGGGAGGGTTGTACGTTCTTCATGTGATCGGTTCACAACCATAAAATGTAATGACTCAAATAGAAGGTAGTAATAACATTCAACCTCTGTATTCAATAGCGCCCATGTCATATTCAACAACAACTTCCTCTTCCATATCTTGACAGGACAAACTACTTGCAAATCAAACCAAATGCGGTGTGGATAGGAAAACACGGAACAAAAAGGACCAACCACATAACACCCAATACGTCACCACAACAGGGCCCGATAAAAAAATAAATGCGCAATCGAACAGAACAACATACTGCGGTGTAACGGGAAAAACAATCCGATATGCACCGACCACCGCCGCATGCACGACCACTCACAATGGAACAGGTAACAAAATTGCAATGGAGAAGGACGACGAAATGAAATGAAAGATTTTAATGACGTCAACGAGACTGAAGAGTCTATGGGACCAAACGAAACCAATACATTAAGTAGTATTCATACTCTTTGCCATATCAACTCTCCTACTGTGAATCTTGAGCACTAAACCAATGATCTTTTGAAGTTTTGTTTCTACAAATAACTCATTTAAGGTTGTCCACTTTTAATTTGCTTTCATACTGGATACAGATATCATCATATGTTGAACACTCCATAATGAAATACCATTCTGTTTCAACAACCCCTTTGCTGCAAAAAAAACAAATTCTCCTTTCCCAATCCTCTTTGGGAATCGTCCATCTACCGGTTTCACAACAAAGACGATGTGACCCGTTCCTCAACTGGGGCCACTAAAATCCTTGCCTTGCCTCTGATAACTGCTCCCATGTAATCTTTTTCATCATGCTCCAAAGTGGGGTTGAAATCTTTGATATATTGAGCTTTCTTACAACCCATCTATTAAGTCCACATGGCAGTCCTAAACTTCTCCATCACATAAGTTTTTATTTCCCTATTGTTGTTAGGACATTCTTGAAAATTGATGCCCCATTTGTTGTTTTGTTTCATCCAGGTTTTCTTTTTGCGCTATAGATTATCCTTTGTAACCATTTTGGGCTGGCGAAGATCGTCCATGCTTTCAAATTTTTTCAAGTAGCTTATCAGCCGAGTTATTGCTGATGCTTCCATTGGGAAGGTACCTGCTTTAGCTAACAAGATCTCATAAGGAACTGTTGATTTGACTTTAAGAGTGCTTGTGATTAGATGTTTCTAGATTCTTTCTAATTGTCGCCATCCATGCTTTGACATGCTACTTCCCCAAACCTTGCAACCGTAAAGAGCAACCAGAGTAACCAACAAACCAAAGAGGGTTTTCTTAGTTTTCCAGTCCCAAAGCTCAACTTTCCTACACCTATTCTGAAGTAGGTAAGATGCTTTCCAACCTCATGTATCCTTTTTGCTCTACAAGTCTCCCAACTCATCTTGTTGTGGAAATCAATCCCAAGATATTTATATTCTGTAACAATTTCCAAAGTACTCCCCTCAAACAAAAAGTTAAATTGCCTCTCTTTTCTTTTCAGAGAAAAAATCGTGATTTCTGTTTTGCTAGTGTTCACTTGCATCCCAACTTCTTGGCAAAATAATTCTAAAGTTTTTAGATGCTCCCTCAAACCTTGAGATGTTGTTGAAATTAAGATAAGATCATCGGCATATAAAAGTAACTTCACCACGTACTCGGCCAACTGAACACCCCCTCCTTTGATTTTACATAACCATTCTTCAAGTTTATCAATGTATAAACCAAACAAAGTGGGAGAAAGAGGGAAACCTTGTTTGACCCCAATGTCACTACCAAAGCATTCAGACATACCTTCTCTTGTTCTGATTTTAGCTCTAACCTTCTCATAAAAGTCTATGCACTGCTGCTCTGAGCTCATCTGGAATCTTAAGTTCCTCCACCCTGTTCCAAAGTTTGTGTCTAGGAACCGTGTTGAAGGCTTTCTTAAAATCAACAAATCAACAAAAAGCTTCATCCCCTTGGGTATCCCATACCTTTTCAATCAAGTGCCTAAGAGTGATGCAATGATCAATAGTTGAATGTTTAGACTGGAAACTTGCTTGTCCTTTTTCCCCTTTTGCTCTCTCTTTCTGCCCAACTGTTGATTATACGTTCTATCATGCCCCCAAATAGCTTACCAAAAAGAGGATTGATCATAATAGTGCAATAGTTAGAAGGATTATTGATATCTCCACTTTTAAAAAGAGGAATAACCACACTAATTGTTGACTCTAGCGGGAACCCAACCTGAGTTACATTATTGAAGATTTTTGTGATATGCGGAGTGAGCACCTCAACCCCCCACTTTAAAAACTCAGCTTGGAACCCATCAACATCTTGAGCTTTACCATTTGCTAAATTCTTTATGCCATGTTTGATGTCTTCCTCCAAAAAAAAGTTCAATTGAATTATGAATGATGGGAGGAATATCCTTCTGTTGAGACCGCTCGTAGAGAGTCTTCTCATATTCTAACCAATGAGCTTCTGTGATATTTTTTTCTATGTATGTTTTCTTTTGTTGCAACTCCTTCCAGAATCCCTGGGATTGTGTTTTCCGAGAGAAATTTATTCAGACCTTTTCTTATTCACATAGCTTTCTTTTTTTTGTTGAACCAATCTCTCATATTTCTTTTTATTTTCTTTTTTGTTCATGTCACTTTCTCTCATATATCTCATGGAAACATTACAATCTTCATCATACCACAAATTTGTTGGAAAAGTATTTACAGCTCCCTTTCTAGGCTTAGATTTTTTGCAAGCACTCAATGCCTTGTGAATTAATGGTACCAACAACTTACTACAAACATAACCCCTTGCCCCCTTGTTTGTATTGCTCTCGATATCATTTCTTGCCATTTGAAATTGGTGTTCAAGGGCAGCCACAAAGATTTCCTGATTTTCTTTATTTAAAATGATTTTGCCTTGTTTTGGAGATGTCTCTTGCCTATGATGAACTTATTTTCCCTGTTGCTGATTTGAAATGGTACCAAGTTTGACCAAGAGAGGATTATGATCAAATTTGAGCTCAATAGGACAATCTCCAATTTCAAACTCGAGCAACCTACAAATAGCGCTCTGTGTACATATTACATAGTCCACTACACTTTGTCTGTTGTAAGTTTTGCAAGTGATATTGCTAGATCTGGGCCAAGCCTTCATGTCATTACAAATAACCATGTCATATAAGCTACATAGACCTCGAAGCTCAACTCAAAAATGATTCACCCTTCCATTACCATCTTGAGATAGTCTTTCCCAAAACTTGTCCTCTGCTTCGTTAAGCCAAAGCGGATTGTCATCTCCACCTTTTTCTCTGCCCAACTGAAGAGATTGATTATTTGCAGTCCTTGCATTAAAGTCCCCCATCAAAATAATTTCCCCATATGCACTAAACACAGAGATGTCTTTTTTTAACGAAGCATATGGATCTTCCATATCCAAATTTCTTTTCTTATGTCTTTGAGCCTTTCAGTGCAAAGTAGCAGGCAACCAATCTAATTATTGCCTTGTTATCTTATATTTTCAACCAAATATATTACTTATTTGCATCCTCCTTTTCCACTTTGATGGTCCCTAACCATGCTTCTTTGATTAGCACTGTAATTCCCCTGTGTCCTTTCCTTGTTTCACTTACTTCGTTCCAAACTGAAATTTTCTTGTACCCCTCGAAATCTAGGACTTTGCAACCATTGTGCTCATGAGTTTCTGTAAGAATAATAATATCTTTTCCCTCTGCTATGGGCCCTAACCTGGGTCCTCTTCTCCACGGATACCCCCTGCAATAACAGGAAGAGACAGACTGTAGAAGACACCTACGATGTAATAAATAATAATAAAAAAAATATGTTCTATCTTTTCATGTTAACACTGACTTTGTACATGTCCTGTACTAAATTTATGATTTTCATAAATACTGTCTAACGCTGATATAAACGTAAGGACACTTGTCGGTTCAAAATTTTATTATTTTAAAGTGGTGGAAAATTAATTTGCTAATAAGACCTTAAATTCGTCACATCACTCTTGAACACCAATCAACTGGGTAGAAAAATAAATGTCAATTTTTAAAATTATTGAAATTACTAACTTATTAAAATGCTAAACTGAAATGTAAAGGAAATTTTGATAGTGAAAACTGTAATAAAATATTATGCTAAAGGCATGTGGGTTTTGAAAATTCAACTTATCTATTAACTATGCATTTTAAAAAATATATGCTTTATTTAGTAACAAGACACGATCTCATTGTTTTCGATTTGTTAATCAATAACAAGAATCGATCTCATTGTTTTCGGTTTGTAAGAAAGAAATCATCAGGGGATTAGATCTGGAGTTATGCAGGTGTCCCACCATTGGGATTAGATCTGGAGTTATGGAGATCCGTTGTAGATTGTTGACGGTTGTTGGGGCTTGCTTTTATGTGTTATATTGCAGGGGAAGAGCCTATCTCTTACACATGTTTGTAGGGAGATAGGAAAAATTCAAACTTGGTACCTCTTACATAACACGCAGGTGTCCCACCATTGCACAAAATTAAATGTCAATATATATGTGTGTGTGTGTGTGTGTGTGTGTGTAGAATTACATATATTTAAATTTTTTTGACAAAATCGTCATTATAATTATATATATGTGTGTGTAGAATTACATATATATTTAAATAACATATTTTGCTGAAAATATATTTATATAAAGTATATAATCCCTGAAATTTATCTCAGGCTTGTAAATACAGCAAAACAAACACAATGCATTTTTTAAATTATTAAATAATGAAAAGATATTTAACAAGAGATACACAAGTAATTTAAAATATCTTTACAGATTTGACGGGTGAAATCAACCGTCAAATCTCATCCCTCATCTTGACAATCGACATGATAAGGACAACAAAACACTTTTGACTTCTTACGTGTAAAAGAGTACAATATTGTTGTTGGGGTTTGACAGCTAAACTCGCCCACTAGAAATGAAATTCGCAAGTTCTATGTCTAATAACTGAATATGGACACAAAATACCTTATTCCCCACCGTCATTGTCATACTAATATGATCCCTCGTAATAGTCCTCTACATCTCCGTCACTGTCTTCTTCCCCATCTTATCTCCACCTCTGCAGATGCCCCTTTCAAACCCAGTAATTGATCTTTGAACTCCTGGTCATCGATACCTTCAGGGCAATATGGCATACCCAGTGTCAGTGTCTTTAATGAAGGAGTATTTCTGAGAAGGAAACCCAACATGGCTACTTCTCTTTCACTCATATCCGAGGAGACATCAACAAATGCCATTTTTCAAACTTGGAAATATGACGTCTGATTCCATCTCCATCTCGCATGCTGCCTGTCCCCTTATCACTGTAATGCCCTGCCATACAAAAACTGAATAATTTATATGGAAAACCCAAGGAGGCTGACAAAACCTTATCTCAAAAGCCAAAAATTAAAAACAAAACAGAAGAAAATGTTACCATCATCCATGACGATACGCGGAGCTCTTCGAGGTCAGGAAAAATGCCAAAGAGGGTGGAACAAGGGAGACCTGAGTGTGCTGATGAGCATCTTTTAAGGGACAGTTTCTTCAATGATCTCACATTTGAATGTTCTTTGATTGACAGTCCTTCAAGTGACCCACCCCCCTTCAAAAACACGCAAGAATTTAAATGTGACGAAGATAATTTGTAGCAATCTCTTAGCTCGATCTCATGCAAACTTAAAGAATTCAGCTGCAATTTAGCCACGCTGGAGCGATCCCTTATTTGGAGTTGGAGCAATTGTGGACAGTCTGCTGTCAAGGATTCTACACGACTGCAACTTACCAAAATCATATAACTGAGATTGGGAGCCCTGATTCTCAAATGCACTAACTCTCTACATTCTATGAGCGCCAATTCCTGAAGAAACGGACATAACTCAACGAGTCTCTGGAGATTGTAGTCAGTCAAATTACCAATATCACATAAGCAACATGTTCTAATGAACAAGAAACTTACAGAGGAGGAGGGAATTTGAGGAATTATAAAGCCTGCAAGTTGCAAGTCTACGAGGGTGATACAATTAAAAAAATTAGAAGGGAGATTCATTTTCCTTTCCATGTGGTGAGGGGTCTCAACTTCAAGAACCATCTGTTTCACTCCTTTTCTTGTGGAATGGTGAATACAGTTACGAATGTCCATTGCTTCGACGTGAATCGACTTGGGAAGATGAAATCGAAAACTCTCAAGAGAGGCGTCGTGCTGGGTAAGAATATGATCCATTGTCTCTTTGATGCGTCTACTTGAATGCATTCCGAACAGAGGACTTCTTTCTACAGAGAATAACACGTCTCTGAAGAAGTCGGGAGAGAAATGAAGATGGGGAATTTTAGTCCAAAGAAATCGCCATTTTGGGGCGAGGATGGAGGAGCGTACGGCATCTGTTAATGTAAGGCACGAGAGGATGTTAGAGCACAACAAGCTTTCTGGTAAGCTGCTCAACATGTCAAACTCATTGCAAATATCTTGAGTTCCCATTTACTCAAAACCTTCCGTATACACTGATAAACTGAACTGGAGAACAAAGGCAATTTTACCTCTGTTATTTATTGGTGAGCTTCTCGTGAGTAAAATCCGATGTATAAAATTCTTAGTGGACGGGTCATACTCTAGGCAGTATTTATTTATATTAGACTTAAAGTAGCTTTAGTAAATATCTAGGTGCAGCATAGGTGGCTGTTCTTCATGAAGTCCCATCCCTCTTCTTCTTTTATATAAGTGCTGGCATTCTGGTACAGTCTCCCCTTCGTCGTTACCCAAAATAGTTATTATAAACGTACGACCACTTGAATACTCATATCCAATCAGTAGATATTTAACCTACCATACCTTGGCACGCAAATATGAAAAGGAAGATCACACTAATGCAATCTGCTTTGGAAAGCAAATAGACACGTTGAGGGTACTTAGAGGACTCTTAATTTTATCTATTTGAAGTAGCCAACGCCAAGTGTGGCTCTCTAGGAGAGAAGCAGCTATCCACCCTCCTATATGTCCAAGACAAATGATCAACTCACCTTTTATGAAGAGGGCCCTACTTGAAAATGTCAAAATCCAAAGGATTCTTTTTCGGTGATTCAATACTCTCGACATTTGTTATTACACAAATATAAAATAAATTTATTAATCAATTTTTTTTACGCTTCATCACGAGTGTCTGTGTTCCAAGTATTCTTTTTGGCCATAGTTTTCCGGAAAGCTCTTTCAAACACATTTTTCCTGATTGCTTTTGTTAGATAGTTTGTATATATTCCTCCCTGTAGCGAATTGGAAGGGATCTTCTTCTGGGAAGGTTATCAAGTAGAATGGATCCAAATCAGGAAAAGATATTTGTAAAAGAAATGTCTTGGAAGACGAGCGAACAGAGGTTGGTGGCACAAGGAGGTTGTGCACGGTTTTCTAATGAAAAATCACATGATGGGGCACATCGGAGGCTTCGACTTTGTTGTCTTGTTTGACCCTAATAATATCGACATGGTTCTATAGGGAAATCACACCATAGATGGCAGAGTTGTAAGATATAATCTCCTTTTTACTAGGGATTTGTAAAAAACTCCCAACCCTTCTACGTGGATTTTTACTCTTCCTACTACTTGGCTTGGGTTGAAAATATGTTGGACACTATGTCTTTTTGCATTGATTTTGTTTTTTATTGATACGAGGTTTGAAACCCTACAAGAAATTTTAACAAACACTCTTATCATAGACTCCTCAATTTTTTTAAAAAAATTGGGCTTATAGTAATACGGATTTCATCAGATACATACTCAAGGGCATAGTTAATTATGTAGGAACCAAGAGTGAGGAGTTTGTGTTTGCACATACATTTTCTGCATAAGCGTCATTGTCTTGGAGCCAAAGATTGATGGAAGCATTCCTCTATTGTAGGGCCACATTGACTATCTGGAACTTGATGGACCTCATACGCACATGTTTCTAGTTAGGATAATCCCCTAATTCTTGTTAGAAAAAAGAGTAATTTTGCCCCTAGAAAAGTAAAAAGTAGTTTGTTTTTTACATGCTTTTATTTTTGAGTTTAGTTTTAGATGTTCTTAAGTTTAGGAAAAGTTATTAAACAAAATAAATCAAAAGATTTGTATTGCACAAAAGCATGCGCTTTTTAGTTCTATTTTTAAGAGTTGAGTGTTTTTTGTTAGATGAAAGCCATCTATTTATTAGAGGCAATTGTAAGTATTTTTATAACAAACACATTCAAAGATTCTATTGAGTCGAAGCTCTGACAAGGAAGGAGACATATAGGCACAGAAGTGTTGATCTGAGCTTGCCATACTCTGTTTTATTTGTAATTCTTTATTATATTTTTGTTAGTTGCTATGTTATGTACCTAATTTCTACAAATTGATATCAGAGCGTGAATTTTTTCAGCAGGTTTCTAATTGACAACGGGCTATGGCTTCTATTTTCGGTCTGCAGACACCATAATTTACTTGAAAGAATTACGAGTATTGGTCATTAACAATTAAAGCACTATTCAGATCCCAAGATGTCTGGGAAATACTAGGGAATGAGTACACATAGCCCACAGATGTAGCAGCATATAACACACTCTCACAAGCAGAAAAAGACACTTTTAAGGAATTAAGAAAGAAAGACGGAAAAGCTCTTTTCTTCATTCATCGAGTCATGCATAAAAGCATCATACCTAGAGTGGAAACAACCAGTAAAGCACAAATTGCATAGGAAACTCTCCAAGTTGCGTATCAAGGTAAAGAGAAAGTAAAAACCGCCAAGCTACAATTACTTCGTAGATATTTTGAAAATATGTCAATAAAAGATTCAAATTCCATAGAATCATTCTTTACTTTTGTAATTAGTTTAGTCAATCAAATTAAATATCATGGTGAAACTATTGTGGACAAAAGGATTATTGAAAAGTTGCTTAAAAGTTTACGTGCAAAATTCGATCCTTTGATAGTTGTTATTGAAGAAACTAAGGATCTAAGTCAGTTTTCAATTGATGAATTGCATGCATCACTAATAAATCATGAATAGAGGTTGAATAGATCACATGCAGTTGTAGATCAAGATTTTTCATCACATGTATCAGGAAATCGTGCAAGAGAAAGAGGAAAATTCAGCCCTAGAGGTAGAGGAAGAAATTCATCTAGAGGACGTAACAACGGTCCATCAAACTCAAGTGGAAGAGGACATAGTCAAGAGCACAATCATAATCATTTTTTAGGTCAGAGAAAGAATAAATCGCATGTGCAGTGTCACTATTGCAAGAGATATGGGCACTATACTTTTGAATGCAGGAAAAAGTAGTATGATCAGAACAAGCAGAATCAAAATCAGGTTGGGAGCTATACTCCAAGCTCCATGTTTATTGCATGCACAAATATTGCCAAAGCATTGCCTATTGAGTGTAATCTATCCCAAGAGGGTCCTAGTGATGTATGGTATTTGGATTCTGGATGTAGTAATCACATGTCAGGTAACTTAGATTTATTTTCTAATTTGGATGAATCAGTAGAGACAGAAGTTACCCTTGGGAATAATAATAAAGTGACTGTAAAAGGAAAAGGAACAATCAACATTCTAACAAAAAAGGGGGAGAAAAATATTATGCAGGATGTTTATTATGTTGCAAGTTTGAAGCACAATCTTATGAGCATTGGACATTTGGTACAAAAGGGATACAAACTTTACATTGAAGAAAATGAATGTGTGATCGTGGATAAAGCTCCAAGTACCCAGGTGATTGCTAAAGTGAAGATGACAGACAACAAAATGTTTCCTTTGAAGATTATACCAGCCACATCTGGAGTTTATACTTCAAATCAGTCCGAAGCTAAGGAGATTGAATCTAATTGTCAGTCAGTTGAAAAAGATGAATCATGACTATGGCATCTTAGGTTTGGTCACTTAAACTTTGATGGTTTGAATTTATTACACACACAAAATATGGTGAAAGGTTTGCCTTTGATTCAGAAACTAGTTAGAGTTTGTGAAAGGTTGTATTTTGGAGAAACAACATAGAGAGTCCTTCCCAGTTGACAAAACAAGAAGAACAAGTGCACCACTTGAAATTGTTCACTTAGATTTATGTGGACCAATGCAAACAACTTATATTGGAGGTTTCTCATATTTTATGAAATTCATTGATGACTATACAAGGAAGACATGGGTGCACTTTTTGAGAGACAAATAAGATGCTTTTGATATATTTCAACAATTCAAGGCTTTAGTGGAAAAGCAAAGTGGGTACTACATCAAAGTTCTGTTGAAAGACATGGGAGGTGAGTATGTTTCCAATACTTTTCTGAATTTTTGCAAATATCATGGTATACACAAGAAATTTACTACCAGGTATACACCATAGCAGAATGGTGTGGCAGAGAGAAAGAATAAAACCACCATGGAGATGGAGAGAAGTATGATGAAGCCAAAGCATATTTCAAATGAGTATTGGTTGTGTGGCATACACACATGTGCCTGATGAGCTAAGGAAGAAGTTAGAAAACAAAGGAGAAAAATGCATATTTGTTGGATATTCAGAGAATATAAAATCTTACAAGTTGTTCAATCTAGTTACCAGAAAGGTCATAATCAGCAGAGATGTACAGTTTGTTGAAAATGAGGCATGGGATGGAAGTATTGAGAAAATAGTTATTGTAGTAGCAATTATTCCTCGTGATGATATGACAGATGAAAGCATTGTGTTGGTGCCCAATTTGAAACATCCCTGTTTTGCTAAGGAGAAATGCGTTTTTGCCCTATTTCTAAGGAAAAACGGTTTTGGGATTCTCATATACTTCGAATTTGACAAAAAACAACTCGTTTTTGTGTTTGAGTGCTATGTGTTGTTCACATTTCCTCCATTTTGCACCATTATGAAGGAATACCCAAGTTTACTTTACGTTTTTCCCTAATTTTTCCCGTTTCAAACACCTCTGCCATTTTTTCATTTTTCCCCGGCCTTTGGAGCTCAAAATCGTTCGATTTGTACTTATTTTCCCTCAAAAATCCCTTACCATGGTCGTAAATTGCCTAAAATCACTTTCCATTTGTCTTTTGATCAAAAAATTCTTCACCCATGAAGAAAAAATCGATTTTGGGGTCGTTGGCAATTTCTGCATTTTTTTACAGTCATACGGGCGTCCTTTGCCCATCAAATTCTAGCTCATATACTTTTGCATGTTGGTGGGTGTTATTTTCCACATCATTAGGTGAGTCATCTCACTTAAGTGAGATCGTAAGTCCATGTGTCATTTAGGGGTCATTATGAGATTCTCTTACGCGTCAGTGCGTCAGCACGTCAGTGGGTCATATGCGTCATTGGGAGTTACACTTCTATTCTAGGAATGTAACTCCCCCTCTCTACTCGAGTTGTCATGATTGCAGCACTGGGGGTTACTCAGCACCTCCTATATGTACAGCCCATTTGATCTATGAGATAGAGGAGAGTTTTATGGCTTAACCATGTTATGCCTGTGTTTCAAATCTTTGCATGCAAATTCGGTTGATGCTCGCTCCTCCCGAGATCTCTTCACGTTGTCGTTCGCACGTCCATTAATGTGCACGTCATCCCTCATGATCATCGCTTGCAGGTTTTAAACCCTCTTTCATGGTATCCGAGCGAATCTTGTGGATCCGTACACTCCTTGGCATTGCTCGTGCATTTTTCGGCTTCCGACGTGATATTTAGATTCTCATGCATGTGTCATAATGGAAATTCCGACCGTGCTCTACTTGCACTGATTTGGGTTTCATACCTCTTGTTCAGTTGTTTGTGTGATCGTGGGTGTTTTTGGGGTGTTCGTGGTTTTCCGGCTTTTGCATGTGGTCTTCAGAGGTGATTTGCAGTTTTGGGTGTTGTTTGAGGGCTTAGAATCTAAGTTTTAGTTTTTTGGATTTGGAGGCTCGTTCTTGGTTTTGCATTGATTTTTGCATGCATTGGGTTTTGGTACCTCTTGCCTCGAATCTCTATTCTTCTCTCAACACTCTCGGTGCTGGTTTCTCACATTTGCATACTCGGGCTCGGTTTTTTACATTGCCTTGGGTTCACGTTTGTGATTAGATTCTCTCAAACTCATTTTTTTGGCGTGGAATCTGAACGTGGCATTTTTTTGGCATTGAGGGTCATCTGGTTTGCTTGCTACCTGCTCCTGTTTCTTTAGCGTATTTCGAACCTGTGAGCTCGTGGTAGTTTTTGTTGTGTATCCGGGCTCAACCTGCATTTTTTTGCATAGGAAAATGTTTTGTTTCCTTGCTGCATTCAACACATATCTCCAACAAACCAACACTGCAGTAGGACCACCTGCGTTGAACAAATCATTTAGTTGCATAGCCGTTTCACCCACTAGCTCTACACATGGACAACTCACTTGGACTGTAGATCATTTCAAACGTGGGCCCCTCCATCAATCCCTTTTAGTTTTGTTTGGCAGGTTAAAACAAACACTTTTTAAATGTTTTAAGGTTAAAAAACATTCAGCATGGCATGTAATAAATTTTAGGCTCTTTTTGGCTTGTTTTATTTACCTTCCTTCGAGTGTCGAAGACGGAGGGCAAGGTCCGAGGTTGGCAGGAGGCTAACCCCCCTCGCAAGCAAAATAAACCATGCCTAAAATTTGATGTCGTTTCCAACAGGTACCCACACGACACCCTTTGCACCCATTTCGAGCACTTTTTTAATGCGTTTGCAACATTTATTGACTTTTTCCATCAGTTGCAAGAATCATTTTAATGCTATAACTTTTGACTCGCTGCTCATTTTTGAGCGCTTATTTAGTCAAAATTGCATGATTTTTTGCACATTACGTGATGACATTGTCAGTTTTGTAAACGCACTACTTTATAAAGTGCCACATTCTGGGGGGTTGAGTAGTACTCTTGGGCTTTGACACGCAGACGCATTATCGGTCGAGTTCGACGTCTTGCTTTCATGCATCTTGCATTTTTCATCATGGAGAGTTCTCTTTTTAGACTTTAGCATTGTAGGATCACTTTACAGCCTCTGTCACTTCTCACCGAAAGAGGGGCTTATTCAGCTTGGCGTGCTTTCATGGAATGTTACTTCGCTCACGAGGGTCTTTCACCCTTCTAACTTGGGCCAGTTCCTGCACCCACTGATCATCGTCATCTGGAGGACTTCTTTGACACTTGTGACCATGTATTTGGTCACATGATGATGCATGTCTCTTGATCTCTCTGGTTTCACGTGGCAGACTCAGATCCACCTCACCATGTCTGGAGCATTCTTCAGTCCCTCTATGGAGACCCTTCACATACTGCAGTCATTGTTGATGCTACTGATTCAGTCATCTCCTCCATTTCTTCGTGTGATGGTAGTTCCGCTGACATAGACTCACTTGGTTCTACTTCTGATGACAAGGAATGTGCATCCATTTCTGATGTCGAGAGTACTACAGAGGACTTCTCTCCTCTTTCTCTCACTATTCTAGAGAGTGTTGACACTTCCCACATCTCATCAGATATCGAGCACTATCCTATTCATGCTTATACAGTCATCACACTAGCCTCTTTTCCACCTTCAGTGTGCAAGGCCCCTTCCACTCCTCTACCTTCATTGGATGACTCATACCTATCTGACATCGCTCTTCTGTTTGTCGAGCCCCCTCATTGGGATGAGTATCTTCCTGACCTTTGTCATCTTTTCACATATTCTACTTATGATGCACTATAGGTCCCTCATCCATCTACAGGTGTTTCAGAGGAGTTCATCATCTCTATTGTTGGGAGTGCCCCTTCTGGGACTCTTACCACTTCCACTTTTCTGGAGACCTTCATTGATCCACCTTACTTGTGGATCCATTTTATGTTGTGGGGGATGTTTTGTTGTCTTCACATCATGTGGACATCCTTTCTACAAGTGTTCACTCTTCACACTCTGACAGTTCTGCACACGTGGCATTACCTTCGGTTTCTTGGCACTCATTTGCTAGACCTATGTCACACTTTCATGGACCAGATTTGGAGTTCTTCGTGCTACTACCTTCGGTTTCCTTTACAGAGTGGGTAGACTTTTAGCACGTCATTTTTGTCCTTCCTAAGAGTAGGCACACTGTTCAGTGTGGGTGGATATTCTTCAGTCCAGAGGCGGAGGATCTTGTCATCAACATTCTTTTGGGAGACCTAGAGCTGCAGAGTTCAGATCCGTCCATGACATCTTCTGCATTCCTCTCGTCTCCCTCTTCTTCTCTCTTCTTCTTCTTTCCAAGAGATTGCCTCTTTGTACATGGGTACCCTTTCAGGCTCGTCTATAGCTGGGACCCATCTTTGGCATCTTTCTTAGATTAGAGAGTGTTTTGTTCTCTTGTGGTGGATGTTTTTCCCACTGGTTTTTCCTTCACTGCTTGGGACCTTTTTCTTGTATATGGGTACCTCATCAGGCTTTGTGTCGTGACCCATTTCTCATTTCTGACTTGTTGCCTCATCCTAAGTTACGATGAAGGGGGGGTGTTGGTGTGTGTTATTTTCCACATCATTAGGTGAGTCACATCACTTAGGTGAGATCGTAGGTCCATGTGTCATTTAGGGGTCATTATGAGATTCTCTTATGCATCAGTGTGTCAGTGCGTTAGTGCGTCATATGCATCATTGGGAGTTACACTTCTATTCTGGGAATGTAACTCCCCCTCTCTACTCGAGTTGTCATGATTACAGCACTGGGGGTTACTCAACACCTCCTATATGTACACCCCATTTGATCTATGAGATAGAGGAGATTTTTATGGCTTAACTAGGTTCTGCCCGTGTTTCAAATCTTTGCATGCACATTCGGTTGATGCTCGCTCCTCCTGAGATCTCTTCATGCTGCCATTCGCACGTCTGTTGATGTGCACATCGTCTCTCATGATCATCGCTTGTGGGTTTTAAACCCTCTTTCATTACATATGTGGCCATTTGTAATTGGATAAGGATCAACGGGTCATTTCTAAAAACTTAATGTTTTTGTGTTTTTGGAAAAATGTGCACGTTGCCCCCGCACCTCCGCAGGCCCCAGAGGAGGTACACATGTCGCAAGCAGAGTGAAAATGGGACGGGCAGGTCATTTTTTTCCTTAGGGCACTTTGGAAAATGCATGGAAATGAAGAAAATCCCCTAAGGCCCGCATCCAATCAGAGGAGGACACGTGGTAGGCGGGGAGATGGAAAGACAAAGGAGTTTGATACTTTTCAGCCTTTGGTGAAAAAGAGTTAAAGTATAAAATTGGACTGCAAAATCACAGCCAATGGGATGAAGACAGGTGTCAACATCAAGGCTCAGAGGCAGGGAGGCGGGCCGTCAGAGGCAAGTTGTATTTTTAGCCTCTAATTATCAAAAGGGTAAAATCATTAAAATGGGCCCGATCCTGAAGGTAAAAAGTCAAAATTCATCTGAGGAGTCAATGGGGGAGGTGTGGGCTGGCGGAGGAAATGTTAAAAAAATTCCTTCATGAAATATGATTAAAATATGAAATGAGAAGCGTTGCCCCTCAGCCAATCATATGAGGACACATGTCTTGCGGGAGGACGGAGCCATGGAGGAAAATTTGAAAATTTTTCCTTTATCTAAAAAGATGTAAAATGTGTAAAATTGAGCCACGACTCTGTATCCAGTCATATTGTGCCATGTGTCAGACCCAAATCACAAAGGCAGAGTGGCGGAGGGAAATCAATTTTTTTTTCAAATTTTCAAAAAAGTTGTAAAAAGGTAAAAAGTGTCCCTGAGGCCTGTTTTTCCCTGGATCGGCCACGTGGAGGGCTCAAATTTAAAGATAAGAACAGATCGACGGTAGTTGTGCATTTCACTAGTTTGGCCACTGTTTGAGCTCTAGGAAGTTTGGAGATGCATTTTTTGCATCAATCTTCATCGATTTTTTTGCCAATTCGTGTCGTTTTGGCCTACAGTGTCCGAATTGATCGAATTGGGGGCTCAATTTGTGAATCCAAAGCACATTTCAAATGAATTTTTACTCTAATTCGTGAAAAATGTGAATTACCATATCCAAATTTGTGTAGAGTAAAAAATTAGGAAAGGAACAGATGAAATAATGAAAAGAAAAGGGGTCTACATGCTTGGGGAATGAAAAACCTGCTTCCACTTTGAAGAATGATGAAATTTTTGTAATGATTCACCTTTTGAAAGAACAATTGACAACTTTTTGTGAGTTTGTTAAATGTCATTTTCCAGAAATATTGCAAAGCAAAGGTGTTTCGAATATTCCACTTTTGGAGGGAAGATTTGAGGGGCAAAGTGAGTGAGTGAGTGAAAGATATATATTGCATGAATTTGTCATGCAAATGGTCGGAGAAACTTAGAATTTTCATGGGAAAATCTGGGAAGAATTCCATTCTCTGAGAAACCATGTGAGAACCATTTTAACTCCTTTTTTGCATCAGATTTATATCATGTTAGGTTGGTTGCAGATGTATAGCCACTAACAAGCTCTGAGATTGTTCTTATAACATTCCTCTACTGATAAATTTGGTCATTCTAGATTATTTTGTATTGTCTCTTGGTAAAATTTGCATTTACTTATGTTTCAGAATTTTTTCAATTTGTGTTTCTTACTCCTATTGCAATCTGGTGTTTGGAATTTCCTTTTGATCATGCAGATCTAATTATGGTAACAACTTAGTGGCATTTGCAATTCCAGAATTAGAAGAGCTTTCATTTGACGAAGGGATAAACAAATTTAAATTCACTCTACTTTCCTTGATATAGATTTGATTGTAAACCTTTGGGGGGTACCTTAGGTTTGATAGAATAGAAATTTCTAAATTCTTTGTTGATTCATTTAACTTAATATTTTGTATAAATCATCAGAGATTGTGTGGAAGAGTGCAGATCTAGGCTTCCATTTGATGCACATATCCTTGTTGAAGGAACACCTTAACCTCTTTGAAGCATTTTTGTTGTCTGCATCTTTTAAGGTTTGCAAAGGTCCTCAAAGAAGTTGATAAATTCTGGTTAGTCTTGTCTGAATATCTCCCACCCAAAAATTCATTTCAAATTAACTCATCCTACCTATAATACCCGTGCATTGTATTGTGTGTCAACAAAAGAATACAATCCATTTACAAAAATGCACAAAGCAAATCAGGATCATACCATGTCTTTAGTAGCCTTAGCCTTGTCTTGAAAGCATTTCCATCATTTAGTAGTTATAGCTCTGTTGAATTTGGATAACGGGAAATTGATCATGTTTTTCTAAAGGCCATCTCCATATAATCTGCATAGTACAAGGATATTTTCACCTCCTTCACAAAACAGAGGCTGCAATATAGGGTCTCTTACCTTGGTTGATAGGAACAACCTAAAATAGTGAGGATTAGATCAAATCCTTCAAATGTGCTACCCACTTCTTCAAAACCTGAGTGCTAACAAGTCAGATAAATTGCTTCCCCGGCTACAAAACGACATATAAACTATTTATCTACATCTGAATGTCTTATAAAATCCATGATGTAGCTCAAGTTGTGAAGGAGATTAAATTTGGGTACCAACATTGCTTCTGGTGCCATTGTCGGGGAGTATTTCAGTATTTCAAAGCCCTGTTAATACATTTTATATGATTTATGTGCAACTGCATTGCTGAGCATCAGTTTCTAATCAAGATTTATACTAAGGAATGAGAGTAGAATTATGAGTTGTATATGTTCAAGTGTCTCCAATTTGTTTCAAACTTTGCATAATAGTTGATAAATTGAGAGAAAGAAAAATCAGATCTGTTCAAACTTTGCATAGTGCTAATATTTGCAGTCATTTGATAGATCTTCATAGTGCATTTGCACAAACTAGGGTGAAAGTCCTTAGTGGCGACTCCTGGATGTTATATTTTGATAAATACCAGTACCTTATCATACATTAAGTTAAGTGTGTCATATGTGATGACCCTGTGGTGAATTGGTAGGGCACTTAGCTTGTAGAGCCAATAACCCAGGTTCAAACCCAGCCCCCAGGATTTCATATCCTGATTTACCCGCGGGCATGTGGAGTGGGGTATTTGCATGTCGCTATAGGGGGTACATCCCTGAGCCTAAATTTTAGTCACGCATTTTAGGTCACTGCTGAAACCGCCTGCTGCTGCCTGCTTGTCCCTAGTGCTGGCTCGGATGCCGGACCCCTTTGGTCTAGATCAGGGGGTCCCTCTCTCCAAAGTCACCTGATGCATGGAATTAAAATAGTGGAGGGTTCCACATCTGCTCCTAGCTCGGAAAAGTTATCCCCTTCGCTGTCAGATGGGTCATTCTCTCTGCGCATCCCCTCTCACATCACGGAGGCTGTTGCTGTTTCTCGTGATTTGTCCTTGGTGGGTACACTGATGGGTCCTAAAACCCCATTGGAAGACATCAAAAAATGGGCACGATTAAAATGGCAACCAATGTGGAGCACTTGAAATAGCGGCAATGCCTAATGGTTTTCATATTATTCTCCTTCAACTTGAAAGAAGATTTTGCTAAAGCTCTTTTAGGCAGTCCGTGGTTTTTTGGTAGGCGGGGCTTCTACCTTAGGAAATGGTCTCCTGTTTTACAACCCTCACACGGAATCCATGGACCCAAGCCCCAATTTGGGTTAGCCTCCCCGGGCTTCCTCTAGATTTTTGGCATCCAGTGGTTATTGAAGGTATTGCTCTCTCAATAGGATTTTTAATTGCTATAGATCAAGCAACAAAAGCTAAAACTAGATTCATCCATGCTCGATTATGTGTAAATGCTGACGTCAGTTGTCTCCTCCCAAAATAGATAGAGCTTCTATCAGGACTTGGGGAAACTGGAAACAACCCATTGACTATGAATATATTCCACAAGCATGCTCCTTCTGCATAAAAAATTGGTCAGCGGGCCTCTAGTTGCCCCTCCAAACCTCAGCCAAAACCCAAAGCCCAAATCCTCTCCCCAAAAATCAAGAAAAGTTTTATTCCTAAAACGTCTTCTATTGAGATCCCGATCATCCCCACATCGAATTCCTTTGCTCTTCTAGAAGATGGAGGAATTAACGCTTCATTTGATCCTGTTTCTGAGGTTTTCCCCACCTCTTTGGCCATTCATTCACTCATCACCCCTCTGTCTCCCTCGGCTCTTCCCCCCTCTTCTTCTAAGGGAGTTAACCTCTCTTTGGCTGTCTCTTCCCCTCCCCCTTCTCCGTTGTCTTCCCCTCTTCCCTTCCCACCCCTTCCCTCGCATCTCCCTTCCTTTACTCTTTCCCCCCATGCCTCCCCTCTTTCCCCCTGTTTTAGACTCTGTTTCCTCCCCCTCGGGGTCATACTTCTGATGATAGCTTCAACCACCGTTTTACTAGAAGTAGCAGCAAGAAACCCGATATAGGCACTGAAAAAGTTCTGGGGAGGATTCCAAGCAATATCAAACTCCAGAAAGAAGCAGCTCTTAATGTCGCGCATAAGGAACCCAAAGCATAATCCCCATGGTGGTGGGGAGCAAATCCAAACCAAAGAAATGAAGATCCTTTCTTGGAATATAAGAGGGCTCAACTCTCTTCAAAAACAAAGAGCTATCAAAGACATCAAATTCCAGAATTCTCCTGATATCATAATGTTGTAGGAAACTAAACTAAAAAAAGATGGATCGTTTGCTAAAAAATATGGCATGCGGCCTCCTTTGAATCTCAACCTTCAACAGGGAACCTCAGGGGGTCTTTTGTACCTTTTAGGATCCCATAAGTCTCAAAGGGGGATTGTCTGTTCAAACATCCCAACTTTTTATGCATGCTCTTCCAAGAGATTGGAGCAGACTACACTTGGATTGCTATCAATGTTTATGCTTCCAACTTGGAGACTCATCGTGGTAAATTATGGAAAGATATCACTAACTTCATTAGCACTTGTGGTAAAATTCCCATTCTAATAATGGGAGATTTTAATTGTCCACTTTATCCTTCAGAAAAAACAGGGAGGTATTCCTGCCATGACCGCCAGCATGGACGCTCTAGCTGACTTCATCAGGGGAGAATTCACTTCTGGAACATGGAACTCCACGGCTCATCTTATACATGGTCAAACCGCAGATTCGGCAGGAACCCATACTCAAAGCAGATTGGATAGATATCTAGGGCTCTCTGGACTGGATTTCTCTCTTTCCTAACTTCTACCTAAACTCCCTCCCTCAGAGCTACCTCTGACCACAGTCCTCTTCTGTTGAGTGCAAATCACAAGCTGAATACCAAGAATCCTCCCTTCAGGTTTGAGCTTGCATGGTCTTGAAAACAACCACCTGAACCCCCTTGTTGCTAATTGGTGGAATATTAAAATTGAGGGCTCCGGTATGTTTAGATTTTCCAGTAAGCTCAAAGAAATTAAAAAACAACTCAAGATATGGAAGTTGACGGTCTTTGGCAACATCAAGCTCCGCAAACAGGAGCTAATTCAGGGTTTGGCTAAAGTCTCTGCCCAAATTGAGATTGATGGAAGATTGGATCATCTTCACCAACATGAAAGCTCCCTTCTCGGTTATTATAACAATACACTTCAAGAAGAGGAGACCTATTTGGAGGCAACGCTCTTGAGCCCTTTGGATTGACCAAGAGGATCGTAACACCAAATTCTTCCACATCACTACTTGCAAGCATAAAGCTAAATATAAGATCCGAGAGCTGGTGTCGTCCTCAGGTACCTTGTTAACAACTGAGGCTGATAGCTCCAATGAGCTTGTCTCCTTCTATTCAAACCTTCTCCAGGCTAACCTGCCACCTTCGGAGAAATCAATGATTGCCATGCTCCAACGTATTCCGCATTCTAGTGTCTTTTGAGATGAACAACAATATGACCAAGCCTTTTGCTATGGAGGAAATTCACAAAGCGGTCTTTGCAATGAAGAGGGACAAAGGTCCGGGCTCGGATGGCTTTCACTGTTGCGTTTTTCTAAGTATTTTGGGAAGTCATCAAGCAGGATCTCTTCAAAGTAGGTGAATGAGTTTCAGGTTAATAACAATCTGCTAAAGGAATGGAATACCACCTTCATTGCACTTGCCCCAAAAGTGCAGATCTCTAAAGATGTCTCCAATTTTAGGCCAATCAGTTTATGTAACACGGCTATTATAAGATTATCACTAAGATGTTGGCCTCCAGACTAAAAACTCTAATGAAGGATCTCATCTCGCAAAATCAGAATGGTTTCATAAAAGGATGGCTTATCCAAAGGTGGTATCAATACTGTTTATGAAGCCATTCACTTAGCCTATGACTCGAAGTCCCCAGGAATGATCTTAAAACTGGATATTGCAAAAAGCATTTGACAGAGTCAGCTGGCCTTTCTTAATTAGGGTCTTGGAAAAATTTGGTTTTGACAAAAAATGGTGTAGCCTAGGTCTTCTCTTGTATCGCGACCCCTTGCTTCTCAATTCTTATCAATGGCATTTCTAGCAGGTTTCTTCAAAAGCAGCAGATGTATCAGGCAAGGTGACCCACTGTCACCCTTCCTTTTTGTCCTTATGGCGGACTCCCTCAGTAGAGCTCTGGAAGCGGCTAAAAGTCAATCTATCATTTCTGGTCTGAAAATCACCTCAAGCTGCCCTTCTGCCAATCATAGCCAGTTTGCTGATGACACTATGCTGCTAATTTTAGCCTCAGTGATTGAGGCCCGGGCTATAATGGATATCCTCTCTCTTTACCAATCAACTTCTCAACAAACTTTCAATTTCAACAAGAGTAGCATCTCCTTCATCAACACTGCCCCTAGGACTCAGAGAAAGATTGCTGATATCTTTGGTTGTAATATTGTGGATCTCCCCGCCTCTTATCTCGGCATCCCCCTCTTTCATGGTAAGCAATCTAAATTTCTATGGAATCCAGTCATTGAAAGGTATCAAAAAACGTTGGCCTCCTGGAAAGGGGTTCTGCTCAGTTAGGCTGACAAGCTCTAACTGGTTAAAGCCACCCTTCAAAGCCTTCCTACTTACTTCATGTCCCTTCTCAAAGTCCCCAATTCGGTGAGGGAGGTTGTGGAAAAAATCCAAAGGAGCTTTCTGTGGTCTGGGACTGATGTAAGGAAGAGGATCCATCTTGTGTCATGGAAGGAAATGAGTAAGCCAACATCTCATGGAGGGCTTGGTCTTTGAAAAATGACTAAAATTAATGGGGCCCTCCTGGCCAAACTTGCTCGGGAAGTGGCTAAAGGTAACTCTCTTTGGGCTCAACTGATCAGAGCTAAGTATCTGGCAAATAACGAAGATCTTCTCACTTCCAATCGAATTATAGGTTCTGCCATCTGGAATTCAGTTATTAGCTCCCTCCCCATTATCCGAGCTGACACTAAATGGAGATTTGGGAATGGTCGTCTTATTGAATTCTGGAGGGATGTTTGGATAGGAGACAAGCCTCTTGATCACAATCCTGCTTGGGACCCTGTGAAAAGAAGCATCATTAATAAGCAAGGAAGATTAGCTTCGGGCTATTGGACGATTGTGAATTCCATTCCCTCCTGGGATATTAAGGTATGAGATTGTATCAACAAACTGCAGAGTAGGCTCCTGACTTCACTCAAATCTGTGCTCACTTCCATATACATCCCATTCTCCCAAAAAGAGGACGAGATAATTTGGCCCCTCTCCCTGTCTGGCTCTTTCTCGGTTAAGGCTGCTTATCTATCGATGCACAGTGTTGACTCTGGTCCCCCCCTTTCCAAATTCTAGCCAATTGAGATCATTCCCAAAATTAGATTTTTCTCCTGGCTATCTTCTAAGAATGCTTTCCTATCTAGGGAAAATATGAAAAGGAGAGGTTTCTCTCTCCCCACTAGATGTGTGTTATGTACTAGGGAGGCAGAATCTTCTGCCCATCTTTTGATCCACTGTTCTTTTTTGCAAGTTATCTGGCATTGGCTTTTGTCGAGGATGGGGGTGCATTGGACCTTCCCTAAGTCCATTCAAGAAACCCTCTCTCAATGGAGCTCTCCATTCACTCATCCGAATCTGATTTTAGCTTGGAAACTCCTCCTCCCACACGGAATATGGGGAATCTGGAAAGAAAGGAACAAAAAAATATTTAAAGAAAAAATCCTTGAACCTGATCAGGTGGCTACTCAGATTGCTCTTGCTTTCCAAGAAAATCTCAACTCGCTCCTGTGGTCCAAATATCGACAAAAAATCCAAATCTGTAACTCTCAGGAGTGGCAGAGATTTTTGGCCATTCAAAGTTAAGGCACTTCCACTGCCCGTGATTTAGTTCGTTGGCTTCCCCCCCTAGGGGCTTGAAAAAACTTAACACGGATGGGGCCTCAAAAGGCAATCCTAGTAATTCTGGTGGAGGAGCCATTCTTCGCTGCTCATCGGGCCATATAGTTGCTGCTTCGGCTCATAACCTTAATTATGGTACCAACCATCGTGCGGAAGCATTGGCCATCCTCAAAGGCCTTGAGCTGGCTATCAAATTTGGTGATGATCCCCTCCAAGTTGAAAGTGACTCCCTCAACATCATCAAGCTCTTGCAGTCTAATGATTCTGGTAAATGGTCAATATAGAATATCATTGCTGATATTAGAATTATTCAAAGATCTTTCCAACAAATCCAGTTCCAGCATGTCCTCCAAGAGGGAAACAAAGCGGCTGACCACCTTACTAACATTGGTTTTCTCCTTGAGAATCAACAAAGCTGGACAGACAAATTCTCGGATGATCTCTTCAAAATTACTAAAAATGATATATCCCAATGCTGACTGGTGGACTGGATGGCTGATTTGGGTTTTGGAAAATTTATGGCCCTCTCAAAGGGTGGCGGAATTCATGTCGGATTTAATTGATTTGACGCTTGGCGAAGAGCCTTTTGATGACGGTGTTGTGTAATGATGTGGAGGATCTCCGCACGCATGGGACTAATCCTCACATTAATCATTTGATGATCTGGCAGGAGGGCAATGATAATGTGGCCGATGGCTCCCCCGCCCTGACTGGGTTGTTAAATGACCCTTATGGCTGTCACTTCTACATCTTTTCAAAAATTCATACTATGGGGGGTCAACTGAAGTGTCTCAAACCTGATAATTGTGATTTGATTAAGAATGATGGGGAGGTTTGGAACATAATGCTAGAGAATGGAATTGCTACCTTCCTGGAGAGAATGATGGGTTACTCAGCTCTTGTTTCGTATGTGGTTACGGCTTCCTGGTCAAAGGGTTGGGTTCAGATTGGCAACACTCGCTTTACCATATCCACCAACGCGATCACTGATGCCACTGGTCTTCTTGCTGCCGGAGACATCTACTTCAAGCATTCGCTGCATGCGGAAATGTAGGATTTTATTGCTTTTGGGGACAGACCGGTTAAATACCTCTCTGGTTTCACTCGGGACTCCCTGCCTTCTCCATGAGATAGAGTCGCGGAGGTCATAATGCGTTATTTTACCATTGATGGTAGATATCGGCTTGTCTACGGTCCTCATTTTTTCATCCTCTCTCATCTCCGATGGGGGAAGAAAAATAATTTGGCGGCTTTCCTTTTTCAGTCCTTAGAGCACTCTGTCCAACTGGCTCGTGACGGGGAAGGTGCCATTCTCCACCAAGGTTTGTTATACCTACTCTTCTCTGTTGCTGCTTCTCATTCTGACCTTCTTTCCTTCCCCCCCAAAATTGGTCGTCGCCGCCGCTCTCCCTCGCCTTCCCCTGGCCCCTCCTACACCTCCCTCCGCTCTTCTCGGTGCCAACATCATCTGCACCTTTCATCTGATTCCGGCTCTGATGTGGCCATTATTATCCCTCCCCTCGCTGCCTCTCAGCCCCCTGCCACCCCCACTTCCCCCATGCCCCTCTCTTGCTTGTTTTTAGAAGGCACTGTCGCCAGCTTACAAGCTACCTATCCAGTCTGTAGCCCTAATTCCTCTCTGGCTGCTGACATTCTGGGCCTCGCTAAGCTGTACCCTGACTCCCCGGACTCAGAGCAGTTGGAGAACAACCAACCGGTGGATGATCCCATCACTCATTCTGTGGGAAACAATACTCTCTTAGATGACAAAGTTCCTCCTGCTGACACTTTTCAATCCTCGCCGATTCAGATTTCAACCCCCACTGCGCCTGAGTCTGCTGACACTCAAAGGGATGATTGCAGAGTCGACATGGTTTCTTCTATTTTAAACAAGCTTCAGCGCGCATTCAAGGCTTTGAAAGCATGGGAGGCTTTCACTGATTCTACTAAGACTACCATTGCAAAGGATTGCTCGGAGCTCATCAATCTTTCTGAACAACTTGCAAATGACTTAGGTTTTCCCAGAGCTAGAACTGCTGTCTCTAAGCTAAAAAAGCTCTTATGATGTTTTCTTCTTTCTTTCTGTTATCCTTTTCGACCTCCTTTTTTAGAATCTTCATGGGTACTTTTTTGCTTTACTACATTTACTACTAAATATGGCCTGATGGGCTCTATTGTATAAGGTTGTGGGACCTTCTAAAACCCTCCTTTTACCCTATATATTCCAAAAAAGTTAAGTGTGTCATATAAATCCGCAATCCTGAAAGGAAGAAGATCTCTCTTTAGGAGGGACCCAATTAGAAATTTATTTCAATAATTTGGAAAGAAAATTTTAGAGGAAAGAACAGTTTGGAAGGTTGTTGAAGGTCATACATCAAGCAAAGGAATATCCATTGGTGAGAGAGACAATCCTTTAATAGAGGATTATCACTCTTCTTCCAGTGAATCTGATTCAAACAATCTTCTTATAAACTTGTTTACTTAAACTAGTGAAGGTCCTTCTGCTATACTTGGTGAGTTCCTTCTTCAATCTGCACATGTGTGTTTCAATTTTAGTAAAACTTTCCAAGAAAATCATCACCTAGAGACTACCAATCTTGTGAATCATATTCTTGATCCTCAAAGGCCTTACACTCCTCATCAGTTTGTGTCACCCCCAAGATCACCTCCACCAAACAACATGGCTTAGCATCCACCTAGGCCTCTATTTATGGTCAATACCTTTGGCATAATAAATTTTAGGGGAAGGGCTGGTTATCCTAATGTTGTGCCTCAGGATGTTAGAAGTAAATTGCCAAAGCTCCAAGGGAATAATGCCATAACAGGTGATCTGCATTTGAAACTCTTTATTAATATGATGGAGGATTTTGAAATTGGATTTGAGGATGTGTACATTAAATTGTTTGTCCACACTTTAATGGAGGATGCTAGGGATTCGTACAAGGCCTTGCCAAATAATTCTATTGATTCCATGGGCTGAAATGTATAATGCATTCAGGCTGTAATATGGTGACAAAAATGATCCCAGATTCCTCTTATCAGAGTTTGAGAATATCAAGAAAAACCCAAATGAAACGGTTCATGACTTCAACACAAGGTTCAATAAAACTTTGAGGAGATTACCGGTGAATTTAAGACCATGTGGTGAATCTTGTTTGATAAAATATTCTGATGCATTTGACAAGAAGGTTGCATATTACTTGAGGGACAAGAACCCTGACAATTTAAGGCAGGCCTTCACCATGGCACTTCAAATTGAGAACAATATCAAGGTTGTTGGGAAACCTCCTAAGAGATATGGAGTTAAATTGGTAAACCATGAGAAGCCTCAAGAAAACAAGAGTGTAGACTTGGAGGAAGTGGTGAAAAATTTGGCAGGGGTTGTCAAAGAGAATTCCTACAAGCTGGCAAGAGCTGAGAAGGGAATTGGACAAACTTCACAAGGTCAACCTAGGCAACAAGCACATGATAGATTCGGAAATTACCATAGGAATGAGTAGAGATTTGATGACAAAGGTAAAAGACCTATGGGGTTTGGAAATAGACAATCTCGGGCCAAGGAAGGTAAGGTTGTGCTTGATCCGTTAAATGCTAGAGTGGCTACTATTGATGATGTAAATCAGATTGACTGGTGTGACAAATGTTTCTTACCCCATTTTCCATGTGAAATAGATCAGGAAATTGAAGGGGAAGTTGATGATTATAATACGGATGATGATGCTTGTATGATGAAATGCCCTACAAACTCATGTCAAGGAGCAACATCCACTGAAGTGATAAGTGCAAGAACTGCTGCTAGATTTTGGGATTGCATCCAATGGGTACATCTTCTTCCTCCTTCTCATGTTTTAGAAATTGATAATGTACAAGCCTTTGAGCTGCCCAATAATGATTTTGAGTACTTGAGGGCATTGATGATCAAGAAGTATGATGGAGGTATACCCTCGGGAGAGGATAGGCAACTGCTTATGAATGTCATGGTTTCCTAAGAGAAGGAGTATAACATAAGAAGTAAGGCTATGAAGGGAGCTAGGCCTTAAGCCAAAAATAAAACCCCATTGCTTTCTAATATCCCAAAAGAAGTTTCTAAGAAAGAAACATCTGCTAAGAGCCTTGTTGTCCCAAGTAAAAGTTATGCTTCGCCCCATGCTCAAAATGTTAAAAAACTTGTGCTATCTGATGAGATTTACATCCCCCTCCTTCCAATGTTGTTTTGCCTAAATACATTCCCTATGATATTGCTCAAGTTCTGAGCCAAATCAAGGTCAGTGTTCCACTTATTGAGCTACTTAGAATCCCTGAGCATAAGAAGAGAGCACTTGAGTATTTGGGATTGAAGGAGGAGAAGGTTGCCGTGAAAAGGAATGTGAATGTTGTAGAGGCTCCACTTGCTATTGCACAGGTAGGAAAGACATCAGCATTGGAAGAATTTGGTGAACCACTGGAGGTATATTTGGGAACATCCTTGGTTGAATCTTAGCCGAGTGTTGACCCTTTCTTCACAAATTTGATCATTAAGGATAGGTTGCCACATAATTGTATGTTTGACTCCGGGGCATCATGCAATATCATGCCTTTGGAAGTTATGAATGAGTTAGATATCAAAGTAACAGTAGCATATGGTGTTACACCCTTAATTATATATTTTACATGGGATGGATACAAACAAACTTGTGGCTATCATAACTTCTTATCATGATGTATATCTTTCATATATGATCTATTATCATTGGTTTTTTAGCCTTGTTGATGGCCATATCATAGGAATAGTATAAATAGGGTTTATAGGTAGTGGATGATCATTATGTTGAGTATTTGAGTCTTATTATATGTTTTGGAGGTTTCCTCCCTCAAAGTGGCCCAAGCTATTCTACTTTCATATTGAGATAACTTATCTGCAATATTGTGTTATTTGGTGTTCTATTGCTGGTGATAATTATAATTAATCAAGTAATTTCATTATAAGTGGTATCAGAGCTTGATCTCGGCTAGGACGACATCAAACCCTAATTCAGAAGGTTCGGCTATATCTCAAGATTGGTAGCAGAATTTTTCTAAAATTGTTTTTTTGGTGTGGCAAAATAAGTCAAGTAAGCTTCTCTCCAAATTTCAATAAGTTTTGACTTGTTTTGAAAAAATTATTACGATTCTATATGTATTCATAATTTGGCTCCCTAGGGCGTAATTTTTGGAAACGTTTCAAATTTCTTATATTTTCATAAACCCCTAAAAAAATAGCTAGGGGTTTATTTTTTATAAATTCCTATATTCGGCCAAAAAAAATATGAAACCCTAAACCCTAAAATTATGCCCTATTAAGTCTACCCCTAGGCCCAAACCCTTCGTCATGGCTGGTAGATCTACCTGAGGCCAAGGAAAAGGAAAAGCAACTCCAGGAATGACCCCAAATAAGGAAGATATTGCTTTAGAGTCTACTGGTTCGGGAGTATCTGAGGTGGTCATCCAACTTCAGGAAAGGGTAAACAATACGGCGAGTAAGGATGACCTTAATGTTGAGCTTCATCAACTGAAAGGTAGCCTTAGGAGTGAGATTCAAAAGGATTTTCAAGCAATGCAATAAGAGTTGTTGCATATTATTTCAAATACAACTTCTAATGCCAGTCATATGGGTTCTACTAGAAATGGTCACATAGATTCAAATCACTCCAATCAGGGAGGATCCTTTAAATCATTCAAGTGGATCTTCTCACCAATGGAGGGGCATGATTCCAAAAGTTGAAATGTGTAAATTTGATGGAAAGGATCCACTCAATTGGATTACCCAAATGGAAAATTTCTTTGATCTCCATCAAATCCCAGGAGGATAAAAGGTAACTGTGGTATCCTTATACCTAGAACCTGATCAATTTGTTTGTTATCGTTGGTTATGTGCTCAAAGGTTGAAGAATGGCCTAAATGTCACCTAGACATTTTTCACTGAAGAGCTTAAATTACACTATAGTTCTAGTGTTTATGAGAATTACTTTAGCCAATTAGTAAAGTTACGCCAAACTGGTTCAGTTAAGGAGTATGTCCATCAATTCCAAAACTTCTTCCTTGCGTGTGGAGGATATCACAGAAGAGTATTTGAATGACTTATTTATGGGGGGTCTTAAGGACCACATTGACCATAGGAGGTACACATGTTTAACCCAATCAAGGTTGCAGATTCTATTATCATGGCACGTCGAGAAGAGGAAAAATTTCTTTCCAGTAGAAGGCAGTCCTTTTCTAGCATAAAAGATCATAACACCTTGTCTCCTTCTTACCCTCGGCCAATTTATTTGACACCTCAAAAAATTGAAGAAAAAAGAGCCAAAGGGTTATGCTTTAACTATGATAGCAAATATGGACCAAATCATAAATGTTTTGAGAAAAAATTGTTCTACATTGAAGGGATCTGCTAATGAGGAAGAATATGAGGCAACATCAACAGAGGAAGTGGAATCATTAGAGGAAGAATTTGGAGATCCTCAGCCCACTATTTCATGTCATGCTCTATCAGGTATTAGTACTCCACAAACCATTCAAGTTGTGGGTTATATTAAGAAGCAGAAGGTAATAGTCTTGATTGATTAAGGAAGCACACATAATTTCATCAATCATAAGTTTATAGTAAGACTAAATTGTTTCATCTAGCCAGCACCTAAATTTCAAGTAATGATTGCAGATGGTGGTATAGTCCAATGTTCAAGTAAATGCCATAAAGTCAAAATCATGATGGGTGATTACACATTGGAATCTATGATGTTTGCTATTCCCATGGGAGGAGCTGATATTATCTTAGGTGTTCAGTGGCTCACTACTTTGGGCAACATAGAGATAAATTTCCAAGAATTTTTCATGTGCTTTCATTCTGAGGGTAAAAAATTTGAACTTCGAGGTCTACAAGCTAAATATCCTCTAGTGATAAGTTCTCATCAAATGCAGAAGATTCTTAAAAAGGGGTCTGGAGGTTTTGTAGCTTGATTATTCTCTATAGAAGTCCAACCGCAAATGAAGGTATTGCATCCTGATCTTCAAAAGGTTATTAATCAACATGTAAATGTCTTCAAGGAACCAAGAGGATTACCGCCTGAAAGAGAGCATGATCATGCTATTCAGTTGATTTTAGGAAGACAACCCCCCAACATCAGGCCATATAGATATTTGTATGATAGAAAAGTGGCAGGTGAGCATGAGAATCATCAAACAACTTTTCTCTGTACCCGACCTCCCGAGGTCATGTTGAGACAACCGGTGAAAGTGGAATATATGTAGATATGGACAAATTAGTCGGGCAATCCTAAATCCTCTATACACAATGATGGGAGCTGTGAATCTAAAGCAAGGAAATATCTTCTAAACTGAACTGGTGTTATGGATCAGCTCAACACTATAACTATTTGGAGGCTCCAATCAATGTTGAGCTCTGTCAAGATTTTGTCCATTGGTTGTTGGACTCTTGGAAAGTGACCAGCGGGTGCTTCGTGTATATTTCCGAATAGGGTCATGAAAGTGACGTCGAAGGTTGTAGAGGATCTATAGAACGCTATGGATGATTTTATGGTTCTAAACCTAAAAAATGTTGGCTTGGTTGACTTCTACGACCAAAACAATTTTTTTTACAATGATATCCAGTGGAAGTGGTGAGGATCTGAACATTAGCGTACGTAAGCTAGTGTTGATGTTTGATTGGTTTACATGCCCATTGGATTGTGGGACCTGAGGATCACAACCATGAATTTATTGTTGTTGTGGACCCTTTATGGTCATGTGAAGAATCAATCCCGTCTTCCGACTATCTAGTAGTCGTAAGATTTCTCAGCCTTTATATTCAATATTAGGAGTTGTGCGATCTTCTCAGAATACCTCATAGGTGTCATAGCAACTTGTATGCATAGGCTCATATCTACGTCAATGAGAAGGTCACCTGTGTCTGGTTGCGGAACAAATGGGTCACAACCGAATGTTTTTTTCTCTTTCGGGTTCTTGTATAATCATGTAGATGCCCTATCAAGGTAGTCTATAGTTGGGTTGGTTTGACCAAAACTCTTGTGCTTTGTTGTCTTCAATTTTCAATTCTCTTAACTGTTCACTAATTGCTTGTTGGTTTGCATTTGTTTGGAAGATGTGGATCGTAAGTCCTTGGTCTATATCAGCTAAGGCCGTGCAGAGGTTTTGCTGGGGTATCATTGGATCAAATATATAATCCTTGGGCTCTTTTGGTCCCATGATAGTCATGCAAAATATAAACAAACTTATCTGAATAAATCAAACTAACTATGAAATTGAATCTACACTATGTCCTATTTTTGTGCTTTTTCGAGATATAAACTTGAATAAATTCAAAGAGCAACTAATCTAGAAATAAAGCCTAAAACAAGCAAGCTAGCCAGATGTAGCTATTTGCTTGTGCATTTTGTGAACTGATGTAAGTACAAATATTTAACAAATTTGACTGAAAATACCTTCTATCCTACCTCAGAAGCGAGAAACGAATCACGGATTCTCAGATGCTATCATTCCCCACATCTTCCCCAACAATATTGAAGGCAAGCGTTTACTGAAAAGAAATAATTTACTACTCTAGTTGATACGTTGTAAACTACAAAATTTGACAAAACAAACCTAGAGCTTTGCAGGACAATGGCAAAATCCAGTTCTATCGTAGCTTGTCCCCTCAGTGTGATTTCTTTATTCCTTCATGTTCTCGTGAATCTAGAAAGGTAAGGATGTGGCAGTGGTAGCAAGAGAAGGTATTTGAACAATGGTAGTTTGGAGGTAAACTGAACGGAATGCAAGTAGGAGAGCGATAGCGCAAGAGAACAAAGCTTGGCTATGCGATTCCTAGCAGGATTGTTGTAGGGATATGACAAGACTCACCTAAAATTCTAGGACCTATTCTTCCTGTGACGAAACAAAACTATAATCCTAAACAGAACTGAATTGTAAGTGAATTTGATCTAGAACTAATATTGTGCTAAGCTATTTGCTTGGAGAATAACAATGAAATGAATTTGAACTAGAGAGATCAAGTGATCTCTAAACCAAGAAAATGAAGAGCCTTGAATTGAGAGGCTGAGAACATATGTTAAGTCCTAACTTGCAGAGACTTATGGAGGAACTTCAAATGGACTGAATGATAAAATATATAATGAGAGGGGCCATTTTCTTGTAAACAAGCTGGGTATTTATAGCATTTCCACTTACTAGAAGGAAAGCTCAATTTTCCATGCTATATTATTAAAAATAGAGCACTTCCTACCATTACCAAGTGGCTGAACAACTCTTAAAAATGTAGAAGTGGTGGAGAGTTACAAGCGCAACTTCATTTCCACGTTCCCTGAGTGCGCTAGAAGCTTCTGGAAAAGTTGGACAGGACCGCTACCCTGCACAAGGCTGCGGTTACAGGACCGCTGCCCTGGACAGGGCGGGCAGTTGATGGGACCCGCCACCTAGGCAGGGCGAGTAGTCCTGTAACTTAAAGGAAAAAAATGCAAGAAAAGGGGGGCAGAGGTTAAAATTAAGCATGCAAAGTTTGGGTAAGGCATTCTAGGATGTAATTGTGCACTTGGTGAACTTTTCTGGACTCTGAACACCTTGTGAATAGATCTGAATCATCATTGGAGTTTTCCCATAACCAATTTGTGACTGTAAAACACATACAATTTTTGGTATGTACAATATCCATATGTGCAAAAGAGTGAGATCGAGAAGATGGTGGAGGAAATGTTGGAAATGGGTATTATTCATCATAGTCAGAGTGCCTATTCTTCTCCTGTGGTGATGGTGCATCACAAGGATGAAAGATGGCGCATGTGGTCCAGATTATAGAGAGCTTAACAAATTCACTATCAAAGATAAAGTTTCCTATTCCCATCATTGATGATTTATTAGATGAGTTGCATGGTGCAATTTATTTTACAAAACTAGATCTGTGTTCTGGGTATCACCCAAATTAGAGTTAAGCAAGAAGATATTCATAAGACAGCCTTAGAACTCATCAAGGCCATTATGAATTCCTAGTGATGCCATTTGGTATTACCAATGCTCCCTCCACATTCCAAAGATGAATTCAGTATTTAGACCATTTCTAAAAAAAATTGTCTTAGTATTTTTTGATGATATACTCATCTAAACAACAAATCGTGGGAGAAACACTTATATCATGTCAATACTATCTTAGATGTCTTAGAGCAACATCAACTTATGCCAAGCCTTCGAAGTGTTCTTTTGGGTTACAGGGAAGTGGAATACTTGGGCCATATTGTTTCTCATGAAGGTGTTAAGGTGGACCCTCACAAGATCCAGGCCATGGTGGAAATGGGAAACCCCAAGAACCCTCAAACAATTATGAGGTTTCTTAGGTCTCACAGGGTATTATCACATATTTTTCAAAAACTATGGCAGTATAGCAACACCACTCAAAAAATTATTGAAGGACTCCTTTCAGTGGAATGAGGAAGCATCTAGGGCATTTGAAAAATTGAAGGCAACTATGTGCACCACTCCAGTATTGGCAACCCCATATTTCTCCAAAAAATTTGTAGTTGAGTGCGATGATTCAAGAAATGGAATCAGAGCAGTACTAATGCAAGAAGGACACCCCATTACTTTTGAGAGCCGGTCCAGCTAAAAGGAAAGAATTTGTTAAAACCCACATATGAAAAGGAAATGATGGCAATACTATATGCAGTCAAACAATGGAGACCATACTTGATGGGTAGACATTTTAAGGTAAAAACTGATCATGATAGTTTGCAAATATTTCTTAGAGAAATGCCTATCTTCAGAAGAATAACAAAAAATGGGTCACTAAGATGTTGGGATATGACTTTGAGATTTTTTATAAGAAAGGAAAGGAAAAATTTGGTCACTGATGCTTTGTCTAGGAGGGATGAGTCTGCCGAAGCATTGTTATGTGCCATATCTATACTAAATGTAGATTGGGTAGATCAAGCACAGTGAAGAATGGAAGAAAGATGCGACCACACATACTCTCATTCAAAATCTCCAGGTAGATCCGTTCCATATCAACTCAATTTATATGGTAGGGGGGATACATTGTGGTACAAAGATCATTATATCTATGTAAGAATCTACACTTAAACACCATGTTCTTTCAGAGCTACATTCTTCTCCAATAGGTGGCCATGCTGGGGTCCTGAAAACATATCATAGAGTTAAGAAGGATTTATTTTGGGAGGGGTTGAAAGGAGATGTTAATTTTTTTTTTTGGCAAAATGTTTGGTTTGCCAAAAAAATAAGGGCAAGACCATTAAGACACTTGGTCTTCTCCAACCTCTGTCTATTCCTAGTGAGAGATGGGAAGAGGTATCAATGGATTACATCACAAGATTACCTAAATCAGAAGGGAAAAGTGTCATCATGGTTGTGGTAGAGAGACGTACCAAATATGCTCATTTTTGTGCCATGGCTCATTCTTTCACAGCTAGTACAGTTGCCATCTCTTTTATGGATACAATTCAAAAGCTCCATGGTACACCAAAAATTATAGTAAGTGATCGTGATCCAATATTTACAAGTAAATTTTGGACTGATTTGTTCTCCTTGTCCAGGTACCCAACTAGCCTAGAGTTCCTCTTATCATCCCCAAACCGATGGGCAAACTGAGGTGGTAAATAAATGTTTAGAGGGATATCTTTGATGTTTTACTTCAGATAAACAAGAATGTTGGGTGCAATGGTTGCAACTGGTAGAATGGTGGTACAATACTTCATTTCATACCTCCTCAAAAATGTCTCCATTTCTGGGACTTTATGGGTACCATCCTCCATCACTCATATCTAGCTTGAAGGTCAAACCAAAGGTGAGAGTAGTCAAAGATCACATTTAGCATCAGCATGATGTACTCTCTAGTCTTAGAGAAAATTTGGCACATGCACAAAACCGTATGAAGCAACAGGCTGATCAACATAGAAGTGAGTGACACTTTGAAGAGGGAGAATTTGTTTTTTGTAAGGTTACAGCCATATAAGCAGTTATCCTTAAAACAACAACAAAAGGGTAATAAGATTACTCCTAAATACTATGGTCCTTACCGAGTTTTGCAGAAAATTAGTAGTGTGGCATATAAGCTAGAGCTGTAACACCCTGAACTATTGTTACTTCCTCCTGGGAATTCAAGTGTTGATATATGATTTCTTCTGTAAAAAGGATGTGTTCCTTTGATTGTGAAGTCATGATTGATTTAGATTGTATCTTCTTTGCATTTTAAGATCTTTGACTGAGCCAGGATATGCTTGGACTCTTTTATTCTTTCATTTTACCTGAGTTTAATCTGATTTCATTTGTGGATTTACATATGACTCAGCCTTGGATCAGTGGCATTGATCCAAGAGATCTGGATGAACAAAAATTATAGACCTTCAAAGGGTTGCAAGGTCCGAATGTGTGGAATGAGCAATTCGGGAGTTAACTCAGGCTGATCTTGTAAAATGAATTGGTTCCCGATATCGTAAAATCAAGAAGGTCTTGATCTTGAGCCAGGTAATAAATTTAGATACATTTATAGTACTAGCTTATTAGCAGTGCTGGAATGAATCCTTTTCGTGAATGTATATTTGTTGGTTCTTATACTGAATGATTTTAATTTTTAAGACCTAAGCTGGATTTATTAAGGCCGATAACCTATGGGTTGGATTAGTGTTAATCTAACCTAGCCCTAAGCTATAAGCTAAATATTCCTAAGGTTAGCGACCTAGCACTAAGGAAGTTAGACTAAGTAACACCTTATGATCTAACCTATGTTTCTAACCTAACTAATGTTAGTGGAGGAAAAGGGACCTATGAAGGGGTGCGAGCCATGGGCGGTAGTTTCTATGACATTAAATGAAGATGGATAAGTATGAAGGACATGGGATTTGGTGGAAGTTTCAAACGGCTAGTCGAAATCTGACGTGGCAGAGTCGCCAAATTTAGAAATGGTCTTTGATTTGTTTTTGTCCATCGCCAACTATGGCGGTCGGTGGAAATGGAGATTGAGCGGGAATTTTGGAGTTAATGCAATTAATGAACTCGGTCTCCGAGCTTGGATTTCTCAGGAGGACATGCAAAATGGAAAACCGGTTGTTTGTTTGGGTTTTCCATGCACTCCGGTTTTCTCTCTGTTTGATCACTGGTTCTTCGAACCAGTCTACTTGGTGTTGCATGGCAACTATGAGAATAACTAGCTCTTTTCTCTGTCGAGGAAAGTTTATAAGGCATGGAAATAACAAATTATTGTTGTTGAATCTAACGTGGAAAAAGAGGAGAAGGCTCGAGCTCTTTCAGAGGTCTTCTTCGGATTTTTAAGCGGCATTACCAGGCATGTTAGGCCCTAAATTTTAAAAAAATCTTACTTTCCTTCAAATGATTTCATTAGAACAACTCTGTTCAGATGATTTTTGGGTTCAGTTGGTTTTTATGGAAGCTTGTGTGAATTCATTTGTTGTATCTTCTTACTGGCTCAATTTTTTAGTGAACCCTTGATGGGTGTGCATTTTGTTTCGTACGGTTGTATTATCTTGTTGTGTTTTGCATTTCGGTTAGATTTCGTAGAAATGCTTGCAAAGATAATATACGAATTCAGCTCTGTGGAAGTCCATGAATTGTTTTCTTTTTTGATTCAGAATTCAGTCGATACCTTGCTATTTTCACTTGTTGAAAAATGATACTGTTGGAATTCTTGAATGTACAGTATATTCCGACTTCTTTATAAGTTTTGTCGTGAGTAATACATGTTATGTTTTGTGGAATTCTTGTAAGAAAATATGCTTAGTTCGTAGAAGTACAGCGTGAATACTTATGTTATTGATATTCCGTTGGAATCCTTTAATATATAGTATTATTAACTTCTGTAGAAGTTTGAATCGAGAATACTTATTAGGGGTTCGATTTATTTTTGAGCCCTGGAAAGGTAACTATTTACGTTGCTACTTCTGTAAGAGTTCAGTCGTGAATACTGTATGTTATTGATATTGTTGGAATTCTTGAATTTAATCTATATCTTGTATCTTTCTACTTCTGTAGAAGTTTTGTTGTGAATACTATTGGGATTCTTGAATTGTTGTCGCATAAAATCAACTTCAATCTAGCCTTGTTTATGAGCTTTAGTTGCATGTGATACTGTTGGAGATCTCGATATGTTGCGAGATGGATCGATTCTCGATTTAAACCCTCGCTGTGCATGCATATCATTCAGACTCCTTCTTAACATTCTTGTGTTCCTTTCTGTTCGCTTCTGTGGAAATTAAAGGAAGGGTTTTCTTTACAAACTTTACTCGGTTTGAGACCCTGTTGTATTCCGTAGTAGCTTGTCTTAGGATGAAACTTTGAGGAAAATATTGTTATGGAATTTCGGCTTCTGTGAAGACCTTGTTGTTATTATTTTTTCTCGAAACGGCTTCCAATATAAGTCATAGCTGTATTATCGTAAGGATTTGTTTCAGTTGAATGAAACTGTGCATGTTTGTGTTAGATTCAGTACGAATGTCACTATATATGCATAAGGAAACATCATTTGTTTTAATGTTATCTAGCCTCTTGTTTGAATGTGATAAGGAGGTTATTCTTTATGAATTCGGCTTTGGATTTAAGTCCTTGCTGTGTTTTAGTAGGGATTAGATTGAGCTGTTTGTTGCTGAGTGTTTTGACTCAGTGGATTTGTTGTTGTGTTTGTGCATGGTTACGTCTTCTGTAATTGTGATTATCTAGTCTTGTGCTTGACTGAGATAAAGAGTTAATAGCTGTGCCTTGACAAGCGATGGCGTTGGATATTTTCTCGTTTGTTGAATAATATGGAAAGCTATGTTAAGTCTATTTTTTGGATTATTTATTACTGCCTTGCCGTGAGGGCTATTGTATTGCTTAGTAAGCTACATGTAATTTTTATACTTGAATTTTTGACGAACTGTAGTTCCTACTATGGTCTTGACTGGCTTAGTCGCATGCATATAATGTGAATGTATTACTCTTGAGAGGATGGTACAGTCATGAGCATGATTGGAAGGGAAATATGAATTTCTCGGTTTCTTTCTCTTCTGCTGTAATGTATATGTTGTTATATTTATATCTAACGGTTGGAATCGTTTTAACATACTGATGGATTCATGAATTGTTATGATATTCATTTTATTATGTTGAATGTAATGGTCTGTCTGATGTTTGTTGTCCTTGGGATTCAGATGGATAGTTGTTTTGGATACATTTGTTCTTCTTGATCACTTATATTTATGATGAAATATCTGAAAAGTATCTAGGACTATTTAGTAACTATGATATAGTTACGCGTTTATAGTCAAGTTTGAATTACAAAGGAGCATAGTCTGAATTATGTCTACATGTTTGGTGAAATGATTTCATTTAAACAGGTTGTTCAATGAGAGCAATTGGTGGATTGCATTTGTTTTAAGGGTTAGTGCTTATCATGCTCAGTTCATCGAACTGACCCGTGTTGACAATTTTTGCAGATGGTTGCCGTAAGTGGTAAAAGCACGCAGACTTGATATGATGTTTAGATTGTTTAATTTGGTTTTACGATGAACTTAAATTTGATTATCTAAATGTACTACTGGAAGAAAGATGTTCTTTTGCTGTTGAGAATTTTATCAAATATGCTGAATGAATAAAATGTATTTGATTAGCTTTGAAAGGAATGAAAAGAGGTATTTGTTACTTATGTGTTTGCATTCGTATCTTGATGGTTTGATATTCTTCAGTGCGAATGATCTTAAGAACATTGTTATTATTGTATAACTGGAGACTTTTGTGATTATCTAAGTATGCTGCAAGGTTATGTGACTGAATACTTAAGATTGTTTAGTAGTTCTATTAAGTTCTATCTAAAGCTAAATTGGAGTTTAGATCACTGTGTTTTGGGAAGCTAAGGTTAAAATAAACCTGAGCAGGAGCTAAACGAGCTGAATAAATCATTACTTCCTAGTCTTGATCTAAGTCAAGACAACGTTTAATTGGATTCTTAATCACTATATCCCGATACTAATAAGTAAGATATAATTTCAGTTATGAGAACTGATATAAACCTAAAAATGGTATGGTTAGCAATCTCATGTGAAGATTATGGATTATTGCCTAGTTTCGTTGATTTAGAATTATGTTCTTCTATGAACTCCTTGATAGGACCTCAATCTTATTAAACTTCTCTTGTGTAATGGGTTTTATTAAGAAAGGTAATTCTAAGGTAAGGAACCAAAGGGTTGGGAAAGACTACCCTTAAGGGAGCGTCTTATAGTATAATTTTAACTCAACGTAAGCAACACCTTAAAGTTTAGTAGATCTTATCGAGGCAGATTTGAAGGTTGATGGCACAAGTCGATTGCAGGGTTGTACCTTCGAGAAGATTAGGATCTTCTTGAAGATACAACAATGCAAAAGACTTATGGCGACACCCTTTGCATTGATCGTCAAGATTTACTCCTTAAACTCTAACAAGTTTTGACTTCAGGACAGGTTACTGACATGGTCATGTTATGAGGCTGCCCCTGGAGACTTGGGGTACCTTGACACACAGGGGTAACTAGGGTTGACCCAGTATGTCAGAGTATCCCTAGTTCTCAAGAACATCCTTATAACATTGCCATATTATTAATCCATTTCTGAGTGAATAACTTGGGACAAGAAGGACTGACAGAAGTCAGTATAAGACATTCTACATAACAAAGGAATGGGGTGATGGACGTATTCCAGATTGACGAGTATGCCGTCAAGGAATACGAGACATAAGCATTATGTTTCAAATCTTTGGCCAAAGTATCGCAAGCTACTGATTGCGTTGTCCTAAGTCACCTAGTCTAAGGGATGAGATGCCGATGAATAATGGTAACAATTATTCAGATAGGTTCCTTGGACAGAGCATTCTGAATCCCAGATTAGCGAAGAGAACCGCAAGAGTGATGTGTTAAATAAAAACACCAACTCTTAATACTCATGAATAGATCGGTAGACTACCGAGTCATGGAATGAATAGATCGGAGGTACTCCGAGTCATTACAGCTGCATATGGTTATCTGTTATGAGAATGGTTGTTTTGATTTGTGAGTTCTAAATTATGTATTTAGAACCAGGAAGCATTTATCAAAAAAAAAAAAATTACTTGTTCTAATGTACAAAAAAGAGGATGTTACATCTTGGTATCAGAGCTGAAGGTTGCAGCTCTTGGACCTATTGTGTCCATAATCTGATAAAAACCTGAATTTTCTTGTAACAGAAAATGGTTAGAACAAGGGGGAACGTTGCGAATAATGCTCCACCTGAAGGAGGGGCAGCAACAACCCAAAAACTTGATGAGATCCTTGCTGCCCTGTTGGACACAAGAGATCGTTTAGCTGTACTTGAACAGCAGGTGATGGGAAATGAGGAGGATGATGAAGCTGGTAATAACAATCAGCAACCTCTTGAGGACAACCCCGATATGGGTGTTGATATTAATGCTGGAAATGTACCTGTCCAACCAGAAAACAAAAAGGCCAGGTTGGCAGCAGAACTCACTAATGATATAAAAAGGATAAGCCCACCTAAATATGATGGCACCACATTAGGAGATGGAGCTGAGAACTGGCTCAGCGAAATGGAGAAGTACTTTGCAATAAGAAACTTCTCAGAGGAAACCAAAGCTATTTGGGGAGCCTATCAGCTTTCCCACAAAGCATCTTCGTGGTGGGATAGCCGTAAAGCTGAGCTAAATATTGATGAGACCAATGTTACTTGGGATCAATTTAAAGGCTATTTTAGGCAACGTTGGCTGCCACAACTTTTCTATGATCAGAAAATGACAGAATTCCAGAACTTAGCTCAAGGGAAGCTAACGGTAACTGAATACTGGGAGCGGTTTACAAAACTCCTCAAGTATGTACCGCAGTATCAAACTGACGAGAAGTTCAGGATACGGAAATTCATCATGGGACTAAATCCCGTGATAGGAGGAGAGGTTAATGTTCACAGTCCAACCACTATGGAAGGAGTTGTTGAAAAGGCCATACGACAAGAACAGAAATTAAAGGCTATTTCTGCTCATAAAGAGGAAGTGCGGAAGAAGATTGCAAACCCTTCTTCAACTTCCCTTGCACCCAAAAAGGGACCATGGAAAAAGTTTGGAAACAGAAGTAAGTTTCCAGGGGATAATAGTAAGAAAGCAGTAGCAAATAAGCCTGCTGGAAATGTAAGGGATAATTTTGCCAAAAATTATAACAATGGGCAGAAGCCCTATGGAGGACAACGTGATAACTACAAGGCTGGAGGAAATTTTGAGCCTAAAAAGGGACCTGTAGGAGGCTGCTACAATTGTGGCAAAGACCACTACGCAAATCAGTGCCCTTTGAAGAAGGATGATCGTAATCAACAGCATAAGATACATGCTGCAGTAGCAGACAAGCAAGCTGAAAAGCAAGTGACACCTATAGAAGTTCCGGGTAAGTTATTTGGCATACCTGTCACTATTCTTTTTGATACAGGAGCTACTGAATGTTTTATTTCTAATAAACTTGCTTCTAAACTTAAGAGAAAAGATGGAAAAATGGATAAATCTTGGACTGTACAGTATGGTAATAACTCTGTTCATACAGTGAGTATGTGTCTCTTTGGGGCAGTCCTTGACTTACCTAACTTTTCCACGGAAGTTGACCTCTATGTTACACCTTTGGGGTCTTATGACATTTTCATTGGTGTCAATTGGTTAGCTGACCATAAAGCAAAAGTAGACTGCTATGAAAAGAATATAAAATGTTTAGATGATCGGCTGAAACAACAGAGATTCAAGGTGTGAAACGGGAAATTTCAGTTAGAAAACTGTCAGCTATGCAGCTTAAAAAGGCTAAAAACAAAGGATGTACCCTTTATGCAGTAAAGATATCTGAATTTTTCAGAAGAAGATGGTGATTCCATGAAACGGTTTCCTCTGCTACAAAGTTTCAAAGATGTTTTTCCGGAGGAATTACCAGGGTTACCACCCAAGAGGGAATTTGACTTCACCATCGAAATCAAACCAGGAACGGAACCTATTTCCAAAGCACCTTATCGGATGACTACTACAGAATTAGTCGAGCTTAAGGCACAATTGCAGGAACTTTTGTCTAAAGGTTTGATTAGACCAAGTGTTTCACCTTGGGGAGTGCCAGTAATATTTGTGAAAAAGAAGGATGGAACACTTAGGCTGTGTATTGATTATCGGATGTTGAATAAAGCAACAATCAAGAACAGATACCCACTTCCAAGGATCGACGATCTATTTGATCAGATGCATGGGGCAGTGGTTTATTCTAAGATAGATCTTCGATCTGGTTATCATCAGTTAAGGATTAGAGAAGAAGATATTCATAAAATAGCTTTCCGAACAAGGTACGGACATTATGAATTCACGGTTCTACCTTTTGGATTAACTAATGCACCCGCAAATTTTATGAACTTAATGAATAATATCTTTCAAGAATATTTGGACAAGTTTGTACTTGTATTCTTGGACGATATTCTCATTTATTCTAAAAGTGTTGAGGAGCACAATGAGCATTTGAAGATAGTTTTGGGAATTTTGAGAAAAAGAAAGTTGTATGGTAAGTTATCCAAATGTTCTTTCTTTGATTCAGAAGTTCACTATTTGGGTCATGTCATTAGCAAGGAAGGAATTGCTGTAGATCCTTCAAAAATAGTGGCAATAACTGAGTGGCCTGCACCAAAGAATGTGCACGAAGTAAGAAGCTTCATGGGTCTTGCTGGTTATTATAGAAAATTTGTTAAGGATTTTTCTAAAGTAGCTGCACCGATAACTTCATTGCAGAAAAAGGATAAGAAATTTATTTGGAATGATAAGTGCGAAATGGCTTTCAAAAGTCTGAAAAGCCAGTTGACTTCCGCACCTATATTAGCTGTACCAGACCCTAATGGGAGCTTTACTGTTGTAACGGATGCTTCTGGGGAAGGCCTTGGAGGTGTTTTGTTACAAAATGATCAAGTCATAGCTTATGAAAGTAGAAAACTTAAGTTACATGAGCTGAATTATGCTCCTCATGATTTGGAGCTTGCTGCCATTGTTCATGCGCTTTAAGTCTGGAGACACTATTTACTTGGGAAACCTTTTGAGTTGAAAACTGATCACTTAGGACTGAAATATATTTTCACTCAGCCTAATCTAAATTCCAGACAGAGAAGGTGGTTAGAGTTTTTATCCCAATATGATTTTGATATTAGCTACATCAAAGGGAAAGAGAATAGAGTAGCAGATGCTCTAAGTTGTAGGAGGCACATTTCTGCTCTTATAACATTAAGAACTTAGTTTAAGGATGAGGTAAAGAGTGCCTCAGAATCTGATACATACTTTCAGCAAGTAAAAGCAGCGCTTGCTGCAGAACCTAATGATGAAAGGTATAAGGGCTTTCATTTTGATAATGAAGGAATCTTACGTTATGAAAACAGGGTATACGTACCTATGCTGAGCGATTTGAGAAAGAAGTTGTTAGTTGAATTTCATAATTCACCTTTCTCTGGACACCCGAGGTATCACAAAAATGCTTGCTGATATGAAACAACAATACTTTTGGAAAGGTATGAAAAAGGATGTCATTGATTTTGTGACTCATTGTCTGGAATGTCAGCGGGTTAAGGCAGAACACATGCACCCTGCTGGACTGTTATATCCTCATAGCATACCGCAGTACAAATGGCAAGTAATCAGCATGGACTTTGTACAAGGGTTACCTATGTCCAGGAATAAACATGATGTTATCCTGGTAGTTGTAGATAAACTAACTAAGGTAGCTCATTTCATCGCTGGAAATCTAAAGGATGATTCACCAGTGCTGGCCAAAAGATTCGTACATGAAATTTTCAGGTTACATGGTGTACCAGAATTGATTATATCTGACAGGGATCCTAGAATGACATCAAGATTTTGGCAAACGCTTAATACAGCTCTTGGAACGAAACTAAATTTCAATTCTGCATATCATCTGGAAACGGATGGATAGACTGAGAGAGTAAATCAGGTGTTGGAAGACAAATTGCGAATGTATTGCATGGATCAACAGTATAAATGGGAAGAGTATCTTCCATTAGTTGAATTCGCATACAACAACACTTATCACTCATCTCTTAAAATGGCACCATTTGAAGCACTTTATGGAAGGAAGTGCAGAACCCCTGTTAGCTGGGATAGTGTTGAGGATAGAGTGGTAATTGGACCAGAGATCCTCACTGAAATGGAACAAAAATTTAAGCTGATTCGCGAACGATTAAAGGAATCAGTAGATAGGCAGAAGAGCTATGTTGACCTTAAGCGGGTTGATCGAAGGTTTGAGCTGGGTGAGAAGGTATTTCTTCGAGTTAAACCTAGAAAGATTTCTATAACTTTTGGCAAGGCTGCCAAGTTGTCACCTCGTTTCGTGGGACCTTTCGAAATTGTCGAAATAATCAATCCTATAGCTTATCGATTAGCATTACCACCTGCTTTGTCTCGCATGCATGATGTTTTCCATATTTCTTTGCTTAAGAAATACGTTTCAGATTTGTCACATGTCTTAAATTGGAATTCCTTGTAGGTCCAAGACCCAGGAATAATCGTGGTTAAACCCACACGAGTGCTGGAAACTCACCAATTGCATTTGAGAAATCATGAAATACAGCAATGTAAGGTCCAGTGGGACCAGTTTAACGAAGAAAGTGCAACTTGGGAAAATCTGGAAGAAATGAAAATTGCTTTTCCTTTTCTTTTTCAACAGAATGAAATCTGTTGACAAAACATTTCTTTTATGAACTTATCTTTTTCAAGTTTATATGAAAGCCAGATTGAGGCAAACATTATTCAGGCTGAATAAAATGTATCGTGACATTGATTTCTGAAACTATTCAAGTTGGAAATAGTCACATTGTATTGTGAACTAATAAATTGGTTGACCTGAAGGTAAATCAAATATGTAATCATCGGGACGATGAATCTTTTAGGAGGGAAGCATGTAACACCCTGAACTATTGTTACTTCCTCCTGAGCATTCAAGTGTTGATATATGATTTCTTCTGTAAAAGGATGTGTTCCTTTGATTGTGAAGTCATGCTTGATATAGATTGTATCTTCTTTGCATTTGAAGATCTTTGACTGAGCCAGGATATGCTTGGACTCTTTTATTCTTTCATTTTTGCACCTGAGTTTAATCTGATTTCGTAATAAATTTTAGATTTACCCGTCTATATGACTCAGCCTTGGATCAGTGGCATTGATCCAAGAGATGTTTTAAGTTTATTCTGGAAGAACAAAAATTATAGACCTTCGAAGGTTGCAAGGTCCGAATGTGTGGAATGAGCAATTCAGGAGTTAACTCAGGCTGATCTTGTTAAATGAATTGGTTCCCGATATCGTAATATCAGGAAGGTCTTGATCTTGAGCCAGGTAATAAATTCAGATACATTTATACTACTAGCTTATTATCAGTGCTGGAATGAATCCTTTTCGTGAATGTATATTTGTTGGTTCTTATACTGAATGATTCTAATTATTAGACCTAAACTGGATTTATTAAGGTTAATAACCTATGGGTTGGATTAGTGTTAATCTAACCTAGCCCTAAGCTATAAGCTAAATGTTCCTAAGGTTAGCGACCTAGCACTAAGGAAGTTAGACTAAGTAACACCTTATGATCTAACCTATGTTTCTAACCTAACTAATGTTAGTGGAGGAAAAGGGACCTATGAAGGGGTGCGAGCCATGGGCGGTAGTTTCTATGGCATTAAATGAAGATGGATAAGCATGAAGGACAAGGATTTATCTGAGGTTTCAAACGGCCATCGAGGCCGACGTGGCAGAGTCACCAAATTTAGAAATGGTCTTTGGATTGTTTTTGTCCATCGCCAACTATGGCGGTCGGTGGCAATGGAGATTGAGCGGGAATTTTAGAGTTAATGCAATTAATGAACTCGGTTTCTGAGCTCGGATTTCTCGGGAAGACATGCAAAATGGAAAACTGGTTATTTGTTTGGTTTTCGATGCACTCCGGGTTTCTCTCTGTTTGATCACTGGTTCTTCGAACCAGTCTACTTGGTGTTGCATGGCGACTATGAGAATAACTAGCTCTTTTCTCTGTCGAGGAAAGTTTATAAAGCATGGAAATAACAAATTATTGTTGTTGAAACTAACGTGGAAGAAGAGGAGAAGGCTCGAGCTCTTTCAGAGGTCTTCTTCGGATTTTTAAGCGGCATTACCAGGCATGTTAGGCCCTAAATTTTAAAAATCTTGCTTTCCTTCAAATGATTTCATTAGAACAACTCTGTTTAGATGATTTTTGGGTTCAGTTGGTTTTTATGGTAGCTTGTATGAATTCGTTTGCTGTATCTTCTTACTGGCTTGATTTTTCAGTGAACCCTTGATGGGTGTGCATTTTGTTTCGTACGGTTGTATTATCTTGCTGTGTTTTGCATTTCGGTTAGATTTCGTAGAAATGCTTGCAAAGATAATATACGAATTCGGCTCTGTGGAAGTCCATGAATTGTTTTCTTGTTTTATTCAGAGTTCAGTCGATACCTTGCTGTTTTCACTTGTTGAAAATGATACTGTGGGAATTCTTGAATGTACAGTATATTATGACTTCTTTATAAGTTTTGTCGTGAGTAATACATGTTATTGTTGCTATTGTGGACTTCTTGAAATAAAATATGTTTTGACTTCTGTAGAAGTACAGCGTGAATACTATATGTTATTGAATTCCATTGGAATCCTTGAGTAGATAGTATTTTTGACTTCTGTAGAAGCTATGAATGAGAATACTTATTAGTTTAGACTCAGTTGGAGCCCTGGAAAAGTATCTGGTATATCTATTTCTATTGCTTTGTTTTGAATTACTGTTGCTTAGCAGTGAATATCGCAGATATTGGTTCAGTTGGAATCCTTGATATGTATCTTGAATTACGACTTTTGTAGAAGTTTTGCTGTGAGTACTATTGGGATTCTTGAACTGTTGTCGCATGAAATCAACTTTAATCGAAGCCTTGTTATGAGCACTAGTTGTATGTGATACGGTTGGAGATCTCGATATGTTGCAAGTTGGCACGAATCTTGATTTAAACCCTCGCTGTGCATGCATATCATTCCGTCTCCTTCTTAACATTCTTGTGTTCCTTTCTGTTCGCTTCTGTGGAAATTCAAAGGAAGGGTTTCTTTACAAACTTTACTCGGTTTGAGACCCTGTTGTATTCCGTAGTAGCTTGGCTTAGGATGAAACTTTGAGGAAAATACTGATATGGAATTTCGGCTTCTGTGAAGACCTTGTTGTGATTATTTTTCTTCGAAAACGACTTCTAATATAAGTCATGGCTGTATTATCATAAGGATTTGTTTCAGTTAAATGAAGCTGTGCATGTTTGTGTTAGATTCAGTATGAATGTCACTATATATGCATAAGGAAACATCATTTGTTTTAATGTTATCTAGCCTCTTGTTTGACTGTGATAAGGAGGTTGTTCTTTTGATTTCGGCTTTGGATTTAAGTCCTTGCTGTGTTAGTAGGGATTAGATTGAGCTGTATGTTGCTGAGTGTTTCGACTCAGTGGGATTGATGTTGTGATTGTGCATGGTTACGTCTTCTGTAATTGTGATTATCTAGTCTTGTGCTTGATTGAGATAAAGAGTTAATAGCTATGCCTTGACAAGTGATGGCGTTGGATATTTTCTCGTTTGTTGATTAATATGGAAAGCTATGTTAAGTCTATTTGTTGGATTATTTATTACTGCCTTGCCGTGAGGGCTATTGTATTGCTCAGTAAGCTACAGGTAATTTTTATACTTGAATTTTTGGCGAACTGTAGTTCTTCCTGTGGTCTCGACTGGCTTAGTCGCATGCGTATAATGTGAATGTATTACTCTTGAGAGGACGGTACAGTCATGAGCATGATTGGAAGGGAAATCTGAATGTCTCGGTTTCTTTCTCTTCTGCTGTAATGTATATGTTGATATATTTATATCTAACTGTTGGAATTGTTTTAACATACTGATGGATTCATGAATTGTTATGATATTCATTTTATTATGTTGAATGTAATGGTCTGTCTGATGTTTTATGTCCTTGGGATTCAGATGGATAGTTGTTTTGGATACATTTGTTCTTCTTGGTCACTTATATTTATGAAGAAATATCTGAAAAGTATCTAGGACTATTTAGTAACTATAATATGAGTTACGCATTTATAGTCATGTTTGAATTACAAAAGAGCATAGTCTGAAATATGTCTACATGTTGGTGAAATGATTTCATTTAAACAGGTTGTTCAATGAGAGCAATTGGTGGATTGCATTTGTTTTAAGAGTTAGTGCTTATCATGCTCAGTTCATCGAACTGACCCGTGTTGACAATTTTTAGAGATGGTTGCCGTAAGTGGTAAAAGCACGCAGATCTGATATGATGTTCAGATTGTTTAATTTGGTTTTACGATGAACTTCAATTTGATTATCTAAATGTACTACTGGAAGAAAGATGTTCTTTTGCTGTTGAGTATTGTATCAAATATGCTGAATGAATAAAATGTATTTGATTAGCTTTGAAAGGAATGAAAAGAGGTATTTGTTACTTATGTGTTTGCATTCGTATCTTGATGGTTTGATCTTCTTCGGTGTGAATGATCTTAAGAACATTGTTATTATTGTATAACTGGAGACTTTTGTGATTATCTAAGTATGCTGCAAGGTTATGTGACTGAATACTTAAGATTGTTTAGTAGTTCTATTAAGTTCTATCTAAAGCTAAATTGGAGTTTAGATCACTGTGTTTTGGGAAGCTAAGGTTAAAATAAACCTGAGCAGGAAGCTAAACGAGCTGAATAAATCATTACTTCCTAGTCTTGATCTAAGTCAAGACAATGTTTAATTGGATTCTTAATCACTATATCCCGATACTAATAAGTAAGATATAATTTCAGTTATGAGGACTGATATAAACCTAAAAATGGTATGGTTAACAATCTCATGTGAAGATTATGGATTATTGTCCAATTTCGTTGATTTAGAATTATGTTCTTCTATGAACTCCTTTAAAAGGACCTCAATCTTATTAAACTTCTCTTGTGTAATGGGTTTTATTAAGAAAGGTAATTCTAAGGTAAGGAACCAAAGGGTTGGGAAAGACTACCCTTAAGGGAGCGTCTTATAGTATAATTTTAACTCAACGTAAGCAACACCTTAAAGTTTAGTAGATCTTATCGAGGCGGATTTGAAGGTTAATGGCACAAGTCAATTGTAGGGTTGTACCTTCGAGAAGATTAGGATCTTCTAGAAGATACAACAATGCAGGAGACTTATGGCGACACCCTTTGCATTGATCGTCAAGATTTACTCCTTAAACTCTAACAAGTTTTGACTTCGGGACAGGTTACTGACATGGTCATGTTATGAGGCTGCCCCTGGAGACTCGGGGTACCTTGACACACAGGGGTAACTAGGGTTGACCCAGTATGTCAGAGTATCCCTAGTTCTCAAGAGCATCCTTATAACATTGCCATATTATTAATCCATTTCTGAGTGAATAACTTGGGACAGGAAGGACTAACAGAAGTTAGTATATGAAATTCTACATAACAAAGGAATGGGGTGATGGACGTATTCCCGATTGACGAGTATGCCGTCAAGGAATACGAGACATAAGCATTATGTTTCAAATCTTTGGCCAAAGTATCGCAAGCTGCTGATTGCGTTGTCCTAAGTCACCTAGTCTAAGGGATGAGATGCCGATGAATAATGGTAACAATTATTCAGATAGGTTCCTTGGACAGAGCATTCTGAATCCCAGATTAGGGAAGAGAACTGCAAGAGTGATGTGTTAAAATAAAAATGCCAACTCTTAATACTCATGAATAGATTGGTAGACTACCGAGTCATGGAATGAATAGATCGGAGGTACTCCGAGTCATTACAACTGCATATGGTTATCTGTTATGAGAATGGTTGTTTTGATTTGTGAGTTCTAAATTATGTATTTAGAACCAGGAAGCATTTATCAAATTTTTTTTTTTTTACTTGTTCTAATGTACAAAAATGAGGAAAAAATGGATAAATCTTGGACTGTACAATATGGTAATAACTCTGTTCATACAGTGAGTATGTGTCTCTTTGGGGCAGTCCTTGACTTACCTAACTTTTCCACGGAAGTTGACCTCTATGTTACACCTTTGGGGTCTTACGACATTGTCATTGGTGTCAATTGGTTAGCTGACCATAAAGGAAAAGTAGAATGCTATGAAAAGAATATAAAATGTTTAGATGATCGGATGAAATCAGCAGAGATTCAAGGTGTACAAAAATGAGGACGTTACAAGAGCTCCTTCCGGGAAGTAGAATACATCTAGTCTTCCGTGTTTATTGCTTAAAGAAAGTTATTGGGCAACACATTTCCACCCAATTAGTGCTTCTGGAACTGGACGAGGAAGGAAGGATCATATTGGAACCTGAAGATATTCTTTAGACATGCACCAAAAGACTAAGGATCAGATTCATTACCGAGTACCTGATCAAGTGGAAGAATATGAATATTGAGGTTGCATCATGGGAAGATGAAGCATTCATGCAGCAACATTCAGGGCTTCCCAACATTGGGGACAATGTTGCTTTGAAGGGGAGGGGCATGTTACACCATTAATTATATATCTTACATGGGATGAATATAGCTGACTTGTGGCTATCATAACTTCTTATCATGATGTATCTCTTTCATATATGAGCTATTATCATTGGTTGTTCAGCCTTGTTGATGGCCATATCATAGGAATAGTATAAATAGGGGTTATAGGTAGTGGATGATCATTATGTTGAGTATTTGAGTATTATTATATGTTTTGGAGGTTTCCCCCTCAAAAAGGCCAAGCTATTCTACTTTCATATTGACATAACTTATCTATAATATTGTGTTATTTGGTGTTCTATTGCTGGTGATAATCATAATTAATCAAGTAATTTCATTACATATGGCAAGTGTACTGCCATGGATTCCAAGGAAGTGCCAGTTGTTGGGTGTGTTAAAGATTTGGTGGTGTAACTTGCAGCCTATCCGGGTAATAATTTGAAACTTGATGTTGTAATTGTTGATTGCCTTGCCAAATGTGGTATGTTATTGTCAATAAAGTGGGCTGCAAGTGTTGGAGGGATTTTCCAAATGGATGTCTTTTTCCACCATTCCCATTGAAGGTATCCTTGTAAAATTATATGGAGAGAAGAAGATGTTGCATCTAATTGAGGATCCAAACAATGCTTCTTATGAAGTATTATTTACTGATGTTGATGTTGATAATTTTATTGGGTTTGTTGGTGTTATGGAGCACAAGATGGATCATTCTAAGTGTCTTGAAGAGGTAGGCTCACCATGGACCTTGGTATTTGATGGAGCTTGCTCCAAATTTAGTAATGGTGCTAGTGTTGTTTTGATCTCTCCAAGCAAAGAGGAATTTGTTTTTCTTTCAAACTTAAATTTTAACATAGCTGAGTATGAGGCATTACTGTTAGGGCTGAGGATTACTTGGAAGTATGGCGTAAAAGATTTTGTTGCAAAGGGAGATTCTGAGTTGGTTGTCAAACAAGTTAGAAAGTTGTATGCAACAAAAAATCAGTGAATGAAATAATACAAGAATGCAGTTTGGTATCTGATTGAGATGTTTAAATACTTCAACATTCTTCATCATGAAAATTTTTTAAATATGATTGTTGATAAGCTGGTAGTGTTGGGGTCTAGATTTGACAATTGTACCATTTCTCCATATTGTGAATATGATGTTGAGATACTCACTAGGCCTGCAATCTCGGATAACATCAAGAATTGGCAAGTCCACGGTGATGGTTTTCGACGAGATTATAGTAAAAACGCTCGTGGTGAGATAGCGATCATGCCTCCTAGAGTGGAACATCAACCCGCGAAGTCTCAGGTTAGTTCTTCTCAATTTATTGTTTTTGAACCTAAAATGTAGAAATGATAAAATATTTGTCTTGGGGGGGTTATTTTCAAAAATGTAAGTGTAAAATGAGTCTCTAGGGGGGACGCCCATAGGGTAGGTCTTTATTTTAGAAAAAATGGTGTATTTTTACCCTTTTTAGCGTTTTTAGGGCCTTTTGAGGCGGTTGGTGATTCGGGACAGGACCGCCATCCTGCACAGAGTGGTGGTCATGGGACCACTGCCCTATGATGGTGGTGGTTACAAGACTGCCACCCTAAAGGGTTGCAGTTACAGGACTACTACCTCATAAGGTGGTGGTTACGGAACCACCGCTCTACACAGGGCGGCGGTTCTGAACAGAATGCCAAAAAAGACACTTTAAATAATTGTTTTTATATTTTTGATATTTTTACATGTTTTTGGTAATTTTTCCAGTTTGTTTATGATACTAACTTATTCCTTTTCTCTGTTTTGGGTGGTTGTAGAAGGAGGAGGAGTACATTAGATGGAGTAGAGAGAGGGAGTGTGATTGGCTCCCAACAGTGTTAGATGCACTGTTTCAAGCAGAGAGAGATATCCTACAGCGGGCTGGCATTTGGATGATTGCACAGGTACCTCACGTGGCACTTGCTAGTCACATTTTATGTGACTTATTTTCATATTGGGATGCTGATCAGAACACTTTCTAATTTCCAGGAGTTAGGGGTTAGTGGACTATCACCATAGAGGATGTCTACCATATATTAGGGGTCTCGATTCTTGGGAGACGACTGTCTCTTAAGACAACAGTGTCGAGGTCTCAGATGGTTCAGTGGGCCGCTTACATGGGAGATGTTGTTGTTTCTATGGGGTCAAAGAAGGGGGTGAAGGTCCATTCCATTATTGATTTTGATATCCCTGTGCTCCGTAAGGCCGTTATGGGTATCCTTACCTTCGCGGTTGATTGGGGACAAGGTAGGGGATACTCTCTTATATTGCTGGGCTCCCATTGTTGCATAGATTGAGGCATATGGCCATGTTTATGATTGGGGAGAAGACATCCTTGGGACCACCTACCATGATCTATACAGGCTGGTTAGATTACAGGGATAGTCACTGAGCCACCCTACTCTTGTCATGAGTTAGGTGTATGAGCGCATCATCTCCTATGGGAGAGGCGTACAGGCAGAGGATCCCAGAGCTGTCAGGGTAGCTAGATGGACAGGGATGACTGTACTTAGGGTGCCACACCAGCCAGTGGCCTCCTTGACTATTGCAAACATGGAGGCCACTCCTTATCAGGCCATGGTGGAGTTATGGGGAGAGGAGACACACACACTGATTGCCTGCTCCTCCACAGGTCAGTTGGTAGATAGGACAGGGAAGTTGGAGGCCCATCCCTTTGACAGAGTGCCTCAGCAGTTTGGCCTCCCATATATTAACATGTTTCCTCCAGTGGGGCCATTGTACAGGTCTATTCGTGAGGCCATGGGAGGTCCTAGAGGTCATGGTTGGACTATGGTTACTCTTGGGGTTCTTATTATTGCTAAGAGGGTGGTTCATGCTTGAGGGGTAGTAGGTGCTCCTCGAGCACCTTTGCTTCAGATTGGAGCTACTCCTGCCCATAGTGGAGATGATCCCATTGACGTGGACTCAGAATCTGAGGAGTTCACTGGAGAGGATACAGAGGAGGAGACAGAGGGAGGTGAGACCGGTGGGACGGCCGAGGATGATAGTGACTCTGAGTGGCATGACACTCATAGTATCTTGAGGGCCGAGAGGGCGGAGGAGAGCGCAGAGAAGGTGAGGCTGATTTCAAAGGAGTTGCCTTCTTGGGACATCAGGGGAGATGACGAGTCCGTGGCAGGATGTCACTTCATTCTGGATTTGGGGGAGGCACACCAGTTGGTGGTAGCATCAGCAGCAGGCATAGGTCCTAAAGACCCTTCTTGGAGGCCTGGAGATTTGAGTGAGTTACCACTCTTCTCTTGATTTTGTTAGCTAGAGATCTTTAGTTGAATTTTTTTTTCAATTTTTATTTATTTCATTTTTGATAGTTTTCTAACTTGTTTTCTCTTTTTATTTGCAGTGACTGCTGACGAGTAGGTGTGGATACCTTGTTGCTCCCCTCGGAGAAGATTTGGGTCAAGCTTTCTGAGGATGTGGGAGAGTCTTCAGCAGCCAGTTGGCATACCGATGTCTTTGCCCCTGTCTAGCAAGCGGCAAGGATCATGACTTCTCTCAGTGCTGAGGTAGCTGGATATAGGATTGTTGAGCGCTTGATTAGGAGTCATTCTCACAATGAGACGACAGCTACTGGCCGTGACCGTGAGCCCTCAGTGAATTCAGAGCGCCAGCGTAGCCGGAGTCCTAGATGTGGTCATGTGCCCTTTGAGGGATCTCATAGGGGTTGAGAGGCCATTTTTGTAGTGTTTTGTCGGATACTTATATGAGTTTTTTTGTACTTTTCGAGCTCATTGAGCATTTTGACCATGCCTAGCGCATGATGGCATTATATATAAAACATGATATATATATACCTCTTTTAGATCCAGATCGTGTATCTAGATTTTTATGTGGTTTGTTTAGCATTTGTATACTAGATGTTTTTTGGAATTTCTATTTTTATATGCTTTTCAGAATGTATGCAATGGATGAAAAATGATAACAAATACTGAACATAATGCTTCTCTTTTTGTTTCTTTTTTGCAAATGCTGATATGAGATGATGTAAACATATTGTCATTCCGAACTTTTGGCTTCTTTGGGAAATATTCGTTGCTTCTTCTTGTTTTGGTAAATCATGATGAATATGTAGTGATAATGAGATGAATTTTCCCTATCCCTGTCTCCACACAACTAGTAAGATGTGAGGTCTCAACACCAAGAACCAGAAAAGGTGCAAATTGTTTGAGTTTGAATGAATGAAAATGATGAGAGAGAGACAAAGTATTGACAGAAACCAAACTTTGACCTATACACTTAGCGTACTCAAACCTGCTACATAGCTCAGATACAACCTACTTTCTAGTTTATCTAGACTTAGACCCATAGATGGCAACTTGGTTGACTAAATCTAGTTTTAAGGATTTTATCTCTTTGGAACTTAGATGCTTATTTTCACTTTTCACAATACACTTTGTTTTGAATTTTTGAAATACTAAGATTCACCTATTTGTGTGAATGGACCCCCTATGTCATGCCCCATGCTACTAGTAAGAAGTATGGGCTTATCACCGAAGGCATGACATAGGCAAGTAAGGGCATCTCTTTCCTTTCCCAACCTCGCATCACTAGTAAGAGATGTGAGCTCATCACCGAAGATTGGTAGGGCAAAGAAATGTGTAAAAATAAAATATTTTATTTTTGTTTGTATTTTTTATTCAATTTGACTTTGGCATTTTTGATCTATAATTTTGAAGTATCCTTATTTCAAAGAGACGTAAGAGGGAAAGATGTGACACCAAGAAGCTTCTAGAACAGACCGTAGGTAAGAACATCTTAACCTAGTAGAAGAAAATGAGGATGACCAAGTATGCAAGCCTTGGTATGGTTTTTTCCAAGGTTATGTCTATCAAATTGATGAAATGATTTTGTAATGTTTTGATGATGTCATGAAAATTGAAGAGATATGATTTGAATACTTTTGCCAATATTTTCAGAAGCTTGTAATAAATCACTTAAGAATAAGTTCCTTGACTACAACATTTACACAACAAGCGAACAAAATGCATTAACTAAATGACTAATGTGATGCAGGTTGACATAATATACAAAGAGGAATGTTTGGTTACTTATGCGTGAAACTGTTTAAGATGTAAGGAATTGACAGTTTCATTAAATTCCTCACCTTCTAGTGTGCTTAGAAGATATGCTCTATTTCCGTAGTCCTTCATGACTAGGTATGGACCTAGCCATTTAGGCTGGAATTTCCTTCCTTCGCTGTTTTTCTTATCAATCCGGTTATCTAGTCTTACAACTAGATCTCCTTTGTAGATTTCTCATTCGTAGAATTTCTTGTTATACTGTCAGCACATTCGGTTAGCGTAGGCTTTGTGTCTTTGCTTGGCATTTAATCTAGCCTCATCAAGAATTTCTAATTGCGAGAGTTGTGCCTCTCTATAGGATTCTTCACCTAAGATCCCTTATAACGAGATGCAGAGGCTAGGTATCTTGACTTCTATTGGAAAAATAGCTTCGGCTCCGAATACCAATGAAAAAGGGATTGCCCCTGTTGGTGTTCTTATTGATGTTCGGTAGGCCCACAAGGCTGGGTATAGCTTTAGGTGCCAGTCTCGTTTGTTCTCCTTAATTGTTTTAAGGAGAATGGTTTTCAATGTTTTATTTGTGGCCTCAACCTGTCCATTGGCCTGAGGATAGTAAAGAGAATCCGTGTGATGGTTTATTTTGAATTTACTACATAGTTCTCGGACTTCATCATTTTTGAAGGATGTTCCATTATCTGAGATAATGACTTGTGGGATACCGTACCTACAAATGATTTGATTTAAAATAAACTTATCTATTACATAACCTGGTACAATGGTAAGAAGCATATCTTCTACCCACTTTGTAAAGTATTATGTGGCCATTATTACGAAGTTATGGCCATCGGTTGATGAGGGAGAGAATTTCCCTATCAATTCTAGGCCCCACGTGGAAAAGGGCCATGGGGTTGCGATTGGTTACAGAGCTTGTGTAGGCATGTGAATCTCATGAGAGAATTCTTGGCATTTGTGGCATTTACGTACAAATTCTACTGCGTCATGCTCTAACGGTGGGACAGAAATAGCCCATCCGATGTATCTTACGAGCAGTGGTGTGACTGCTGAAGTGGCCTCCAGATACTATGCTATGGGATTCGTAAAGAATCCTTACAGATTCTTCCATGTCAGCACATCTTAGTAACATCCCGTCGAAGGCTCTGTGATATAGCACCTATTCCAAGATGACGTATTTGGAAACAATGATGCGTAACTACCTTCTTTGTTGGGAAGTGGCCCCTTTTGGGTATGTGTGGTCCATGATGTAATTAATTATATCGGTGTACCAAGGGCATGTAGAGATGGGGGGTTTGGTTTCGACAAAGTATATGCATTCATCGGGAAAATCTAGATTTACTAGATCACTTCCTTCTAATGGGTTGTCAGCTAACCAGTCTATAATGATTTGTCCTTTAACAGACTTCTAGTTTACAAATGTTAATTCAAATTCACCCATTAGGGTTATGAAGTGTCCTGCCTTTTTAGAAAAAGACCCTTGTGTGAGGAATGTTCGTAAGTGATCTGTCTTGACAATCACCATTGTTTCTTAATTTAGCATGTAATGTCTTAAGCGTTTTTTTTACAAAGACTATGGAAAGGCATTCTCTTTCTACTTGCATATAACGTGTCTCATAGTTGTGTAACATTTGTCATCATCCTCTTGAGCCAACATGCAGGCTAGTGAGACATCAGTGGCTCGTGAGTATAAAATCAAAGGAAGATCTGGCCTAGGAGGCATTAGCATGGGTGGAGACAAAAGGAAGCGTTTGACTGCTTCGAAGGCCTCGTTGCATTTACTTGTCCAATCAACGCTATAATCTTTTTTTAACAAATTGTTTATTGGATGGATAGCAAAACTTAGGTCTGGGATGAATATTCGAATTGCATCGAGTTTACCAAGAAATGATCTTATGCTAGATTCATTTAATGGTGGAATCATTTCAAGAACAACTCAGATTTTAGCTGGATCAACATCAATCCCTCGTGATGATATAATGTAACCTAGGAACTTACCTCCCGTTACACAGAATACACATTTTTACAGATTTAATGTGACTCCATATTCGATCAACCGTGAGAGAATGATACGGAGTACTACTGGGTGATCACATCACTTTTTGGCCTTGGCCAGTTAAGTCATCCACGTAAGACTATATGATCTTATGGATAAGATCATGGAATATATATGTCATTTCCGGTTGGTATGTAGCGCCAACATTTTAAAGACCGAATGGCATGACAACGTAACAGTAGGTTCCCTAGGGAGTTATAAATGTATTTTTAGCTTGATCTTCCTCAGACATTTTGATCTTATTATACCCTGGGAATCCATCCATGAGGGATAACAACTTAAATCCAGCTATTGTATCAACAATAACGTCGATGGATGGTGAAGGGAAGTCATCTTTGGGACAGGCTTTGTTAATGTCTCGAAAATCTATGCAAATGCATATTTTCCCATTCTTTTTTAGAATGGGGACAATATTAGATATCCATGGGGACCATAAGAGCCACCTTAGGCTTCATTGGTCTTGATTTTTGTTTAATTGGCTTTGCATCTAGTTTGGTGACAATATTATGTACCACAATATGTGGTGTAATTCCTGTCATTTCTTTGTAGTTAAACGCGAAAGCTCTTTGATGTTCCTTGAGGATTTGGGTGTGTATCTCTACCTCCTCTAGAGTTAACGAAGACCCCAACTTCAAAAATTTTAGTTCTTCCTTTGTTCCAATGTTTATGTCGATTGTTTCTTCGATTAAGGAAGCATTGCCTTCTTCGAATTTAGGCGGCACTGGAGGTAGTTCCAAAATTTCTCCACTCTCAATCTCGTAGATGTCGAGATCCTTTTGTGGAGGAGACTCTATCTTAGGATTTCCAAAATAGGAAGAGGAATGTACGATTAGGGAAAGATATACTATGTGATGAGCGAGATGTAGCTCCGCATAGGCGTTTAGATGTTTGAGAGTGAATCTATCACTGTCGAAGTGATCTAGGATAGAAGAATCATTCTAAGCTTCTATATGAGTCAGGAGTGGGTTTGTTGGTATTTTACGCACCAATGGTTCAGTACGAAGTGATACCGTGAAACTTGTATCTTCCAAATCACTGTTTGGAGTGAAACGAGAAGATGAGGTTGCCATTGAATCTGTGAGGAGGTTCTTCTCTCATGGGATCACTTCAATTGATATGAAGTTGAATCCTTTGCTTAGATCTAGTGCTACCGTTTTATAGAGTTGTAAATGTTCAGCCCTAGTCTCATATACCTCAGAGACTTGGTTTGCAACTAGTTGTGAGTCTCCTAGTACTCTAATGTTATCAACACCCATTCTTTTGGCTATGATGAGGCTAAGGAGAAGGGATTCGTACTTAGCCCCGTTGTTTGTAAACTCAAAGTTTAACTTAAAGGAAAAAGGTAGGATCTTTCCCTCAGGAGAAGTAAAGATCACACCTACCCCAGCTCCAAAATGACATATAGCTCCATAAAAGTGGAGAGTCCAATATTTTCTTGGAAATATGGATGTTGGGATATCCCTTGTGTCTGTTTCTTCTGCCTCAGTTAATTCTACCATACAAACTTCGTCTGATGGAAGAGAACCAATTCCCAGGATGTATCCCATGCCCATGGAATCAAATGGTAGGAGAATGGGTAGATCCTTTTCTAGTAACTCTACAATTTTTGCGGTAGTTCCTAATGATATTTTTTCTATGATGTTAGCCTCATTTTTGAGTGTTGGAATGCCCTCGACTAGATTTGTAATTTCCAAGTCTGTTGTAGGTATCAACTTCTCTTCTGGTTTTGAGCTAATTGGTTTCCTAAGTTGATTCATTAGTAATTCAAAATCGAAGTGAATGCCTAGTCTATTCTTCAAGTCTGCTAGGTGTATATCGAAGGGTTTTGGGTCACCTTGTGCCACAAAGACCTTTCCTAGGTGTAGAAACCTTACTTCCTGAAATAAGGTAGAAGGGATTTCCTTCATGCGGTGTATCTATGGTTGACCGAGGATCATATTATAGTTGGTTTCCCGATCTATAGTATAAAATTTGGCGAGGATTGTTTTAGGCCCTAAGGTGACTGGAAAGACTATGGTTCCAATTGAAGTTGCTTTGAGGCTCTCATAACCCATTAGCATATTTCGTGTTATGGAACAATTTGTTTCTCCATATCCTAGTTTTTGAAGAAAGATGAAGGGGAATATGTTAACTGTTAACCCATCTTCAACCATTGCATGCTTAACATAGTTATTATAAACCCATACCTGTAAATGTAAGGGTTGGTCACCTCTACGTGTAATTTCAGCGTTTGTTGGAATTTTCTTGTGTCAAATATAAACTCAGTATCCCTATCTGCCTGCCCTGGAGGGTAGACATCAAAGTCTACAAGGTTTACTAGTGTTTCTGAAGGAGGGGTGATGTTAATTAAATGACCAAGGCCTAATGCTTCTAAGAGAGTAGCCCTATGGGCGGGAGAGTTCTTCAATAAATCCAAAAAGGAAATATGAGAGAAGGTCTTCGTTAAGTCATTAATTAAATCATAAGCACCTATGGGTTTTACCAATGTTTGTTGAATGTTATCTAGTTCTAACGGATAGTTTGGAACTGGTTGAGAAGAATAATCCCGTGTTCTTGTTATGGTTTCTACAGGTAGCTTGATATCTAATTCTACTAGGCCAACTATCTTGGTTTGTGGTCGAGTTCCTAACTGGGGTGCAACCATTGGATTTGATGAAGTCGAAGCTTCATGATCATTGTTTCCTATCATAACACCCTTGTTCATTCTTCTTGGATTTAAATTTTTATTGTTAGAGTGATTTGGGAGCGGATCGTTAAAGATCTTGAAGGGTGCATTTTTAGGGGAGATTGCCCATGTGTAAGTATTTGACATACGTACTATAGAATTTGCTAAAAACATATCTATAAAGAGTTGTCTTTGGTCTTCTGGCAAACGCTGTATGAATTTATTACAATTGCGAAAAGTTATAGCATCATGACCTCAGATTATAAGGAAGCTGCAATATAAATTAGGATTATAATTCCGTGGTCGTTGGTTTAAGTCTTGTTGTGGCCCAAAGCTTTGATTGGGTTGTTGATTGTTGTAGTTTTGAGACTGCCTTTGGTTTTGGTTTTGATATCCATCTGGGCCCTGGATAGGGCCTTGTGACTGGATTTGTTGTTTTTGTTGTTGATTTTGTTGTGGAGGATGATTAAAATCTACAACATTAATTGTTGGAGCAAAGTTGTTATTGCATTGATTATTAGTAGGTGCCGGGGTGTTTACAACATTTGGTATTTTTACCTGATCAGTGACTCCATCTGTTGTAACCCCACGGTTTTTGTTAAGGATATTGGGTCCTTGATTGGTACTCCCAGTATTGGGGAAGGTTGTGGTGTTTTGGTTGGGAGTAATTAATCTCCCGTTTGTTTCATAAGTTTTACGACCACTGTGTATCGCCGCTTGATCTATTCTTAGAGCACTCTCAAGTACTTCATCATAAGTCCTCAGGGGGAACTTCTAGACTTATTCTTTTATCTATCTATTGAGGGAATGAAGGAATAAATCACATAGTTCCATCTAATCCATGTTTGGAGCACTTGCTGAAGAGTAGAGAACTATGCGCCATCTTTGAATGAAATGGGCAGCAGACTCATTGTGCTCTTGTTTAATGTGTAAGAATTCCCTAATGCCCGTTCTTAATAGTTAGTTCATGTTTAAAGCCTTGATGAATTTTGACATGAGTTGTTTGAATGAATGTATCAAGGCTTCAGGTATTCTGTAATACCAATCGAGGGTGATGCCTTCTAATGTTTTGGGAAATATTTTAGCCACAACCGCATCCCAATGGAGTAGTTCTCGAATGGTCGTGGCATAGGCCTTAATGTGAGCATTCAGATCTCCCTCTCCTTTGTGTTTGGGTAAATTAGGAAGGGGTCTTGGAAGCATGATGCTTCGTATTGTAAAATCTAAAGGTTCTTTTAAATATTCGGAGTAGGTCTAAACCACATAAGTTTCAACCATTGATCGTGGTTGTTGAGGGAGTGGAGGTGGGATGGGTTGTTGATATGGCATAGCATATGTGTTTACAGGGGCATAAGGAAACCCCTGTGGTTGAGTGAACGTCCCGGGAGAAGAGAACATATCTCCATGTGGTGACTTTGAATAAATGTTTAAGTATGGGGGAGCATTACTTTGATATGGATTGTTTGGTACTAAGCCGGGAGGTATCGTAGTTTCAACTAGAGAAACATTTGAAAATGTGGTTCTAGTTGGTGCTTGGTGTGGATAACTATATGATTGTTGAGGTGGCATGCCCAAATTGCCTGCTCCCGTGAGGAGGTCAACCTGGCTAGAATGATAGTGAGGGTTGGGAGTTCCTGTTTGCCTTGAGTGTGAAGCTTGATTTGCTTGAGCAAGCTCTGGTCCTCTAACCATATCAACTAGAGCTGAGATCACTTTGATTGGTGATGATGTAGTGTTCTATCATGGTAGTTGTTGCGGAACCCCTTGAGGTTGCCGAGGAGTATGGTACCCTACTATGACTTGGTCATTATCATGCCAAGCCTCTCCAAGAGTATTTCTAGTAGCTGAAGGAATCGAGGTGTTTTCTTGAAGAAGGGTATTGGGTTGTGTTTGCAAACTCCCTATAGGTGGGTACATGTTTTGGAAGTGTTGCTCACTTCTAGTGTAACGTGTTAAATACTCCTCATTAAAAAATGGGAGTGGATCTGACTGTCTATTGATTTTTGGTCTGAACAAAATCCAAGGAGACGAAATGGATTCTCTAGTAAATGTCATATTATTATAACCTAAGGGCTCTAGTTGTTGTGTTTGTGTGAGCTGATCCAACTCCTCAATTAGGAACGAAGAACTAGAGCTAGTTCTTTGAGGGGGAGTTTGTGAAGATAAGTAGTTACTTGAGTAATTGTTAGCCCATGCAGAAAGTGATGGTGTCTGTGGTCTACTTGTCTGACCATAATATGTTTCAAGACTTGAGAGAGGTCCACCATATGTGTCGTATCCCAACATATTCGAGGGGTATATGAATACCCACAGAATAATGGGAAAGAGTGAAGGTGAATGAAAGAAAGAAATGAAAATAAAAGGGAAACAATTGTTTGTTTCACATCGGGATCACCAATTTTGTATGATAGAAAAGTGACAGGTGAGCGTGAGAATCATCAAGTAGCTTTTCTCCATACCCGACCTCCTGAGGTCATGTCAAGATAGCTTGTGAAAGTGGAATATATGCGGATATGGAAAAATTAGTTGGGCAATCCTAAATCCTCTATACGCAATGATGGGAGCTACGAATCTAAAGCGAGGAAAACTCTTTTAACCTGAACTGGTGTTATGGATCGGTTCAACACTATAACCATTCAGAGGCTCCAATTAATGTCGAGCTCTGCCGAGATTCTGTCTATTGGTTGTTGGACTCTTGGAAAGTGACCAACGGGTGCTTTGTGTATGTTTCCGAATAGGGTCATGAAAGTGACGGCGAAGGTTGTAGAGGATCTATAAAACACTATGGATGATTTTCTGGGCTGACCAAGAAAATGTTGGCTTGGTTGGCTTCTACATCCAAAACAGAAAGTTATACAATGATATCTAGTGGAAGTGGTGAGGATCTGAACACTAGCGTGCGTAAGTCAGTGTCGATGTTTGCTTGGTTTACAGACCCGTTGGATTGTGGGACCTAGGGATCACAACCGTGAATTTCTTATTGTTGTGGACCCTTTATGGTCATGTGAAGAATCAATCCCATCTTCCGACTATCCAGTAGTCGTAAGCTTTCTCAGCCTCTATATTCAATATTAGGAGTTGTGCGATCTTCTCAGAATACCTCACAGGTGTCCTAGTAATTTGTATGCGTAGGCCCGTATCCACGTTAGTGAGGTCTCCTGCATCTGGCTGCAGAACCAATGGGTCACAACCAAATGTTTGTTCTATTTCAGGTTCTTGTATGGTCATGTAGATGCCCTATCAAGGCAGTCTATAGTTGGGTTAGTTTGACAAAAACTCTTGTGCTTTGTCATCTTCAATGTTCAATTCTCTTAAATATTCACTAATTGCTTATTGGTTTGTAGTTGTTTGGAAGACGTGGATCCTAATACCTTGGTCTATATCAGCTAAGGCCGTGCAGAGGTTCGGCTGGGGTATCATTGGCTCAAATATATAATCCTTGGGCTCTCTTGGTCCCATGATAGTCATGCAAAATATAAACAAGCTTAACTGAATAAAGCAAACTAACTATGAAATTGAATCTACATTATGCCTATTTTTTTGCTTTTCCGAGATATAAACTTGAATAAATTCAAAGAACAACTAATCTAGAAATAAAACCTAAAACAAGCAAACTAGCCAGATGTAGCTATTTGCTTGTGCATTTTGTGAACTGATGTAAGTATAAATATTTAACAAATTTGACTGAAAAGACCTTCTATCCTACCTCAGAAGTGAGAAACGAATCACAACTTCTTAGAAGCTATCATTCCCCATAGCTTCCTCGACAATATTGAAGGGCAAGCGTTTACTGAAAAGAAATGATTTACTACTCTAGTTTATACGTTGTAAACTACAACTTTGACAAAACAAACCTAGAGCTTTGCAGGACAGTGGCAAATCTAGTTGTATCATAACTCGTCCCCTCAGTGTGATTTCTTCGTTCCTTCATGTTCTCGTGAATCCAGAAAGGTAAGGATTTGGCAGTGGCAATAGGAGATGGTATTTGAAAAATGGTAGCTTGGAGGTAAACCGAACGGAATGCAAGTAGGAGAGAGATAGCACAAGAGAACATAGCTTGGCTATGTGATTCCTAGAAGGATTGTTGCAAGGATACGACAAGACTCACCTAAAATTCCAGGACCTATTCTTCCTGTGACAAAACAAAACTATAATCCTAAACAGAACTAAATTGTAACTGAATTTGATCTAGAATTGATACTGTGCTAAGCTATTTGCATGGAGAATAAAAATGAAATGAATTTGAACTAGAGAGATCAAGTGATCTCTAAACCAAGAAAATGAAGAGCCTTGAAGTGAGAGGCTGAGAACATATGCTAAGTCCTAACTTGCAGATACTTATGGAGGAACTTCAAATGCACTGAATGATAAAACATATAATGAGAGGGGCCATTTTCTTGTAAACAAGTTGGGTATTTATAGCATTTCCACTTACCAGAAGGTAAGCTCAATTTGTCATGCTATATTATTAAAAATAGAGCACTACCATTACCAAGTGGCTGAACAACTCTTAAAAATGCAGAAGCAGTGGAGAGTTGCAAGCGCAACTTGATTTCCATGTTCTTGAGTGCACCGGAAGCTTTTGGAAAAGTTGGAGAGGACCGCCACCTTGGACAGGGTGGCGATCACAGGACCGCAGCCCAAGTGGCGGTCCTGTAACTTAAAGGCAAATATGCAAGAAAAGGGGGCAGAGGTTGAAGTGAAACATGCAAAGTTTGGGAAAGGCATTCTAGGATGCAATTGTGCACTTGGCAAACTTTTCTGGACTCTGAACACCTTGCGAAGAGGTCTGAATCATCACTAGGGTTTTCTCGTAACCAATTTGTGACTGTACAACACTTACAATTTTGGGTACGTACAATATCCATATGTGCAAAAGAGTGAGATCGAGAAGATGGTGGAGGAAATGTTGGAAATGGGTATTATTCGTCACAGTCACGAGTGCCTATTCTACTCCCGTGGTGATTGTGTGTCACAAGGATGGAAGATGGCTTATGTGTCTAGATTATAGAGAGCTTAACAAGTTCACTATCAAAGATAAGTTTCATATTCCCATCATTGATGATTTATTAGATGAGTTGCATGGTGCCATTTATTTTACAAAACTAGATCTGCGTTTTGGGTATCACCAAATTAGAGTCAAGCAAGAAGATATTCATAAGACAACCTTTAGAACTCATCAAGGCCATTATGAATTCCTAGTGATGCCATTTGGTGTTATCAATGCTCCCTCCACATTCCAAAGCTTGATGAATTCAGTATTTAGACCATTCCTAAGAAATTTTGTCTTAGTATTTTTTGATGATATACTCATCTACAACAAATCGTGGGAGAAACACTTACATCACGTCAATACTGTCTTAGAAGTCTTAGAGCAACATCAACTTTATGCCAAGCCTTCGAAGTGTTCTTTTGGGGTACAGGAAGTGGAATACTTGGGCCATATTGTTTCTCATAAAGGTGTTAAGGTGGACCCTCACAAGATCTAGGCCATGGTGGAATGGGAAACCCCAAGAACCCTCAAACAATTACGAGGTTTCTTAGGTCTCACAGGGTATTATTGCAGATTTGTCAAAAACTATGGTAGTATAACAGCACCACTCACAAAATTATTGAAGGACTCCTTTCAGTGGAATGAGGAAGCATCTAGGGCATTTGAAAAATTGAAGGTAACTATGTGCACCACTCTAGTATTTGCAGCCCCAGATTTCTCCAAAACTTTCATAGTTGAGTGCGATGCTTCAGGAAATGGAATTGGAGCAGTACTAATGCAAGAAGGACACCCCATTGCTTTTGAGAGCCGACAACTAAAAGGAAAGAATTTGTTAAAACCCACATATGAAAAGGAAATGATGGAAATACTACATGCAGTCAAACAATGGAGACCATACTTGATGGGTAGACATTTTAAGGTAAAAATTGATCATGATAGTTTGAAATATTTCTAAGAGCTACGCCTATCTTCAAAAGAAGAACAAAAATGGGTCACTAAGATGTTGGGATATGACTTTGAGATTGTTTATAAGAAAGGAAAGGAAAATTTGGTCGCTGATGCTCTGTCCAGGAGGGATGAGTCTGCCGAAGCATTGTTATGTGTCATATCTATACTAAATGTAGATTGGGTAGATCAAGCACGTGAAGAATGGAAGAAAGATGCAACCACACATATTCTTATTCAAAATCTCCAGGTAGATATGTCCATATCAGATCAATTTATATGGTAGGGGGATACATTGTGGTACAAAGATCAGTTATATCTATGTAAGAACTCTACACTTAAACACCATGTTCTTTCAGAGCTACATTCTTCTCCAATAGGTGGCCATGCTGGGGTTCTGAAAACATATCATAGAGTTAAGAAGGATTTATTTTGGGAGGGGTTAAAAGGAGATGTTCAAAAAAAATTGGCAGAATGTTTGGTTTGCCAAAAAAATAAGGGCGAGACCATTAAGACACCTGGTCTTCTCCAACCTCTGTCTATTCCTAGTGAGAGATGGGAAGAGGTATCAATGGATTTCATCACAGGATTACCTAAATCAGAAGGGAAAAGTGTCATCATGGTCGTGGTAGAGAGACTTACCAAATATGCTCATTTTTGTGCCATGGCTCATTCTTTCACAGCTAGTACATTGCCATCTCTTTTATGGATACAATTCAAAAGCTCCATGGCACGCCAAAAATTATAGTAAGTGATCGTGATCCAATATTTACAAGTAACTTTTGGACTGATTTGTTCTCTTGTCTAGGTACCCAACTAGCCCAGAGTTCCTCTTATCATCCCCAAACAGATGGGCAAACTGAGGTGGTAAATAAATGTTTAGAGGGATATCTTTGATGTTTTACTTCAGATAAACAAGAACGTTGGGTGCAATGGTTGCCACTAGAAGAATGGTGGTACAATACTTCATTTCATACCTCCTCCAAAATGTCTCCATTTCTGGCACTTTATGGGTACCATCCTCCATCACTCATATCTAGCTTGAAGGTCAAACCAAAGGTGAGAGTAGTTCGAAGATCACATTCAACATCAGCATGAGGTACTCTCTAGTCTTAGAGAAAATTTGGCACATGCACAAAACCGTATGAAGCAACAGGTTGATCAACATAGAAGTGAGTGACACTTTGAAGAGGGAGACTTTATTTTTGTAAGGTTACAGCCATATAAGAAGTTATCCTTAAAACAACAACAAAAGGATAATAAGCTTGCTCCTAAATACTATGGTCCTTACCGAGTTTTGCAGAAAATTAGTAGTGTGGCATATAAGCTAGAGCTCCCTCCAGGAAGTAGAATACATCCAGTCTTCCATGTTTCTTGCTTAAAGAAAGTTATTGGGCAACACATTTCCACCCAATCAGTGCTTCTGGAACTGGATGAGGAAGGAAGGATCATATTGGAACCTGAAGGCATTCTTTAGACATGCACCAAAAGACTGAGGACCAGATTCATTACCGAGTACCTGATCAAGTGGAAGAATATGAATATTGAGGATGCATCATGGGAAGATGAAGCATTCATGCAGCAACATCCAGGGCTTCCCAACATTGGGACAATGTTTCTTTGAAGGGGAGGGACATGTTACACCCTTAATTATATATCTTACATGGGATGGATATAGCCGACTTGTGGCTATCATAACTTCTTATCATGATGTATCTCTTTCATATATGATCTATTATCATTGGTTGTTCAGCCTTGTTGATGGCCATACCATAGGAATAGTATAAATAGGGGTTATAGGTAGTGGATGATCATTATGTTGAGTATTTGAGTCTTATTATATGTTTTGGAGGTTTCCCCCTCAAAGTGGCCAAGCTATTCTACTTTCATATTGAGATAACTTATTTGCAATATTGTGTTATTTGGTGTTCTATTGCTGGTGATAATCATAATTAATCAAGTAATTTCATTACATATGGCCCATGTTGAAGTGTATTACCATGGATTCCAGGGAAGTGCCAGTTGTTGGGTGTGTCAAAGGTTTGGTGGTGTAACTTGCAGCCTATCCGGGTAAGAATTTGAAACTTGATGTTGTAATTGTTGATTGCCCTGCCAAATGGGGTATGTTATTTTCAAGAAAGTGGGCTGCAAGTGTTGGAGGGAGTGTCCAAATGGATATGTATTTTTCCACCATTCCCATTGAAGGTAGCCTGGTAAAATTATATGGAGAGAAGAAGATGTTGCATCTAATTGAGGATCCAAACAATGCTTCTTATGAAGTATTATTTACTGATGTTGATGTTGATAATTTTTTTGGGTTTGTTGATGGTAAGGAGCACAAGATGGATCATATCTAAGTGTCTTGAAGAGGTAGGCTCACCATGGACCTTGGTATTTGATGGAGCTTGCTCCAAATTTAGTAATGGTGCTGGTGTTGTTTTGATCTCTCCAAGAAAAGAGGAATTTGTTTTTTCTTTAAAACTTAACTTTGAATGCACCAATAACATAGATTGAGTATGAGGCATTACTATTAGGGCTGAGGATTGCTTGGAAGTATGGTGTAAAAGATGTTGTTTGGAAAGGGAGATTCTGAGTTGGTTGTCAAACAGGTTAGAAAGCTGTATGTAACAAAAAAATCACTAGATGAAACAATACAAAAATGCAGTTTGGGATTTGATTGAGATGTTTAATTAATTTAACACTCTTCATCATGAAAAATGTTTAAATATGATTGTTGATAAGCTGGTAGTGTTGGGGTCTAGATTTGACAATTGTATCATTTCTCCATATTGTGAATATGATGTTGAGATACTCACTAGGCCTGTAATCCCGGATAACATCAAGCATTAGCAAGTGTTTGATGATGATGCTCAAGTTCAGAGGTTTTTACAGAACCAAGGTGAGTTTGTGAATCAACATATTGATTTGGAACCATTGGTGTGTTATGTTGATAGAAAATAACCCTTGTTTGGCAAGGATATCATTCAAATTAAAGACTAACACCATCCCTAGAGGACTGGTTGCTCTTGAAATGCAAATTTTGACAATGCTGATTGTGTAATCAATAGAAACATGTTTACATCTAGAGATGTTAAAGATTCATGACTTGGGAACAAAGAAAAAACCAAGTAAGATTTGGTTAGGGAGTGGTTTAAACAAGGAAGAAAAATAGTCCTACCTCCAATTGTTGAAACAATATCAAGGTTGTTTAGCTTGGTCTTATTCCGAGCTGAAAGCATATAGAGAAGACTTATTACAACATGAGATCCCTCTTGAGAAATTTCCCAATGAAAAACCATTCAGACAAAAGAAAAGGCCAATTAACCCACTCCTTTCTGTCAAAATGCAAGAGGAATTGAAAAAATTGAGAGATGGAGTAATCATTCAACCCACGAGGTATTCTTCTTGGGTTGCAAACTTGGTGCCAGTTAGAAAGAAAAATAGAGATATCAGACTTTGTGTGGATTTTAGAAATCTTGAATAGAGGCATAAATGAAAGACATCTTATCCATCTACCAGACATGGAAAACATGTTGCAATTAGTGATTGGTTCTGAAATGCTTTCTACTTTGGATGGTTTCTCCGGTTATAACCAAGTTGTTGTCAAAGAATCATAGAGGATTAAAACTACCTTTACTACTCCGTGGGGAACATATGTTTTTGTCAGGATGCCCTTTGGTTTAATGAATGTTGGAGATACTTTTCAAAGGGCCATGGATGTTGCCTTTGCTGGTTATATCAATTATTTTATTGTTGTTTATAAAGATGATATTATTGTTTTTTCTAGCAAAAGAAGCGACCACTTACAACATTTGGAAAGAATGCTTATTAGATGTAGAGAATATGACATTTCACTCAATCCAAAGAAGTGCCATTTTGGAGTTCAAAGAGCAAAAATACTTGGTCACATTGTGTCTAAAGAAGGAGTTATGATTGATCCACAAAGGATAGAAGCTATCATCAAGATCCCGGTTCCAAAAACTAAGAAATGAATCCAATCTTTCTTTGGTCAAATCAATTTCATTAGAAGATTTTTGTCTAATTTTGCTGAGTTGACTCTTCCCATTACTTGCATGTTGAAGAAGGACCAGGATATCAAGTGGGAAGAGGCTGCCCTTAAAGCTTTTGATGGGATCAAGGAAGCATTGAAGCATGCTCCTATTCTAGCAGCCCCAAATTACAAGAAACCTTTCCAAATCTTCTCCTTTGCTTCTGAGCACACCATTGCATCTGTTTTGTTGCAAAAGGATGATGATGGAGCTGAGAGGCCTATTGCCTTCTTTAGTAAGGCATTGAAAGTAGCTGAGTTAAAATACACAATCATGGAGAAGCAGGCCTTTACATTGGTGAAAGCAACTAAAGTTTTTAGGCCTTATATTTTGAGTTCCAAAATTGTTGCTTATGTTCCTCACACAATGGTAAAATATGTCTTATCAGAGATGGAGATTTCAAGAAAAATATGCAGGTGGGTTAACAAATTGCAGGAGTATGATATGGACATTCAGACCACAAAGCTAGTAAGAGGTTTGGGTCTTGCCAAGTTCATGGTTGAAAGTAATTTGTAGAATGCTGAAATAAATGAAGTAGAAGAAGAGAGGGTAGATGTTCTTAAAAAAAGGTTGAACTCTGAGTGGTACAAGGATGTAATCTATTATCTTAGACACCTATGTTGCCCTAGACATTTGAATAAAAATTAGAAAAGAGCTCTCAATCTGGCTTCTCAAAAATATATCATTTACAAACTTTGGGTTGGCTTGGAAGAACCCTGAGGGAATCCTCTTGAGATGTGTGACTGAAGATAAAGCTCCCAAAATAATTGTTGATTTCAATAGGGGAGTTTGTGGAGGACATTTTTCTAAGAGGGTTACTACACACAATATTTTGAGGGCTGGTTATTGGTGGCCAACTCTTTTCAAAGATGCAACTCAGTTGGTTAGAAGATGTGAGAGTTGTCAGCATTTCTATGGAAGAATGAAAGCTTCAGGCTCCCTTCCTTTACAGCCTGTATCAATTGAAGCTCATTTCAAATAATGGGGGCTGGACTTCATGGGTGAAATATCTGATTCATTCAGTGCTATACACAAATGGATTTTGGTCGCTACTGATTTCTTCAAAAACTGGGTGGAAGCAATCCCCACTAGGAAGGCAACGCACCAAGTTGTAATGGACTTCATATTGAATCATATCATCTACAAATTTGGAGTTCCAGTCAAGATTGTTGCTAATAATGCCATGAGTTTCAGAGCTAAGACCTTTAGTGGTAACGTGCAAAGAATATGGAATAAAGTTGACATATGCTTCTAACTACAATCCACAAGGAAATGGACAGGCTGAGTCCAGCAATAAAAACTTGTTGAATATTATTAAAAGGACTTTGGAATTAAACAAGAAGAAGTGGGGTGAACAACTAAAGTTTTTTGTTTGGGCTGATAGGATCACTACCAAAAGAGCTACAGGTAAAAGCCTGTTTGAATTGGTATATGGAACATAAGCTCTACTGCCATTACATCTATAGTTGTCTTCATTTCAGTTTGTTCAACAACTTGAAGATCAAGAAATCAGTTCATATGAAGTAAGGATTAATCAGATTGTTGAACTTAATGAAGCAAGAAGAACATCCCATCAGAGGCATGTCAAATTTAGAGAAATAATCAAGAAGTTGTTTGATAAGAAGGTAACCCAAAGAAATTTTAGTATTGGAGATCTTGTGTTGTTGTGGGATACTAGGCATGAAGATAAGGGAAAGCATGGTAAATTTGATGCTTTGTGGATGGGCCCATATTTAATTGACATAAGAATTGGTGAGAATACTTTTTTCCTCAAGGAACTAGATGGGGAATTGCTTGAGTTTCCTTTTAATGGCAGACATTTGAAGCATTTATTGGATTGATCCCCAAAACAGAATTTTCCATATCACTTGTATAGTGTACAGTTTTTGTTTCTGCTCTGTTTGTTGTTGTTTTGGTCAGTTTTTGGTTTGCCTTTGTGTGTGGCAGCCCTTTTTGTTTTTTTATCAGTTGGTTTTTTGGATGTTTTGGCTTTTGAATTCGTTTGCCCAATAGTTTTTTGGCACATGGTCTACTTCATTTCTTGTGGCACTCGCAGGGAGTGCTCATCCCCAAGCTGGGGCCAATGTTGGTGCGCAATTTGAAACATCCTTGTTTTGCTAAGGAAAAATGCATTTTATCCCTGTTTCTAAGGAAGAACAGTTTTGGGATTCTCATATACTTCAAATTTGAAAAAAAATAACTCGTTTTTGTGTTTGAGTGTTATTTGTTGTTTGCATTTCCTCCATTTTGCACCATTATGAAGGAATCCCCAAGTTTACTTTACGTTTTGCCCTAATTTTTCCCGTTTCAAATGCCTCTACCATTTTTTCCTTTCCTTTAGAGCTTGAAATCATTCGATTTGTACTTATTTTCCCTCAAAAATCCATTACCATGGTCATAAATTACCTAAAATCACTTTCCATTTGTATTTTAATCGAAAAGTTCTTCACCCACAAATGAAAAATTGATTTTGGGGTCGCTGGAAATTTCTACATTTTTTGACGGTCATATGAGCGTCCTTTTCCCATCAAATTATAGCTCATATACTTTTGCATACATGGAAATTTGTAATTAGACAAGGATCGGTGGGTCATTTATAAAAACTTAATGTTTTTCTGTTTTTGGAAAAATGTCCAAGCTACCCCCACAGCTCCGCAGGCCTCAGAGAAGGTACACGTGTCGCAGGGAGAGTGAAAGCGGAAGGGTGGGTCGTTTTTTTGCCTTAGGGCACTTTGGAAAATGCGTGGAAATGAAGAAAATCGTCTAAGGCCCACATCCAATCAGAGGAGGACACATGAAAGATGGGGAGATGGAAAGGCGGAGGAGTTTGATACTTTTCAGCCTTTGGTGAAAAAGAGTTACAGTATAAAATTGGACCTCAAACTCATAGCCAATGGGATAAAGACAAGTGTTAGCATCAAGGCTCGGAGGCGGGCTGTCAGAGGAAAGTTGTATTTTTATCCTCTAGTTATCAAAAGGGTAAAATCATCAAAATGGACCCACGAGCCCAAAGGTAAAAAGTCAAAATTCATCTGAGAAGTCAATGGCAGAGGTGCGGGCTGGCGAAGGAAATATTAAAAATTTTCCTTCGCGAAATATGATTAAAATAAGAAATGAGAAGCGTTGCCCCTTAGCCAATCATATGAGGACACGTGTCTTGCGGGAGGGCGGAGCCGCGGAGGAAAATTGAAATTTTTTCCTTTGTCTAAAAAGATGTAAAATGTGTAAAATTGAGCCGCGACTCACCGTATCTAGTCATATTGCACCACGTGTCAGACCCAAATCGCAAAGGCGGAGCAGCAGAGGAAATCAAGAAATTTTGCAAATTTTCAAAAAACTTGTAAAAAGGTAAAAAGTCTCCCCGAGACCTATTTTTTCCCCGGATCTGCCATGTGGAGGGCTCTGATTTAAAGATAAGAACAGATCGATGGTAGTTGTGCATTTCACTAGTTTGGCCGCCATTCGAGCTCCAGGAAGTTTGGAGATGGGTTTTCTGCATCAATCTTCATCAATTTTTTTGCCAATTCGTGTCGTTTTGGCATGTAGGGTCCAAATTGATTGAATTGGGGGCTCAATTTGTGAATCCAAAGCACATTTCAAATGAGTTTTTACTCTAATTCATGAAAAACATGAATTACCAGATCCAAAGTTACAGAGTAAAAATTTGGGAAAGGAAAAGATGAAATAGTGAAATGAAAGGGGTCTACATGCGTGGGGAATGAAAAACCTTCTTCCATTTTGAAGAATGATGAAATTTTTGTAATGATTCACCTTTTGAAAGAATGACTGGCAAATTTTTGCGAGTTTGTTAAATGTCATTTTCCATAAATATTGCGACGCAAAGGTGCTTCGAATATTCCACTTTTGGAGGGAAGATTTGAGGGGAAAAGTGAGTGAGTGAGTGAAAGATATATATTGCATGAATTTGTCATGCAAATGGTTAGAGAAACTTAAAATTTTCACGGGAAAATCTGGGAAGAAGCCCATTCTCTGAGAAACCACCTGAGAACCATTTTAAACTCCTTTTTTGCATCAGATTTGTATCATGTTAGGTTGGTTACAAATGTATAGCCACTAACAAACTCTGAGATTGTTCTTATAACATTCCCCCTGATAATAACTTTGGTCATTCTAGATTATTTTATGATGTCTATTGGTAAAATTTGCATTTACTTATGTTTCAGAATGTTTTCAATTTGTGTTTGTTGCTCTTGTTGCAATCTTGGTGTTTGGAATTTCCTTTTGATCATGCAGATCTAATTATGGTAACATCTTAGTGGCATTTGCAATTCCATAATCAGAAGAGCTTTCATCTGATGAAGAGATAAACAAATTTAAATTCACTCTGCTTTCCTTGATATATATTTGATTGTAAACCTTTGGGGGTACCTTAGGTCTGATAGAATAGAAATTTCTAAATGCTTTGCTGATTCATTTAACTCAAGATTTTGTGATAAATCATCAGATATTGTGTGGAAGAGTGTAGATATGGGCTTCCATTTGATGCACATATCCTAGTTAAAGGAACACCTTAACCTCTTTGAAACATTTTTGTTGTATGAGTCTTTCAAGTTTTGCAAAGGTCCTCAAAGAAGTTGGAAAATTCTGGTTAGTCTTGTCTGAATATCTGCCACCCAAAAATTCATTTCAAATTAACTCATCCTACCTATAATACCCATGCATTGTATTGTGTGTCAACAAAAGAATACAATCCATTTACAAAAATGCTCAAAGCAAATCAGGATCATACCATGTCTTTAGTAGCCTTAGCCTTTTCTTGAAAGCATTTCCATCATTTAGTAGTGACAACTCTGTCGAGTTCAAATAATGGGAAATTGATCATGTTTTTCTAAAGGCCATCTCCATACAATTTGTACAGTACAAGGATATTTTCACCTCCTTTACAAAACAGAGGCTACAATATAGGTTCTCTTACCTTGGTTGATAGGCACAACCTAAAATAGTGAGGATTAGATCAAATCCTTCCAAGGTGTAGCCAACTTCTTCAAAGCCTGAGTGCTAACAAGTCAAATAAATTGCTTCCTTAAATACAAAATGACATATAAACTATTTATCTGCCTCTGAGTGTCTTGTAAAATCCATTATGTAGCTCAAGTTGTGAAGGATATTAAATCTGGGTACCAACACATTGAGCAACAAGGTATTCTTCTTCGAATCTTGGACATGCACCACAAGTTGTAGCACAAACTACACCTCCATCTACATCTAGGAGGTCTCCAAGATTTTAGTTGTCTTTAAACATGCAGCAACCACCACAAAGAACACTATAAGCTACTCCTTCAGTAGAAAATAGTCCCTCATCAGATATCCCTTTTGCAATAGAAAATAAGGAGTCTTATTGAGATTTATAATGTTGATAAAATTAATGCTTTTTTAGTTTTTGCTTTTTTTCTCAAGATGCAGATCCATTATACTTTGAGGAGGCTATAAACAATGAATTTTAGGTTCAAGCCATGGATGATGAGATAGACGCCATATAGAAGAATCATACATGAGAATTGGTAGATCTTCTAGAAGGAAAGGGTGTGATAAGAGTGACGTGGGTCTATAAGACCAAATATAATGTTGATGGTAAAGCACAGAAACATAAACCAAGGATTTTTGCCAGAGGTTTTTCACAATAATATGGAGTAGATTACAATGAGATGTTTGCACCTGTAGCACATTTGGACACGATAAGAATGGTTTTGGCAATTGCAGCTCAAAACAAATGGCCTATTTATCGTATGGATGAAAAATCAACATTCTTGAATGGTTTTCTTGAAGAAGAAGTTTATGTAAATTAGTCAAAAGGTTATGAGATTAAAGGTCATGAAAGAAAGGTGTACAGGTTGAAAAAAGCACTTTATGGTCTCAAGAAAGCACCTAGATCTTGGTACAACATGATTGATTCTTATTTGATACAAATGGTTTCAGTAGGAGCAACAATGAGCCTACCTCATACATCAAGATCAATGAGAAAGGTAAAATTTTTATTTTTTATTTATATGTGGATGATTTAATCGTCACTGTAAATATATCTACAAATTCATTCAAATCAGCTATGAAGAAAGAATTTGAGATGACAGAGCTAGGCCTCATGTACTAGGTTTTGGGAATTGAAGTTCAACAATCAGAAGTTAGAGTTTTTATTTCACAAGAAAAGTATGTTAACGATGTTTTGAAGAGATTTAACATGTTGAATTTCAAGCCAATGCCAATACCAGTTGCAGTAGGTTTGAAGTTAAGAAAATATGATAGCGAATCATTTGTAGATCCAACATTGTTCAAAAGGATAGTTGGAAGTCTCATGTATTTGACAACCACAAGGTTGAATATTATGTATGGTGTGAGCCTCATCTCAATGTTTATGGAATCTCCAAAAGATTCACATTGGCAAGCTGGAAAAAGAATTTTTAGGTATGTATGTGGAACTAAGAATAATGGAATTTTTTATTTAACATAAAATGAGTTTAAACTCATAGGTTACATAGACAAGTGATAGTGTCGGAAGTATAGATGATAGAAAAATCACATTCGGCTATGCTTTTCACTTTAGAACAGGCGTAGTTTTATGGGCATAGAAGAAGTAGCCCATAGTCACACTATCTTCAGTAAAAGTAGAGTATGTATCAACAACATGAGTAGCATGTCATGTTGTTTGGATGAGAAGAGTGTTGAAAGATTTGAGGCAGAATCAAGAGGATGCTACAGAATTTTTTGTGACAACAATTCAATAATAACATTGGCCAAAAATCATGTTTTTCACAAGAGGAGCAAGCATATAGACACGAGGTATCACTTCATCAGGGAGTTGGTTAACAACAAGGAAATTTGTCTTGAATTTTGCAGATCTAAAAATTAGTTTGCTGATATCTTTACGAAAGCTTTGGGAAATGAAGTTTTTGAGTATTTAAGAACTTATTTGGGAGTTTGTGATCCGGAATATTTTAGATCTGGAAGTGTACACTCAACTCCAGAAAAATAAAAGCTTGAAGGTAAAAATTAAGGGGGAGTGTTAGAAAAAGAGTAATTTTGCCCCTAGAAAAGCAAAAAGCAGTTTGTTTTTACATTCTTTTATTTTTGAGTTTAGTTTTAGATTTTCCTAAGTTTAGGATAAGTTATTAAAGAAAATAAATTGAAAGCTTTGTATTGCACAAAAGCATGTGATTTTTAGTTCTATTTTTAAGAGTTGAGTGTTTTTTATTAGATGAAAGCCATCTATTTATTAGAGGGAATTGTAAGTGTTTTTATGAAAAAATACATTCAGAGACTATATTGAGCTGAAGCTCTGACAAGGAAGGAGAAATATATGCACATAAGTGTTGATCTACGTTTGCAATAATTTGTTTTATTTGCAATTCTTTATTTTATTTCTGTTAGTTGTTATTTTATGTGCCTAATTTCAACAATTCTTATTGGATTATTGTAAGATCCTCTCCATTTTATAATTGACAATTGAAAAACATCATCGCATGTAATTATAACCATGTCTACCAAGGATTTCATGTAAAGTAGTATTGTGTAATCATCATTTCATATACAAGTTGTTAAGCTAATATTTTGATGTTCATATACTTGACAGACCTAATACCCTGGGGTTACTAGGTAGAATAGTGTGACTACTAACAACAGAAATTGAAAACCATGGAGAAACTACATCTGTATGACCCCTCCAAAAATCTTGTGGCTAAGATAATGCAAGAAATAATGGCTCCCCAACATGCTGGAAGGAAACAAGAAGCAATATGCAGGCTCAAAATACTTGAATGGAATTATGTGTTTTCATGGTTGACATTCTTTGCTGTGCTAGCTAGCTCAAGGAAACTCTACTTTTTATCTTCAAAACACCATTTAAACATATGGAAGATGATACAATTCCTTTCATTTATTTTATTGATCTCAAAATCACAAAATTATCAAGTGATTTGTTCAAAATCCTAATTTATAGCTATTTCGGTATAATTATGGGATATGTATGTAGACATCTAAAATGTCAACATGCTTAGTTACAACTAATTTTTCCCACAAATAACATCATCATTCCCATATAATAATTAATCACAAGTGGTTAATTATTATTATTAATCCATTTTATCACACTCCATTTTATCATATTTCCCCCTTTAATCATTTATCGAATATCCCAACATTTCATCATTAATCATTTTTATCCATGGTTACATCCCATTTTATAATTAATCTCATTAATATATTATTATATCCTATTATCCTATTTTAATTCTTCATTAATATTTTATAGGAATTTAATATTCTTACATCTCACCTACCACCTACTCTACACATCCCTACACCTAGCCTTTCCATGTAACCTCATCCCTAATAATCAATAATCAACCTAATCTAATCTTAATCTAATCATTTACTCCACCTCTAAATCTAGAAGCCTCTCTAACCTTCTCCTTCCATTGAATTTTTAATTCAATGGAAGTTTTTTCCCTCCATGAAATTTAAATTCAAATTTTAGAATCCTTCAATCCTCTCATCAATTTCCAACCATTGATCCTCATCCTACTTGGATCAATTACTACTATCCATTCTCCCATCCGCAAGCTATATATAAATTGAGCTCTCCTCCTCCATGAGACCTAGTTGGAAGGTGTTTCATAATCTATAGCAATCTCTTTATTCTTCAATCATTCAATCATTCAATCTTCAATCATCAGATTCAATCAACCCATCCTTCATCAAGCATTTAGTAATCAAGTTATCAAGGGGAGGTCCTACTCAAATAATCTAACAAAATATGAAGCAACCAATCAAGAAATCCAAGAGCAAATCCAACACATCAAAGGAGGATTTTGCAATCTTGTAGGTAAGTACAGGTATAATAGGGATCTCTCCTTTTTTCAATCCATTGCTCTATCTAAGGTTTTGTTTGAGAAGATTAGATTAGGGAACAAGTTTTCTTGTTTTCCTCCTATTTACACAACTAATATTTTCCTGCATTACATTTTTTGTGCCCACTAGTGGGGCTTACCCCCCAAAAATTTAATTGATTTTACGTAGAATTTGTTGTTAAAAATAAGTTGTTCAAATTTGGAAATTATTCATTGAGATTTGCACTGTAAAATTTCAAATTTTCGTAGTTGCCTGTATCAGATGTATATTCCTTGTCAACAATGCATTTGTAGCTCTATCAGTGCATTTGCATACAGAACATCGAATTTGCATGAAGAACAACACATTTGCATACAAAAATAGTGCATTTGCACACTTAACAATGCATTTACACACATAACAATGTATTTGCACACAAAACATCACATTTGCATGTAAAGTGGCACATATGTTATAAATTGGCACATTTGTTCTGTTTTGGCACATTTTTAATGTTCACAAGATTAATTATTGTTATTAATCCATTTTATTACATAAACTTCAATCATTTTATTTTGCATTCATTTTCTTTCATTAATCATCATTTTTTGTGTGTCCTCTTTTAACACAAGCTTGTTCATACTCCTGAAGGTAAAATCGTGTATGCCAAACTCCTCTCAATGTCCTAGGACGATCTTGAGGATAAAAAGTTTGATAGCCTTCCCATTTTTATTTTGTAGGGTCAACATGACGTAGAATTGATATCCACGCAGTCCTAGGGGTCTCATGACCGTGGGCTTCATCAACATGCACAAAGATACACCCCGTGTCTAGCGAGGTATATAAATTCTTGGACAATTGTTGTTATTAGGCTAAGAAAATTGGTTTTTTTAAGAGCGACGTGAAGTGAGGGGCTTCCATGTACCAATTCCCATACCTCAGACAATAATCTTCCAACACAGACTTGGGCCCCATGTACCACAAGGTATATCGGGGACGCCCCTAGAGAGATCATGAATCCTATATCTAGGCAACCTCTTGGCCACATATTGAGCTATAGTACAAGGATCCGTGGACATCATATTGCAAATAACAACATAATATCAACTTGTAGGGATTATTAGCAATACATACACTCAAAATTAGACAAAATTATATTAATGTGAATCGTAGCATCTGGGATCTAGTTTTTAAAATACTAACTTTTGTAAAAAATGGACAAGATTAGCTATATTAAACACTCAAAATTCAATGACTTGGTATTTTTTTTTAAAAACGCCGATAAGATTATAGTCCGTTTGCCCACAATTTGGATGACCAAAAATTGATATATATTTTTTTCCTTTGGTGAGAAGTTATATGCACTATCTATCTTGGGATGGATTTTATTTTATATTTTTTTTAGTAATATTTTATTTTTTATGATTTTTTCCGTGAAAGTGGTATGAAAACATAAAGAAAACAGAGCACTTTCTGTTTTCCCGCCATAACTTCATCAAAAAATATTGAAATCAAATAATTGTTTTTTAACATGTATATAATTTCACCACGGTTGGGATGGTATAAGTTTTATCACATTCTGATAAGTGAAACAAATTTTGCAGTCTTAAATGTAGACATAAACATTCACAGGAAAAAGTGTCTTAAAGACCTACTATTAGTAAAAAATTATAAAATGATATTTATCCTCTTCTATTCACTTTAAAATCAGTATTTCTACATAGCTAATAGTCTCCCCTATGCAATGGTACCATTTTTATGACATAGTTTTTACTTTTCGGCATGGTTCAAGTCCGCGGAAGACTAAATTTGATGTTTTGCTGTTTTTAATGTAAAATTCAGGATTTAATGTCCACTTAATTGTCCCCCAAATTGGTGCACTTACCCTTAAGGAGCTCAAAGGGTTTAGGGGTCTAGAAATGCTATGTTACAGGTCAGTGTTCCTTCATCATGTGTCAAAACATTGCTAAGGATAGAAAGGTTTCTTCTCTCTTCTAAGTCTAATTCAAGTTATTTGATGCCTCCATTAGTATGGGTATGGTCACAATGAATTTCCAAATATTTTTCCTCAGAAGAGAGTGATTGATAAACTCTGAAGGAAATATGTAACTCCATCAAGGAAAGGAAAACAATTGTAGCTCTATGAATCTCTAGAAAGTCTTAAAAAGGGTAAGAAGTGTTGGTTGAATCCATGACAGTGAAGATGAGTGTCACATGGTTTAGTGAAAAAACCCCAAGTTGAGTATAATATGTTGTTTCTAAAACCTACTTTAGTGGTGGTTGAAACATTAACAATATGAGGTTGTGGACAGTATATTTTTGTTCACCATGAAAAGAGCTTAGGAGATCACTTGTTTCTATGTTTGCGATGTATACCAAACACCCTGAACTGATGTTGTCACTCAAATTTCTATGTTTGTTACTCCAAAGTTGTTGAATGTGATCATGTGTCAAAGAATGAGTAGGTTGATGTTTTCTAAAGGTTGTGACCACAAAGTCTCAACAATGGTTCCTCCAACAGGCATCATGGAGGTCTCAAATATGTTGGTCAATGGGTGTTAATATAATGCATCATTATAAGTCAAAATATTTGGTGACTCAGTCAATTTAAAGTATCATGAAGATCATATGTTCAGTATAGTGAAGACACATGGTAATAATGAAGGTTTGTGAAACAAGGATCATTCTAAAATATGTTAAAATAGTGTACCATAAGAATGTCTTTAGAATCTGAGACCTCAGTTCTCCCTTTCAAATACCTAAAATGGATTTTACATCATCAAGGAAGTAGTATCATGGTCAAGTGAAGGGTAGAGAAACATGAGAACCTACATGTATAGCAATAATTCATGAGATGACCTCAATAAGTCTTTGATCTATGAGTACTAATAGATTTTATCCTTGATTTCTAATCTTCTCCTTTGTAGGTTTGTCTATATGGAGATAAAATGTGAAACAAGTGATATTAAAGGTATAATAGAGGATGTTAACTCTTAGGAAATATCAGAGATAAGAAGGATTTTATTTTGGTCCCACTGAAATGTAGCTTCGAGGTACAATATGACAGTGAAAATGTAAAATTTTGAGTACTATAACAAGATATTTGTTGTGTCATAGGTATGTATATCTCTCCATAGATGAAGATAAACCTTGATCTATAACAAGACAACCTTGATAATGAGTGGTGATATGTACTAATGTGGTATGATGTTTTTGAAAAACATCTAGTTGACTCAAGAAGGATGCTTTGAGTCAGAATGAGATTATAAACATTGAAGAAAATTTCAGGACTCTGTATAAGTAGTTGTGATCCTTCCAAATCTAAGAAAAAAGATAAGAGACTAAATATTTGCATTTGAATTAGTGATGTATTCCATTGATATAGGGGGATATATAAGGGATTATAGAATCTTGAGAAGTTTGGCTCAGATGCACTAAAATTGGAATTAAGCGATTCAAGTCCTAACAGTGAACTTGACAGTATTGGAGGAAATTTATGTTGACCTTAAGCATGATTTAAACCTATAAAGTTTCAAAAATCATGGTTGAATGAAAAATATGAGGTGTATCATCTGAAGGGGGATTTTCCATGTCCATTGGATCACTTTTTCTATTGTAGGAGTCAGAAAAGGAGAGATTTCATTCCCAAGGGGAGCTTATTAAGCATGTAAACCACGTTTGGCATTGTTTCCATTGTGAATTGTCTTGTGTTGTCATTTTTTTCATGTCTTGGATTCTGTGTTACCTTTGTCATAGATAGAAAAGGGGGAGAGATACACCAGAAACATGGTAAGAGTCATGTAAGTGTGTTAGTTATGTTGGTTTCCATCAATATTTCCAGAGATGGTTGCCATAAATGACAAAGGGGGATACTTTTGGCCATTGTGTGGTTGTGTTATCATTGATTTCAACCCCCATTGATCATAAAGGGTATCATGGTGTAGTATGAGTCTCCATGATTATTTATTCAGATGTCAAGCATGGATGTTGTGTGGTTTGGTGAGTTCAATAGTGTCCTGGTGCATAGTTGAGTATGTCAAGTCATGGTATGAGTCTTCTTGAGGTGATTGGGTGATGTAATGATTTCAAACATGGATGGTATGATGTGTCATGATATGGGTTTGTATGAGGTTAGTTTGGTCAGGTCATGAGTTTTCATGGTTGATTTAGGTTTTTCTAGGCTTGTTTCTAGCCTTAAAACATGAATAATGAGGTAGCAATATGAGATTCAGAGTGGATGAGTCTTATTAAAGAATGTAAATAGATTTATGATAGTGTACCTGAGGTGTGTGATGAGTTTTAGGTTAGAATTCATAGGTTAGATGCATACTTGAGGTCCTTTGGAAACAACATATGAGAAACATGAAGTTTGACATAGGTAAGTCATTGTGATTGGAGAGTTTGAGATGAATTTTGGATATGTGGTGAGATTTAGAAGCTAGAGTATTTTTTCATGGTGTTTTATGACAAGTTTCAGTTAAAAGTGCTAAAGAAATTTGAAGTAATGCAAGTTTTGGTGAAACTGGGTAAGTTGTAGTGTGATTTTCAAAGCAAATTTAGACCTTCTAATGCTCGTTGTGAATTGTATGATTTCCATGCGGACCTGATATATTTTGAAAATATTGTTAGGTCAGTTATGAAGGTTTAAAAAAATAATGAGGTAGTTTTATCATCGCGTTTTTTATGAATGATCATTAAGAAGATAAAGTGGTTTGAAACCCTAGTTAAACCCTAGCTAGGAGCATCTTGTAGAAAAGTGATTATACTAGTCAATTTTTTATTAGTTCCTCAAAATTTATGATTTAATGTTGTAGAGGACTCTTCCAAGTTTCCAAAAAGGTATGATAGTGCTTGTAACAGTATGTGAGCCCCACCTGAAAATGTAAGTTTCTAAAGAGTTGCAGTTTGAGGAGAAAGTTTCCAAATGAGGTATGAACTAAATTTATGTTGTGTTATTTATGTGATTTTTTTTTATTTCCATGAAATATTAAGGTCATGGTGATGGTGAAAAATTTCAAGGTGTTCCCTATTTAGGTTGGTTGATCAAAGGGCAGTTTTGGAGCAGTTAAAAGTAGAGTTCGGTAAAATGGGCATAACACGAGCTACAAGTGAAGTTAGGAGGTTATTAAAGTTTTTATGGAAAAAGGATTAAAATATAATTCCATTTATATAATTTTTTATTTATTATGATTATTTTTTCTATGGTTTCTAGGTCAATTTGTGGATAATAAGATTTTTGACTATCTAGGACATTACTGTTTTTACTGAAGAATTGAATTGGTTGGAGCATGAGATGGATTTGGTGATTCTTAATATCACCTGTAATGTGAATATGGATTAAATTTACATAAATTTAATCCATTTTAATGTCTTTAAAGTTTATAGAAGTGTGTTAACTAGTTTCTTTTTGGAAATAGATTTTTGGGCAGCATGTTTTGGTGAAGACAAAAGTGGTTGTGGTTTGAGCAAGTGGTTGTTTCAAGAGCTATAAATTTCCTAGATGTGTTTTAAATTTATTTACATTCCCATAAATTGTTCACATGCCATATTTTAGTTCATCTATAGGGGTATTTAGGCCCAAATTTAGATTCATGGTGTTATAAGCAGCTATTTGGTGAAGGTGATTAGCTAATGGGCCCATTAAACGATATAATTTTATTGGTATATGGTAATTAAAAAAATATATGATGTGTAAATGTTATTTTTTTTTTTATGATTTTTAGATCTTGGGTAAAATATTTTTGGGATTAGGAGATTTTTGTCATCCCAATGCAAGGATTTTGAGGATTATTAGTGCATGGAAAGTGTGTTTTGGCTAGATAGACCTATTTGGGTCATATGTGACTATTGTAATAATGTTATTTTAATTTTATAAGGGTTTATGGGTCCAATTTATCATGAGGGACTGATATCTTTCATGTTTTAAGAAGAATTACATATAAAAGTGACGTTTGAGCTCCATTTGAGAGCTAGTCTTGCATGGGTGAAAAGTGAAACCCATAGGTGAGTGAATTACAGGTATGAAGGAATTATTTGAAGGAATATAAGATGTGTTTCAGGTTGAGCATAGTTTTATATAATTTTTGTAATATATTAGAAGCAAGACAAGTTGAGAAGGAAGAAGATATTGCAAGTTTGATGTCATAGCCCCTATGAGCTAGGGTTTGTGAGCTGAATATGTTGTGTCCATCAATTGTGGTAGCAGCAATATCAGAGATAAAACATATTTAGGAGGCTAAGTTTGTGATTAGTCATCCTAGGGGTTGTAGTCTCATTATGGAGTTGGTGCCTCACTAAATTAGGGGTTGGTGTTCCTTATAGGGTAGGTGCTATATTAAACTAGGGGTTGATGCTCCTTCTGAAGCTGGTGCTTCAGTAAATATCTTTTATTTTTGTAATATAAGTAGATTTTAAATTGGTTTTATTCCACATGAGGTATTTCCACTTATATCTTGTTTCTATGAGCTTTCTTGCATGTGTTATGGTTATCTGATTGTATTATGCACACTTAATATGTTATGGTTGAATGTATGTTAATTGATGGATGTTAATGTATGATGAAATAAATGGTAAATGAATTGAAGAAATTTTAGGATTGATTCACCCCCCTCTATATCCATTTTTATTCCAACACATATGTCATCATCCTCTCCATCCACTTCATATCCTATAGACAAAAATATTTTCACTAATATGAAACATCAAGGAAAAGTATCAGACATCCGTGAACAAGGAATTCATGAATCCATTTCCCCATCATCAAAATCTAGGTCATTTTGGATTAGGGTATAAACCCATCACTAATAACATCCCTCCCACTAATCCATCGCAACCCATTTATACCACTCCTCTTATTGATCCTACCATCCCAACCAATCAACCCAAACAAAAATCATTTAACCCCCCTATAACTACCAAAAACCTAAAAATGGATTGAGAACCTAATTCGTCACTTGTGCATAAATGCTCTTTCCTTCCCACCCATCCATATTGCATACAAAATCCAAATACCTTTTCATCTAATCCATTCTTATCATCACATCCATTAATATCCTCTATGAATCTAATCATTTGAACACTATATCAACTTACCAACACATGTTGTAAGACAATAATACCTACTACAACCATGTGACATTGGTTTCTCATTACCTCCAACATTCAAGAAAAATTATCCTCCTACAGATCCATGCAATTTAACACACTTAATAAACTTGTTGTGAATAACCTTCGGTGCATCTTTTTAAACTCTAGACAATGTCATTTCCATGCTCATTTCCATCCCCCATCAAGCTACTAATGATTCTTAAACCTTTAGAGTTCTCAATAAAGTGGAACCTCTTTATGCAAATAAAACCAATATCCAAAATTTAAAATCATATCAAAATTACAAATGTAAAATAAAATCCACCTCAAGACTCTCTCTAAGTATGTTTCCAGCAACTCTACCGAGGATATGGATGTCTGGCTAGTAGTAGCGAAATGTTGTGACAAGAATCAGATGTATCTTTGTTAGGGCGATGAAAGCCTGGCTGGAAATGAAGCAATGCAAAAATTAATTTTCCATTAACCTTCCATCAACATACCTGACTTAATCACATACTACTCATCAACTCTTCACTTAGAACAATAATTAACCATCACAATCACACACAATTTGATCTCGAAGAGACATAGGGCTTGTATGTTTCCATGTATTGTTTAAACCCTAGTCATTGATTAAATAAAATATGGAATAATTTTAATTAGTCTAACTAGGAATAACAGTAAATAAATATAGAAACTAACTTAAGTGACTAAAAAAGTAGATATGTGAAACCCTAAAGTACAAAGACAGTTAGAAAGAACTCAATTGATTCAACCATCTTGCTGGATTGTGTCACAGATATGGCTGGAGAAACAAGAGGAGGAAAAGATTGTTCTAAGGTCTAGAAAAATGTAGATCTAGGCAATCTTAATGGAGCAATGCACTTGGATAGGTATAGGGGTTTCCTGTAGGCACTCTGGTATGAGATATGGGTGTCTTGGCTTGTGAAAATGATTTGTAATCTTCCTTTGAGGTGTCACTTGATGGTTTCCTACCTTCTCTTCCTATCATAATAGCTTCTTGGGACTATGCAGTATGTCACTAGAAATCCAAAATGAAGATGAGACTTGCAAAACCCCAAAAAAAACATCAAACCCTAAAAAGGAAAATTGCAAATGAAAGGGGTCAAATTTTCCTCAACTTCCACAATGGCGGACTTACTAACTGAGTGTTACAACTACATATCAGACCTGATGTAGTTCTATGTGCTTGTGCCTGTAATCATTCCCTAGGTGCTCTTGTGCTAGTCACACTTTTTGAAAGTAACAAGTAATAACTATGTGTAGAAATGTAATAGAATGGAGGATGGAATAGAATAAAATTCCCTCCTATGAAGTGTGATGTAGATGAACCAAACATGTTCCTTGTTATGGGGATAGATGGATGCAAATAGACCCTTTGATAGATGCAACCTTAGGAGATGATAGTATTGCTAAGTGCTTGGTCCCTCATTATTGTTTCATAAATTTATATTTATATGGTTCTCTTGTGCTAATTTCATAATTAAATCTGAAGAGGACGAACACAAGAAATATGAAATGTTCAAATAGATAAAGAGTGCCCAAAAAGTGGTGGGAAAGTGGGAAAATGATCAGGGTGCTTGTTGGCACCCTAGTCAAGGCTAAAATTATGGAAAATGACATAAATAGACTGGGAAAGTATGTGTTGGAGGTTGGAAGTGACGACAGAAAGCAAAGTAAAAATGGCCAAAATATGGGGGTTAATTAGTAATTTCTTCACTCAAAAACTATATGAATAATAGTTTGAGACCAAGACTAAATAATGCATAAAGTGCATGATTTGTTTGTCTACAGTCACAACTTTTATTTTAGTCCAAATTTTTCATTACAACATGCATCATTAGGCTCATATTTTGTTCATCACTGATGTTATTTTCCTTCCATCCATCACATTCACATCCTTCTCCCTTAGGATTGAACACCTGTGGCTAGACGATGATCATTTCCTTTTCATCCAATCATCCTCATGTCCATTTCAAACTATTATCATCATGACTAGGGATAACTTTACTACTATCTGTTATGGGCATCATCCATTTTAAATACCCCTCACTTCCCATCATACCCTACACCTGAGGGAAAATCAAATCCATCCATCCATCCACACACGCCACCCTATTTTACATTTGGGGGCACACAACATATATCCCTCCATATCTCTTCCCTATACCTCAGGGCATATCTTATCATCTTCCATATCCCCCATCTTATCATATACCACATTATTCCTTTCTATCTATCTCCCATCTCACATCCCATCTAATCCTAACCAATTAACCCATCCTTATCATATCCAACCTATCCAATTTCTCTTAATCCTTCCCTTTTATCCTACCTAAACACGCTTTGGGACTTATCAAAGAAATTCGCATCCCACCTTACATCCACTCCCATGCCCCCCACAAAAAATCCAAACTTCCAAAAATCTAAACATCCAAAATAAAACATCAAATAATATAAACATCCACAACCCTAAATCTAAAAATCCTAAACATCCAAAATCCAAATCAAATAATCTAAACATCCCAAATCCAAAATCTGAAATCAAAATGTCCATAATCCAATATCTAAAAATCTAAACATCTAAAAATCAAAACATATAAAATATACAAAACTGTAACATGTGAGTTTTTTTCATGTGTGTGTTTTTGCTTGCTTATTTGTTTGCATTTGATATTTTGGCCAATGATATGAGGCCTAAGTTTTATTCTTTTTATTTTCCATGACCGATGATATGGGCCCACTTTTTTTGGTCCAATGATATGAGGACCTTCTTTTTGCATTAATCTGTCCAATGATATGGGGACAAGGGCATTTGATAATTCATTCATCATAATCTTTATACCATGGTGCATCTTGCTCTATGCCACATTAATCACATTGCTAATTATGATAATAGTGGGCACTTTATGGTAGCACACCCCCTTATATCATCATATTTTAGCCTTATCATCATCCACACCTCATCCTTGTCACTATCTAACTAACTATCTACCCTCCTCATCTTCTCGTCCAATCAATCAAATATCCACATCCAAATCTTCTCATCTCACATCCAACATCCAACATCCTCACCCCTTGGATGGCGCATCTTCTAACATTCCCTCATCAATCAAACTGGAAAAATATTTCTCATCACTTCATCAATCATCATCCTAATCTTGTCCTCTCATCCAAATCGATCCAAAAATCAATCCTCCCAACATCCTTAATATTCTAAATCTGACCTCCTCTTCTTCCTATCCCATCAATCATTCCTCCAATCCAGCATCCTCTAATCCAAACTCCTCAACCCCTTTATTGGGGCATCTTAGAATCCAACAAATATAACATTATCAAATCCAACATCTTCAAATCTAACATCTTCAAATTCAGTATCCTCAAATCTAAATCCCAAATCTTCAAATCCTACCCCCTTGAATTAGGCATCTCAAAATATAACATATTCAAAAAATCCTCAACACCTACCCGCTGACTGGGACATTCCTATAATCCTAAATATTTACCCTTGTAATACATTGTTGACTAGGGCATCTTCTAATCCTAAATCCTAAATCTTAACCCTTGTCATACATTATTGACTAGGGCATCCTATAATATGAAATCCAAATCTCTTAAATTTTATAATCATTATCCTCTAAATTTGTAAACCCTCTAATCCTCTAATTCTCTAAATCCTCTCATCCTCATCCACAAAATACTCAAATATTCTAATCCTCTAATCATGTATCCTCATCATCAATCCTCAATCTAATCTCAACCCCATTTACTAGGGAATCCTATCATCCAACCCCTTCAATCAATCTTCTCATCCTCTAATCCTCTCTAATCAACTAACTTGTGCCTCTCCTCTTTTCGAGTGCTTACTCACCTTGTTCCTTACTACCTAACCCCTAAAGGGGGCATCATATCATAATCATATTATCTTCTTTTTCTTTTAATTTTCATTTCTAAGAAATAACACTTCAAAGAGGGGAAAATGTAGATATCTAAAATGTTGAAATGCTTAGTTACGACTAATTTGTCTCCCAAATAGCATCATCATACCCATATAATAATTAATCGCAAGATTAATTATTATTATTAATCCATTTGATCACATTTACCCTTTATAATTTATCTAACATTCTAATTTTATCATATTTCCCTTTTTAATCATTTTCATCCATTATTACATGCCATTTTATCATTAATCTCATTAATCCATTATTATTACCTATTATCTTATTTTAATTCTTCATTAACATTTTATATGAATTTAATATTCCTACATCTCACCTACCACCTACTCTACACATCCCTACACCTAGCCTTTCTATGTAACCTCACACCTAATCATCATTAATCAACCCAATATAATCCTAATCTAATCATTTTCTCCACCTCTAAATCTAGAAGCCTCTCTAACCTTCTCCTTCCATTGAATTTAATGGAAGATTCTTCCCTTCTTGGAATTTGAATTCAAATTCTAGAATTCTCTATTCTAGAATCCTCCAATCCTCTCAACAAATTCCAACCATTGATCTTCATCCCACTTAGATCAATCTCTACCCTCCATTCTCTTATCCACAAGCTATAAATTGAACTCTCCTCCTCCATGAGAGCTATTTGGAAGGTGTCTCATAATCTATAGCAATCTCTTTGTTCTTAAATCATTAAATATTCAATAATCTAATCCAATCAACCCATCCTTCATCAAGCATCTAGCAATCAAGTTATCAAGGGGAAGTAGCTACTCAAATAATCTCACAAAATCTAAAGCAACCAATCAAGCAATCCAAGACTAAATCCAAAAAATCAGAGGAGGGATTTGCATTCTTGTAGGTAAGTGCATGTATAATCTCTTTCCTCTTTTCAATTCATTACTCTATTTGAGGTTCTGTTTGAGAAGATTAGATTAGGGAACAAATTTTCTTGTTTTCCTCATATTTACATAACTAATAATTTCTTGCATTACAATGTACAAAAAGGTTTTGTTTAAAATGCCTTGGAATATTTCAATAATAATGGAATAGGATATGACAATTTACCAAATCATTATGGAAAAGGGAATTTTATTAGTCATTGTAATTACAAGTTTCCTTGTAGATAATCACCCTCTCAAAGCATTTTACTAAGCCATAATCATATTGTGGCCACTGCAGTAGCTTACAAGGAGATTGCGCCCAAAATTATGCTACCTTTGGTTATTCTTCCTAACCTTGTTGTGTGAAAAAAAAAAATGGGGTGACATTTCTACCCACATCCTCCCAGCTATAAAAAAAATAAGAGTTCAAAAAATTCCTTGTACCATTCTCCGAGGTGTGCTCATTTGTATTGCCTGTTAAATGCTATGTGTGGAGATTATTATTCATATGGTTATTATTTTTGGTGAGATCTCTTGGTATCTCAGATAGGTTATGGCTATGGTTGCGGTTGTCTATGCAAAGAATAACATCAACCAGAATTCCCTTTCAAAGGACATACTCGATGGCGCATAAATTTTTCGTTTCATGTTTGCAGTTCCTTTGCTATGCTCTTAGCTTTTACATTTTTCACACTCTTCTAAAAAGTATACTTATTAACATGTATTCATCAAATGTGGTAGTTTTTTATATTTTTGCAAAGTGTTTGACAAATTGACTATGACTAAATGTCTTCTCATGGAATATGATAATAGCTAACATGCTATCAATGTGTTCAAGCTACGCTCTCTCATGATAAATAGATAAAATGTATCTAAAATTTGGATTAGTTGGTATCCTAGACTGTCATATATCATTCCCAAATTAATTAACAAAAAATATTAGGATGATCAATAATGCAGGTGTTCATTTTTACGGAAAAATCCCCTACTACCCACCACTGTGACACAAACAAAAACAACTATAATCACTCAAAAAGGCTTAGAAAATTCCATGTTAATGCATTGGGTAGGTGTAAAAATATACTTTACAACCTTTTTGAGCATCCTCCTAGCATCTTTCAGGTTAGATAGAAACTCTTTTGTGTCTCTATTAGATTAGACAACATTTAAAGGAGCAAAGCATCTTTACGCAATTAAGCAGATCCAACCAAAGCATACATAGAGTACTATTTAACCTCAACAAAACTCAATGCTTTATAGTGCTCTTGTGTAAAGGCGAAGAGGTTATATTGACAACTAATTTATGGGTTGTACTTGGATTGGATAATGGGGTGGTCAGAAGGTTGTGAGCTTGTATACAATTCAGACTCGCAACCCCCAAAATCTTCATCCTTTGTTGTTGTGAACTTTAACAAATACTACAACCCCTCATGGAACATCCTCCACCCAATGCATTTTTCACTTCCTCTTGTCACACATGGAAATCGTTGATATATCTCACTTAGAAAATGCATGGGGTATCACCATTCACAAGGTGAAGAGGAGAGAAAAAATCGTTGTAATGAAGTTTCCCTCATTTGCAAGATATTTCAATTGAACTATATGAATAAAAAATTCCTAAAGTTTGCATTATCATTCCATCAACAATAATACAACTCTAACTAACTTTATATTGAACTCTTCTCTAGCATAGTTTGCAACACATGTGCAATTGCTAGTGATATCCCTCATTAAGTTGGTCTTACTTCTCGATGTAAATTTAGAAGATTAATCTTTGAAGTCTATTTAACATTTAAAATTTACCAAGACACAATATCATACGTGCATCATTGACCATCCTTTTAACTAGCTCCACTTTCACATGTAAATGTAATAGATTAATGTTTAAAATATATAGTGTGAAATATAATGTATTATTAAACATGGATACTGAATTCAACAAATATCGTGACTCAAAGTTACAAACTTTTTATTAAAAGTGCAAAATTTTATCTATCAGTATCTCATATGCAACCAAGACTCCAAAAAGATGTTAATCTTTGCATATGAGGGCATAACACAAGATTGGTGTTAGGAGAAGGGGAAATGTAGCTGCATGTGGCGCAATAATACGATCTGGCTAAGGAATAACATTTCCTAGACTAAGTCTTTCCAAAAATATGACGTTTTTCAAATAAAAGTCCTTGAAAACACTTTTGCAATACTAGGACTTCCTAACCCGAGTCTTATAATAGAAAATATTATTCAATTGTTAGCCTCTAAATAGATGTCTTACTGCTCAAAATAGGATATATTGTTGAACATTGATGTAACTTAGAATTGTTTCTATGACTCAAATAAACTTCAACCTCAAATAACAAAATAATAACACACAATGCATTAGTATGTAGGATAGGAAATATCTATACATACATGTTTCCATCACTAGGGGATGTGATTGTATAAATAAAATTAACTTATTTTTGGAAGTGACTCGGTGTCAAGAAAAAGGACACTTATGATAGGTTTGATAACACCACACACCTTGCTCAAAGAAGAATATTGGTTTTCATTTTAATATTAATTTTTCCATTTTTATCTATAATGCATAATATACCTAAAATAAAATGTGTAAAATTTAAAACATGATAGTTTTCCTAGATGTTTTTTTTTTAAATCATTATATGTCATATATTAATTTTCACTTTTTAGTAGGATACGCGTGTATATTTTTAATTGCTTTATGTTAAAGCCTTTAACTTTGATAAATTTGCAGTATTTGTACTAATTTCAAACCATTTAATGGATCCTATAAGACAAGTTCACTAGGAAATTTAAAAGTTGTTAATTTGTTCTCTAAATAAGTAACTAAAATCTTGAGAAAGAGAAGTTAATTATGAAATAATTTGTAGAAAATGGTTTTGGTTGGATGTATATGTCAAAAATGCATTTGTATATATGTATATCAAATACAGGTGTATAGAAATTGGACACCGAGTATTGATCAAAATTACCACAAGGATTATAATCTTATGGACTATCAAGTAAGGACGAATATAAAAAGACTATATAACAAGAGTTTTTAAGTAAGATTATGCATGTTGGCAAATTTTTAACAAAATTATTCTCTAAATGTAGAATATTCTCCAATATGACTCACTATAACTATAATCCCCTTAAATTTCACTCATGTAAGTATCATGTTCAATATCCTCAAAAAGCCCCCTTTTCCTTTCTCATTTTATATCTTTTTTTAATTCATCCTTCCATGTTTAGTCATCACGTTGCACAAAGTTTTTTTTTATAATAGATGAATTAGATGTATTATTTGTTAGACATGGGCATTGTACGCTGGAAAAGCGACAAGCGAGCATGGGAATTTACAAGTAACTCTTCCGCGTACCCGACCTCCTGAGGTCGTGCCGAGACAGCCGGTGGGGATGGAATATGTGTGGTACGCAGTCAAACTAGTTAGGCAATCTGATGTCTTCGACACGCACTAATGGAATTTGTGAATCTAAGGCAAATAAGGCCTTCCTAACCTGAACTGGTGTGATAGATTGATCGGCAAGGATGACTACTCGAAGGATCCAATCAATATCGAGCTCTGGTGTTATTCAAACTATGGGTTGTGGTATACGTGGAAAATAGCCTAGGATAGTTTCGTATATGTTTCCAGAAAGTGTCATAGAGTGGATGATGGCTATTGTTGTTTTTATGGACGGTTCTCTGGCCTAGTCCAGAATTATTTAGCTTTGTTAGCTGCTATATCTAACAGGGATAATTGTGTGATGATGATAGGTGGAAGTGGAGTAGATCTAAAAACTAGTGTGCATAGGCCAGCATCTATGTCTGATTTACTTATGGCTTCGTTGGCTTGCGGGATTTGTGGGTCACAACCATAGAATCGTAGTTGTTGTGGACCTGCTATGGTCATGTATGAATTCAGTCCTTGATCCCTAGTATCCAATAATCATATGCTTTCTCAGCCTCTATATTCAAAATTAACAGTTGTGTGATTTTCTCATAGTACCTTACAGGCGTTCTCGCAACCTGAATTCTTAGGCTAGTATCTATGTCTGTGAGGGTGTCTATTGGATCTGGTTGTGGGACCAAAGGATCACAACCGAACAATTACTCTCTTTCAAACCCTTCTACAATCATATGGATATTTTTCTAGGGTGATCTGTAGTTTGGTTGATTCGACCAAAACGTGTACGCTTGGTCGTCTTCTATGTTTAATCCCCTCAACTGAGAGTTGATCTTCTACAAGTCTGTTGTTGTTTGGAAGACTTGGATCCTAATATTTTGATCTATGTCAACTATTGCAGTGACAAGATTGGGTTGAGGCACGATTTTCTCGAATATATATTCCCTGGGCTCCCTGGGTCCCGTGATTGTCATACAAAAGGGCAATAATGTAAAACGAACTGTAACAAAGTGAAATTTAATTACTTGTAGTGTATCTATAGCATATATGACTTATTTTTGTATTTTCTGATGAATTATATGAATTTAAGAAAACATCGATTTAAAATATCTAGAATTGACAGCTAAAATAATAACTTAAAACAAACAAAATAACCGAGTGTAGCTATTTGTCTGTGTAATTTGTAGATCTATTCTAAACAATGAAATAGCTTATCTAATCTATTTGCAAGACCCTTGATCCTACCTCAGAAGTGAGGATTGAATCATAGTTTCTCAGAAACTATCAATTCCCACATCTTCCCTGTCAATATCGAGAGTAGAAATAACTTAAATAGAGCAATTAATTACTCTTTTAGATATGATTCTAACTAGAACTTTGAAAGCTAGAACCTGGATTCTGCAGAACAGTGGAAAATCCGACGGTGTGTGTAACTTTGTCCCCTAAGTGTGATCTCTTCGTTCTTTCGTGCTCACGTGGATCCAGAAAAGTGTGTAATGCTTGCATCAATAGAAGTAGATATTGGAACAAGGGACAACTTAGAATATAGATTGAATAGAACGCAAGTAGGAGAGGGATAGTGCAATATTACAAAGCTTGGCTTATGTAGTTCCTAGCAGGATCTATTGTGAGTCATGCAACATAATGCATCCAGAACCTGAAACTATCCTGTTTGAGGAGCAAAACCTGTAACTTTTAATGGCTTCCTACTGAAAATAAACTATTCTACTCCAATGGATTGGATAGAGATGATAACAACACCTACACAAGATGGATATGTGGCTTTCTAACTGCAGAATAACACTAACTAGGCATGCAATGAAAGAAAATAAGAACTCTAAGCAAATTGAAAACTAAATCTATTGCAAAGAGAAGTTCAGAGGCAAATTTGAGGGGCCATTTGCTTGAGCACAAGCCATCTATTTATAGCATTTGCATTTACCCAAGGTAAAAACCAAATTGAACTCTTAAACTATAAACAATGCAAAACACTATTCTAGGGGACCAAAAACATAAATGCAAGCTCAAGGTGGTGAAAAAAGCTAGTGAATTGTTGATTTTTACGTGAGTTACGTCAAAAGAACGTTTTGGAAAATGCGTGCAGGACCGCCATTCTGAGTAGGGTGGCGGTTACAGAACCGCTGCCCTGACCAGGGCGGTGGTCACGAGACCGCCGCCCAGTCAGGGTGACGGTTTCGTAACTAAAGAGAAAAAAACCAAGAAAAGTGGGAAAAGAGATAAAAACAAAGCACACGGGGGATAAGCGGGGCATGCGGGATGTTAACACACACTTGGAGAGATTTTCTGGATCCTGAACACCTTGCGAGGAGACCTGTATCATCATTGGGGAACATGTTGAGTTGTTATGACAGTACAGTACCTTAAAATTTTGGGGACGTACATATTGTCCCCTCGGAGAATCGTTTTAGCCATGAAGAGGCGTAAAACAGTGGGTCTGAGTATGGCAGTCTCGAAATGGGAAGTTAGAGGTTATACCAGATATATCCATGTGTCGAAATGACATCATCCAAAATTCCTGCTACCTGCAAAAATGAAAAGAGAAATCAAGTGTAGATAGACACAATAGTTTGAAAAATAAACGCTAAAACAATAGGGAATGAGAACATACCATTTGTGCGGGGATAAGAACTTATCTCCGTCGACACTCCAAACCTGTGAAAAAGTCATTTAAAACAAATCAAGGCGTTATATATATGAAAGTGGGCCCATTTTCCTATTCATTTGTGCGAGTCGATTTGATTGATTTTGAGCTCTAGGACCCACAGTGACGGTTTCTTATGTGAGTAGAGTCGAAACATTTGTGACGAGATAACGATCATGCCTCCACGTGTAGAACATTGACCTGTGAGATCACAGGTTAGTTTTCTTCAGTTTATCGTTTTTACCCCCTTAAATTTGAAATATTAAATACTTTGTCATGGGGGGAAATTTTTGAAAATGCTAGTGTTAAAAGGTCCACCTAGGGGGGCGCCTATTGGGTAGGTTTTGTTTTTGGGTAAAATGGCCATTTTTTGCATTTTTTAGGCCTTTTAAGCTTAAAAACCCGCGTGGGTTTATGGACCATGACCGCTGCCCTGCCAAGGGTGGCGGTTACACGACTGCTGCCCTTAAGGCGGCGGTTACGAAACTACCTCCCTGCTCAGGGTGGCGGTTTTGAACAGAATGCAAAAGGAACATCTTTTTGAAAATGTTTTTGCTTTTCTAGCATTTCTACGTGTTTACATGATTTTTCCATTATTACTCGGATGCTAACTTGCTCTATTTTGTGTATTTTTGGGTGTATGCAGGTGAGAGAGGAGTATATCCGGTGGAGTAGAGAGAGAGTGTGTGATTGGCTCCCAGGGGTACTAGATGCCCTCTCACAGGATGAGGAGGACACTCTTCAGCGGGCTGGGATACTATGCATTTCACGTGTGCCCCACGTTACACCATCTAGTCACATCCTTTGTGACTTGTTCTCATACTGGGATGCAGATCGAAATACCTTCCGATTACCAGGGGTTTTGCGGTGAGTGGACTATTACATTGGAGGACGTCTATCACATTCTAGGGGTCCCAATCATCGGGAGACGACTCGCCCTAGAGATAGCAGGTTCACGGGCACAGATTGCACAGTGGGCTACATATATGGGAGATGCAGTCATCTCCATGGGGTCGAAGAAGGGGTTTAGAGTTCGATCCATTACTACTTTACCCATCCCCTTACTTCGCCAGGCCATTATGGGGATCCTTGCCTCGAGACTGATTGGGGACAAGGGAGGAGACACACTGTTATACTGCTGGTCCCCCATTATTGCACAGATAGAGGGACATAGTCAGATATATGCCTGGGGGGTAGACATTCTTGGGACCACCTACCATGACTTATACAGGGTGGTTCGTTTAAAGGGGCAGTCCTTGAGCCACCCGACCCTAGTCATGAGTTGGGTCTATGAGCACTTCATCCCCTATGGCAGGGGTGTGGAGGTGGCAGATCCTGGAGCTGTGAGGGCAGCCAGATGGACATACATGTTGGTGCTTAGAGAACCTCATCATCCAGTTGCTTCCCTGACTACTGCCAACATGGAGGACACACCATACCAGACTATGGTAGGTATATGGGGCGAGGAGGCTCTTACTTTGATCTCCTACTCCACGACAAGCCAACTTATTGATAGAGTGGGGCGAGTGGAGATGCACCCCTTTGGCCGAGTTCCTTAGCAGTTTGGTCTACCATACATGGGCATGCTTCCTCCAGTGGCGCCAGTATACAGATTAGTCCGTGAGGCCAGAGGGGGGCCTAGAGGCCGGGGTTGGACAGTGGTTACTCCTGGCGTTCCTATTGTAGCCAGGAGGATAGTTTGTGCCAGAGGGAGAGCCGGTGCGCCTCAGGCACCTTTGCTTCAAATTACTGCGGGTCCTACCCATAGAATCGATGACCCTATTGATATTGACTCCGAGTCTGAGGAGTTCACAGAGGGAGGGACAGAGGAGGAGACCGAGGACAGTGATCTTGAGTGGCATGATACTCAGGATATCATGCATGTAGAGAGGGCCGAGCAGAGTGCAGGGAGGGTGACTCTGGTTGCAGAGGAGCCACTCTCCTAAGGCCATGGCGGGGAGGACAAGTCCGTTGCGGGGTGCTACGTTGCTCCAGCCATAGGAGCAGCCCCTCAGTTGGTAGCGACATCTGTGGCAGGTGCTGACCCCAGCAACCCATCCTGGAGGCCTGGTGATCTGAGTAAGTACCCTCTCTCCCTTTTAATGTTTTTTTTAGCTAGGATCTCCTTAGCTGCCATCTTGTATTTCTAATTTCTTGTTTGGTTTCTAATTTTTTTCTCTTTTTTTTGCAGATACTGCCGATGAGTGGCGAGATTTGATTCGCAGGGTATGCACTGATACCCTGATGATCCCCATGGAGAGGACCCACACAGAGCTATCCGTGGACACTGGGGAGCCTTCAGTAGCCGGTAGACATACTGATGTCTTCACTCTAGTCTGGCACGTGGTGAGGATGGTATCGACCCTTCGCACAGAGTTAGAGGGGTATAGGACGGCTGAGCGCCTTATGAGGAGCCATTCTCGTGTTGAGACTATGGCTGCCCCTCAGGATCCTGAGCCCTCCGTACATGCAGAGCGCCAGCATAGCCGGAGCCCTAGGCATGGGTGCGCACCTTTAGAGGGGTCTCGTAGAGATTGAGAGGCCACTTGGCTCTCGTAGATTTTGTACTATATATTATTTTGTATATCCCGGGCTCTTTGAGCGTTTTGACCATGCTTAGTGCATGATGGCATTGTATATAAACATTGATTATTTATATATATGTATTCATTCTGAATCAAAATCTTGGCATTCATGGCTTTCTTTCTATGTCCAGTTTCCTCATGTATACTATGATGTATGTTTATATGTTTTTTAGAATGTATGCAATGGTGAACAAATTATGTAAGTGTTTTACTTTCCTTTTGTGTTTCATGATGCTGATATATGATAATGTAGATACAATGTGATTTTGAATCTTATTTTCTGTAAGCAATTTTGGATACTTCATGTTTGTTTTGGCAAAGTGGTGAAGACAAACTAATATGATGAGCAGATAAACCTACCCATATTCCTAACTCCATGCAACTAGTAAGATGCAAGGGATCATCACTGAGAGTTGGGAAGGGCGCAAGTTATGAAATGTGTTTGAAATGATATTGATGAAAGACAGACAAAGCTTTGGCGGAACCAAATTAGGATATCACAAGCCCACTCCATTCGAGTGACTTCATAGTTTTAGATGCAACCTACTTTGCGGTTTATCCAGACTTAGATCTTTAGATGGCCACATAGTAGACACAATCTGGGTTTTTAGGGATTTAATTCTCTTGGAATTTTGAGCATCTGATTCATTTGTTTTTGACTCAAAGCTTCAAGGTTTGAATTTTTTTCTTATGAACTTTTACGTTTGTTTGTCAAGAGGAACCCCTACACTTTGCCCCATGCTACTAGTAAGAAGCATGGGCTTATCACCATGGGTAAGGCATAGGCGAGTAAGGGAATTTCCATCCTTTCCCAACCCTACGTCACTAGTAAGAGACGCAAGCTCATCACCAAAGGTTGGTGGGGCAAGGAAATATGTAAAATTAAAATTTTTTGTTTGATCAATGTTTGACTTGTTTACTTGAGTAAAATGTCAGTATGTGCTTATTTCCAAAGAGACATATATATGGGATAGATGTGACACCATGAATCTTCTAGAATAGAGCATAGGCAAGACACATATCCTAAGAAGAAACCAAAAGTGAGAATAAACTTGCAGATTTTGGTATGGTTACCGTTAAGACTTTTTCATAACTAAATTTATTTGATAAAAGATTCGTGAAAATGGAGAAGTATGATTAGAGTGTTTATGCCAACAATATCATGAGTTTGTAATGAATTGCTTTGAGAATAGATTCCTTGATCACAATTTGTGTACGAAACAAGCAGACAAAATGATCCTAGTCTATATACAGATGCAATGTAGATATAAGCCTAAGAAGTGCTAGTTACTTACGCGTAGAATCATTTGAGGTGCAGGGAATTGACTGTTTCACCAAATTCCTCACCTTCTAGCGTACATAAGAGGTACGCACCATTTCCGTAGTCATTCATGACTCGGTATGGGCCCAACCATTTAGGCTGGAATTTCCTTCCTTCGCCGGTCTTCCTGTCGATCTGGCTGTCCAGCCTTAGGACTAGATCACCTTCATATATGTCACGTTCATAGACCCTCTTTTTATACTGCTAGAACATCCGGTCAACATAGGCTCTGTGCCACTATTCAGCATCTAACCTAGCTTCATCTAGGATTTCTAATTGGGAGAGACGTGTTTCTCTATAAGCGTCTTCATCCAGAATCCCTTGTAATGAAATACGGAGACTGGTTATTTCAACCTAAAGTGGGAGAACTGCCTTAGCCCCGAATACTAGCGAGAAAGGAGCTGCTCCTGTTGGTGTTTTTATTGAGGTTTGGTGGGCCCACAAGGTTGGATATAACTTTAAATGCCAATCTCGTTTGTTTTCTTTCACAGTTTTAAGGAGAATGGCTTTCAGTGTTTTGTTTGTTGCTTCAACCTGTCCATTGGCTTGAGGGTAATATAGGGAGGCCGTGTGATGGCTTATCTTAAATTTATTACACAATTCGTGAACTTCATCATTCTTAAAAGAAGTTCCATTATCCGAGATAAAGATTTGCGAGACACCGTACCTGCAAACGATTTGGTTCAAAATGAACTTGGCGATTACAGAACCAGGTACAGTAGTAAGAGGCATAGCCTCTACCCATTTGGTAAAATATTCGGTGGCCGTGATTATAAAATTATGCCCGTTTGTGGACTAGGGAGAGAATTTCCCTATTAAATCTAGGCCCCATGTAGAAAAGGGCCATGGAGTAGCAATTGGTTGCAGAGCTTGTGCCGGCATGTGGATCTCATGGGAGAACTCTTGGCACTTATGACACTTGCGTACAAATTTTACTGCGTCGTGTTATAGAGTGGGCTAGAAGTAGCCCATTCAATGTATTTTATGAGTGGTGGCATGGCTGCCGAAGTGGCCTCCACACATTCCACTATGAGATTCATGAAGAATCTTCTTGGATTCTTCTGTGTCGACACATCTTAGAAGTATTTCGTCGAACACTTTCCGATAGAGCACTTGCTCTATAATGACGTATTTAGCTACGATAATACGTAACCACCTTCTTTGTTGTGGTGTAGCTCCTTCTGGGTACTTATGATCCATGATATAATTAATGATATTAGTGTACCAAGGACACTCAGAGATAGGAGGTCTGGGTTTCAATATAGTATACACATTCATCCGGAAAGTCTAGGTCTACCAGATTTCCTCCGTCTAATGGGTTATCAGCTAACCAATCTGTGATGATTTTTCCCTTAACAGACTTCTGATTTACGAATGTTAATTCGAATTCTCCCATTTAGGTTATAAAATGCCCCGCCTTTTTAGACAAGGACCCTTGTGTGAGGAAAGTTCGTAAATGGTCTATTTTTACCATGAATCTCGTTTCTTGATTTAGCATATAATGCCTTAAGCATTTGGTAGCAAAGACTATGGCGAGGCATTCTCATTCTGCCTGTGTATAATGTGTTTCGTAGTCAAGTAATGTTCGACTAATGAATTAAATCAAGTTCTCTCTCTTGTCATCGTCCTCTTGGACCAACATACAGGCCAGCAAGACGTCGGTAGCCTGTGAATATAAAATTAACGGGAGGTCTAGCTTAGGTGGCATTAGCGTAGGTGGTGATAACAGGAAACTCTTAACTACATCAAAAGCTTCATTGCAGTCTTTGGTCTAATCAATACTATAATCTTTCTTGAGAAGATTGTTGATTGGATGGATGGCGAAGCTTAAGTCTGGGATGAATCTCTGAATTACACCAAGATTTCCGAGAAATGACCTGATTCCAGATTCATCCGAAGGTGGGACCATTTCAAGGACAACCCGAATTTTGGTTGGGTCAACATCTATCCCTCGTGACGATATGATGTAACCTAGGAGCTTCCCTCCTGTTACACCAAAGACATATTTTTCTGGATTTAACATGACTCCGTATTCTATTAGGCGTGAAAGAATGACGTGGAGCACTTCCGGATGGTCACAACAACTTCTTGGCCTTAGTTAACAAGTCATCTACGTAGGATTCCATGATCTTATGAATTAAATCGTGAAATATATAAGTCATAGCTCACTGGTATGTAGCAGCAGAATTCTTGAGACCAAATGGCATAACAGCATAGCAGTAAGTTCGCCAAGGAGTTATAAACGTGGTTTTAGCTTGATCTTGCTCAGATATTCTGATTTGATTGTATCCCGATAATCCATCCATGAGAGACAAAAGTTCAAACCCAGTTGTTGCATCGACAATGACATCTATGGATGGTAATGGGAAGTCATCCTTAGGACATGCTTTGTTAATGTCTCGGAAATCTATGCAGATGTGTATCATCCCATTCTTCTTGAGAACGGGAATGATATTAGATACCCACTGGGAGTAATCGACTGGTTTGATGAATCCTACTTGGAGGAGTTTTATTACCTCCTCTTTTACGATGAGAGCTACCTTGGGTTTCATGGGTCTCGATTTTCGTTTGATTGGTTTTGCATCTGATTTAGTGACGAGGTTGTGTACCGCAATGTGGGGTGCAACTCCTGTCATTTCTTTATAACTAAATGCGAAAGCCTTATGATGTTCCTTGAGCATCTGAGTGTGTATTTATACTTCTTCTGGGGTTAACGAGGACCCTAGTTTCAAAACCTTTGGTTCATCTTCCGTTACGATGTTAATATCAATTGTTTCTTCGATCAAAGAGGCGTTACCTTCTTCAAACTCAGGCGGGGCCGGAGGTAAATCCAAATCATCCCCATTTTCTATTGTGTAAACGCTAGGTTCCATTTGTGAGGGAAGCTCCATCATGGGATTCCTAAAGTAGGAAGACGAATGTGGGATTAAGGATGAATCTACTATGTGATGGGCAAGATGTAATGCCACATAGGTATTTAAGAAATCAAGAGTGGTTGTATCACTATCGATGTGGGCTAGGACAGTAGATGTGTTTTCATTTCCGTTTGAAAGAGGATTTGTCATTTTTTTTATCAATGGTTCATCACGAAGGGATACCATGAAGCGGGTATCTTCTAACTTACTGTTTGGAGTGAAGCGTGATGCCGAGGTTGTTATAGAATCTGCGAGAAGGTTTTGTTCTCACAGGATTGCTTCAATTGATATGAAGTCAAACTCCTTGCTTAAATCTAATACAACTATTTTGTAAAGTTATAAGTTCTTGGATTTAGTTTCATATACCTCAGAGACTTGGTTTGCTACTAATTGTGAGTCTCCTAATACCCTGATGTTATTAACGCCGATCCTCTTTGGCTAAAATGAGGCCAATGAGGAGGGATTCGTACTCAGCGCCGTTGTTTGTACATTTGAAATTTAGCTTAAAGGAAAATGGTAGGACTTTTCCCTTGGGGGAAGTAAAGATTACACCCGCCCCTGCTCCATAACGACATCTAGCCCCATCAAAATGGAGAGTCCAATATTTAGCTGGGAGTATGGATGTTGGGACATTTGTTGTGTTAATATCTTCTACTTCTACCATGCAGAGATCTAATGCTGGGAGAGAACCGACACCCAGGGAATGTCCCACGCCTACAGAATCAAATGGTAAGAACATTGGTAGATCTCTTTCTAGCAATTCAATGATTTTTGTGGTAGTTCCTAATGATACTATTTCTACGGTGTTAGCCTCATCTTTGGAGGTTGGGGTTGCCTTGGCTAGACTCATAGTCTCAAGATCCGTTGTAGGCACCAATTTTTCCTCTGGTTTTGCGTTGGTAGGTTTATTAAGTTGGTTTGTTGGGAGTTCAAACTCTGAGTGCATGCCTGGTCTTTTCTTTAAGTCAGCCAGGTGTACATCGAATGGTTTGGGATCACCTTTGGCTACAAATATCTTTCCTAAGTGTAAAAACCTTACTTCTTGAAATAGTGTAGAAGGGATTGCCTTCATGCGGTGTATCCATGGTCAGCCAAGGATCATATTATAGTTAGTTTCCCGATCTATAATATAAAAATCAGTCAAGATGGTTTTGGGTCCTAAGGTGACCGGTAATATTATAGTTCCAACCGAGGTGGCTTTAAGGCTATCATAGCCCCTTAGTGTGTTTCGGGTGGTGGAACAATTGGTTTCTCCATACCCTAGCTTTTGAAGGAAAGAGAAGGGGACTATGTTAACCACTGCCCCATCGTCTATCATTGCTCGCTTTACATAGTTGTTATAAACCCATACTTGTAAATGTAAGGCTGGATCACCTCAACGTGCGATCTCAGCCTCTATCGGCATTTTGTTTATTTCAAATATGAATTCGACATCTCTTATCCGCCTGCCCCAGAGGATGAACATCAAATTTTATATGATTTACCTGTGTTTCAGGAGGTGGAGTGATGTTAATTAAATGACCTAAACCTAATGCTTCTAAAAGAGCAGCCCTGTGGGCAGGGGAGTTCTTTAGTAAGTCTAAAAAACAAAATGTGTGAGAAGGTTTTTGTTAGGTCGTTAATCAAATCATAGGCACCCACAAGTTTTACTGTGATTTTTTGGATGTCATCTGCCTCTGGCAGGTGGCTTGGACTTGGCTGAAAGAAATACTCTCGCGCCCTTGTTATAGCTTCGATGGGTAGTTCAACGTCTAACTCCACTAAACTGACTACCTTAGGTCGTGGCTGACCTCCTAGTTGTGGCGCAACTAATGGATTTAGCGAGGTCGAGGCTTCGTGATCATTGTTTCCTGTCACTACACCCTTGTTCGTCCCAGTTAGATTTATCCTGTTGTTATCATGATTTGGGAGTGGATCATTAAAGATCTTGAGGGGAGCGTTTTGAGGGGAAACCGCCCCTGTGAAGGTATTTGATGTTGGTGACGTAGGGTCTGCTAAGAACATATCCATAAAAAGTTGTCTTTGTTCATCTAGCAAGCGTTGCATGAATTTATTGTAGTCACGATCACGTTCTAGTGTCATGGCCCTGAATTTTATGGAAACCACAATACGAATTAGGATTGTAACTCCTAGTTTGTTGGTTTGGTGCGTATTGTGGTCCAAATTTTTGATCAAACCGTTGTCTACTAGGATTGAAATTTTGCGTTTGTTGTCTTTGGTTTGAATTCTGGTTTTGGTACCTAGCTGCATTTTGGCTTGGACCCTGTATGGGATTTTGCCGTTGTTGTTGTTGTTGTTGTTGTGCATGGTTAAAATCCACTGTATTGATTGTCGGGGTAAAGTTGTTGTTTCGTTGGTTGTTTATTTGTGATGGAGTATTGACAACATTTACCTTCTTAGGCTGGTCGATTACTCCATCTGTTGTTACACCCCAAATTTTGTTAAGGATTTTAGGTCCTTGATTGATACTCGTGGTAGCATGATAAGTTGTAGTGTTCTGGTTGGAGGTGATTAACCTCCCGTTTGCTCCATATGTTTTGCGACCACTATCAATTGCTACTTGATCTATTTGAAGAGCGCTCTCAAGTACTTCATCGTAAGTCTTTAGTGGAAACTTCTGGACTTCTTCCTTCACTTCTCTGCTAAGAGAATGAAGGAATAAATCACATAATTCCATTTGATCCATGTTTGGAGCACTTGCCGAAGAATAAAGAACTGTACACCACCTTTGGATGAAATGAGTGACAGATTCATTATGTTCCTGCTTAATGTGCAAGAATTCCCTAATTCGTGTTCTCAACAGTTTGTTCATGTCAAATGCCTTAATGAACTCTGAAACGAGTTGTTTAAATGAATGGATGGAAGCTTCAGGTATTCTATAATACCAATCGAGAGCGATGCCTTCCAACGTTTTGGGGAATATTTTAGCAACAACCCCATCCCAAGGGAGTAGCTCTCGTGTGGATGTAGCGTAAGTCTTGATATGTGCATTCGGATCCCCCTCACCTTTGTACTTGGGCAAACCAGGAAGGGGTCTTGGAAGCATGACGCTTCATATGGTGAAATCTAAGGGTTCTTTCAAATATTTTGAGTAAGTCCCTATCGCATAGGTTTCGACCATTGATGGTGCCTGTTGAGGGAGCGGTGGTGGAATGGGTTGTTGATACGGTGTAGTGTATGCATTGACAGGGGCATAAGGAAACCCCTGTGTTTGAGCAAACATGCCAGGAGAGGAGAATATATCTCCTTGTGGTGATTTGGAGTACATGTTTAAGTACGATGGGGTATTGTCCAGGAATGGGTTATTTTACACTAGACCGGGAGGAGCGGTGTTAGGGATGGTGGATCTACTTGGCGTTTGTTGTGAGTACTGAGGAGTCATGCCTAATGTGCCTACTCCCGTGAGGAGGTCTACTTGACTAGGATGATGCGGAGGGTTGGAACTTCCTGCCTGCATGAACTGAGAATTTTGACTTGCTTGAGCAAGTTCTAACCCTCTAACCTTTTCTATTTGAGTTGAAATGACTTCGTTTGGTGAAGTCACGATATTCTGCCTTGGTGGCGTTTGTTGTATATTCTGATGTTGCATAGGTCTATGATACCCTGCTATGAACTAATCGTTATCACGCCAAGCTTCCTCGAGGGTATTTCCTATATGTAGTGGCATAGAGGTATTTTCTTGAAAAGAGACCTCGGGTTGTGTTTGTAAACCTCCTACAGGTGGATACATACTTCGAGAACGTTGGTCATTCATGTCATAACGCACCGAATATTCATCATCTAAACCTTGGTATGAGTTTGATTATCTACTAATTTGTGGTCTAAGCAGCATCTGAGGAGATGAACCAGATTCTCCAGTGAACGTCATGTTATTCGAGCCTGAAGGCTCTGTTTGTGGTGTTTGAGTGAGTTGATCTAAACCCTCAGTTTGAAAAGATGAGTTATATCTAGTCATTGGAGTTTGTGTTGACAACTAGTTAGCTGAGTAGTTATCACCCCATACTGAAAGCGAGGGTGATGATTATCTATTCTGTTGGGCGTAGTATGCCTCAAGACCCAAGAGGGGTCTACCATACGCATCGAATCCCGACATATTCGAGGGGTATATGAATACCCGCAGAATAATGGGTGAGAGTGAAGGTGAAAGTAAAAGCTAATGAGGTAGAAAAATGACTTTGAATCAGAAACTAGGAATTTCACGTCAGGTTTACCAGATTTGTACGCCGGAAAAGTGACAAGCGAGCATGGGAATCGACTAGTAACTCTTCTGCATACCCGACCTCCCGAGGTTGTGCTGAGACAGCCGGGTGGGGATGGAATATGTGTGGGATGCAGATAAACTAGTTAGGAAATCTAATGTATTCGACACGCACTAATGGAACTTGCGAATCTAAGGCAGAGAAGGCCCTTCTAACATGAGCTGGTGTGATAGACCGATCGGCAAGGATGACTGTTCGAAGGCTTCAATCAATATCGAGCTCTAGCGTTATTCGATCTATGGGTTGTGGTATACGTGGAAAATAGCCTGGGATAGTTTCGTATATGTTTCCAGACAGGGTCATAGAGTGGATGATGGTTATTGTTGTTTTTATGGATGGTTCTTTGGTCTAGTCCAGAATTATTTAGCTTCGTTAGCCGCTATATCTAACAGGGATAATTGTGTGATGATGATAGGTGGAAGTGGAGTAGATATGAATACTAGTGTGCGTAGGCCAACATCTATGTCCAATTTACTTATGGTTTCGTTGGGTTGCGGGATTTGTGGGTCACAACCGTAGACTCGTAGTTGTTGTGGGCATGCTATGGTCATGTATGAATTCAGTCCTTGATCCCTAGTATCCGATAATCATATGCTTTCTTAGCCTCTATATTCAGAATTAATAGTTGTGCGATGTTCTCAGAGTACCTTACAGGTGTTCTCGCAACCTGAATTCTTAGGCTAGTATCTATGTCTGTGAGGGTGTCTCCTGCATCTGGTTGTGGGACCAAAGGATCACAACCAAAAAAATTCTCTCTTTCAAACCCTTCTACAGTCATGTGGATATTTTTCTAGGGTGATCTGTAGTTTGGTTGATTCGACCAAAACGTGTACACTTGGTCGTCTTCTATGTTTAATGCCCTCAACTGAGAGTTGATCTACTGCAAGTCTGTTGTTGTTTGGAAGACTTGGATTCTAAGATTCTGGTCTATGTCAACTATTGCAGTGACGAGATTGGGTTGAGGCACGATTGGCTCGAATACGTATTCTCTGGGCTCCCTGGGTCCCGTGATTGTCATACAAAAGGCAACAATGTAAAACAAACTGTAACAAAGTAAAATTTAATTACTTGTAGTATATCTATAGCATATATGACTTCTTTTTGTATTTTTTGATGGATTATATGAATTTAAGAAAACATCGATTTAAAATATCTAGAATTGACAGCTAAAATAATAACTTAAAACAAACAAAATAACCGAGTGTAGCTATTTGTCTGTGCAATTTGTAGATCTATTCTAAACAATGAAATAGCTTATCTAATCTATTTGCAAGACCCTCGATCCTACCTTAGAAGTGAGGAGTGAATCATAGTTTCTCAGAAACTATCAATCCCCACAGCTTCCCTGGCAATATCGAGAGTAGAAATGACTGAAATAAAGCAATTAACTACTCTATTTGATATGATTCTAACTAGAACTTTGAAAGCTAGAACCTGGATTCTGCAGAACAGTGGCAAATCTGACAGTGTGTGTAGCTTTGTCCCCTCAGTGTGATCTCTTCGTTCTTTCGTGCTCATGTGGATCCGGAAAAGCATGTAATGCTTGCATCAACAGAAGTATATATTGGAACAAGGGACAACTTTAGAATACAGACTGAATAGAACGCGAGTAGGAGAGGGATAGTGCAAGAGTACAGAGCTTGGCTTATCCAGTTCCTAGTGAGATCTATTACGAGTCATGCAACATAATGCATCCAGAACCTGAAACTATCCTGTTTGAGGAGCAAAACCTGCAACTTTTAATGGCTTCCTACTGAAAATAAACTATTCTACTCCAATGGATTGGATAGAAATGATATCAACACCTGCATAAGATGGATATGTAGCTTTCTAACTGCAGAATAACACTAACTAGGCATGCAATGAAAGAAACTAAGAACTCTAAGCAAATTGAAAACTAAATCTATTGCAAAGAGAAGTTCAGAGGCAAATTTGAGGGGCCATTTGCTTGAGCACAAGCCATCTATTTATAGCATTTTCATTTACCCAAGGTAAAAACCAAATTGAACTCTTAAACTATAAACAATGCAAAAACACTATTCCAGGGGACCAAAAACATAAATGCAAGCTCAAGGCGGTGAAAAAAAGCTGGTGAATCGTTGATTTTTACATGAGTTATGTCAAAAGAACATTTTGGAAAATGCATGCAAGACCGTCGCTTTGAGCAGGGCGGCGGTTACAGGACCGCCGCCCTGAGCAAGGCGGCAGTTACATGACCGCCGCCCAGTCAGGGTGGCGGTTTCGTAACTAAAGAGAAAATGGTCAAGAAAAGAGGGAAAGAGAGAAAAACAAAGCACACGGGGGTTGAGTGGGGCATGCGGGATGTTAACGCACACTTGGAGAGCTTTTCCGGATCCCGAACACCTTGCGAGGAGACCTGTATCATCATTGGGGCACATATTACGTTGTTCCGACAGTACAGTACCTTACAATTTTTGGTACATACAGGCACCCTTGAGTTACCATCTTCTATGTAAAATATATCTTGATGAAGTGTATTGTTGAATCCATTATATGCAGGCATGAATGACTATGCCTTAGAATATTGCTTGCCTAAGATGGAAGATATTTGACTTGCTCTTAATCATTTTTTATATTCATGAGTGTCTTTTCAAATAATGTAAGAAATTTCCTATTTAGAGGACAAAAAGACTATTATTTAGTATTGCTATGATCATCCTTAGTTGTGGATGCAAGTGCTCATATTCTTCATTTATAGCCTATTGATATTGTTGCATTAAAACATGCGTAGAGTCTTCACATGTGTTTGAAGAATTATACGTTTGACCAAAAATATCATCAAACATATGGTTGTCTCCACATGAAACATTTATAAGATAAAGTATATCTTGGATAACTTCACTGTTTAGTAGAATACATCATAAATTTCAACACAAACAAAATTTTACAAAATTTATATACAAAATAAAGAACCACCTTTCTCTATTCCCAGAATGCCCCAAAATAATGTAGATTGCGGGATTTCAAAAGTGATTATTTTTCATTAAGTTGGCATGCAACCATTACTACATAGTGTGTAAAAAAATTCTAAGTCTCTGTCAAATTATCTTCTTCTTTTTCATTTTTGACATCATTGCTAATGCAAAAATGACAAAAAAAATTATGGCCCAAAGGTGACATTATTAGCATCACATTTGTGCCACATTTGAGACGTGATAATCCATAATTTTAAAAAATAAAAAGGCCAGTCTTATCTACATCCTTTTCATTATTAAATTTTCATTGTGCACTATCAAAACATAATAAAAAGAGAGATGCACAAAAAATGTTTGTGGTTTTAAATGTAGAGGAGGGAGAATAGGAAAAGGAAGAAATGAAAGAGAAAAAATGATCATGGAAAAATAAGAACATAGAGGAAGAAGGGTATGGCTAAAACATCTCGAGACAACCTATGAAGAAGAAGAAGAACATGGTAAAGAGAGGAGAAGAGATCATATGTAATGAGGAGGTAGAAGAGGAGGGATAGTACAAGGACACAAGAAGAGAAGTATGTACATTTTTTTATTGCATAGTTCAAAGAAAAAAATAACAAAAATAATAAACCATAGCCCAAATTCTAATTGTTATAGAAAAATAAAAATCATAGATTAAAAAAATAAACACGATTTTTTTTTATCCCAAATACCAACTTTATGGAAAAAGAAAAAATCATAGATTAAAAAATAGTAAAAACAACAAACCCTAGCCCAAATTATAGTGAATCCTAGGCAAAAATATATCAAACCCAAACACAAAAATGTACTGAAAAGTATAACAAAGTTTAGTAAAAAATCAACAAACATATCCAAAAAAAAAAAAGTATAGCCCAAAAAATGAAATAAAACCCTAAATAAGCATATTGTAAAAACAAGAAACAAACCCTACAAAAAATAGGAAACCCTATAAAAAAACATAAACAAACAGAAAAAATTAGAAAAATAGAAAAAAAAAACTGTGTAGAAGACAACAAACATTAGTAATAAATACCAAATCTTAGCAAAATAACCTATGAAAATAAGCAAAACATGGTAAAATATAACAAATCCTTGCAACAAAAAAAAACTACAAAAAAAAGTCTCGTAACAAAAAATACACCATAGCATTTATCAGTACAAGAAATGTTCCAGTTTTTTATATATAATAAAAAAATTATTTGTCTGTTTTTTAACATTATGCTCGTAAATAATTGGTCAATTTCTTTTAAAAGAGAATTACAGAGTCTAGGGTGTGGTGGAAGAAATGTGTGTGAAGCTATCGCATGAGATATAGAGGAGTACTCTTCCCTTCCATACGACACTCGTGACGTACCTTGACATTCATACCATGGGAATTGAAATTCAAATGTTTGTCATATTTCTGATATGTGTTGACGATACTCAAGTGATATTCTTAAAACTAACATTCTTGTTTCATATGATACAATGGAACAAAGCAGGTAATATAATATTTTATTTTATTTAATAATATGTGAAGTCATGTTTACAAAGTTATTTTACAATTTACTAGTGTTTTAAATTTATCATATCATTGTAAATCCGCCTCTTTAGTGCCATTGTATTTGCAGCACCTTGCATCTCATGATTGATGATCCAAAAGTGGTGACATTTTTTAAGATCCCTATCATGTTTCACCTACTTAGAGGGAGTAAAGAAGGTAAAATGATAGATTATTCTATATCATTTGTAGTTATATTATGAAATTATTTTAAAAATTTATTTTATCTTTTTAATTTATTAAATTTTTACTTTACTTTAGCTTACATATCCTCTAAATATTGTAATTATTATCTCAACATCATACATCTTGTGATCATCGATCCATAAGCTAGTGACATTATCTACGTAGCCTATTATGATTCCATAACATCAAGGGAGGCAAGAAGGTAAAATATTATTTATTTATATATTATTTATATTCATATTTATAGATTAATTTTAGAATTATTTTACTATTTAAAATTGTATAATCACATACCATTGCCTTTCATGCCAACGTTTTCCATGCAACCTTGTAAATTTGGTGCTCGTCAATTTAAATGATAGGAGGCCACCCCCAAAATTGTCGAGTAAGTATTTCCTGTAGTAATGAGGGGGATACAAAATCTACCCCTGATTTTGAGAAGGACAACCCATCTCGTCTACCACTGAATGAGTACAAGTATTGAGTATGAGGGAGTTTGTATGTGTAATTGTATGTGAAGAAATCGAAATATTACAAGATGTTCATGTCTATAGTCATTAAAATTTGCACTTACTACTATTACATTACGCATGTAGTATGTTGTTATATACATGATTTCTAAGTTTGGAAACTAGGCACTAGTGACACCTCTTTAGTCCTTTTCTTGATTTATTTGCCTCTTCTCACGTATTTTATCTGGTATTTGCATATTTTTGGTCGATTCACAGGGATCCTTGTTCTTGTATTTTGTTTTGTTTCTATTTATTTGTTGTGGAATAGTACCACCCAGATATGATAATAATGCCCAGGTGCTAATGTCCTTCTGGGCGCTTATGTCTTATTTTCTTGATTTTCTCCTTAGTCTTTTTATTTTAGATTTGGGTTTTTTCTTATCTCATTTTCACGACCTAGGTTGGCTTTTGGTATCACTATGCGCTGAAATTCAAACAACGAACTCATATATATACACAATTTACTAACTATTCTAAGGAGCAATTGGGTTATCATTTTGCTATATCTATTACACACAAAGAGCAACACAAGGGATTGCATTTTGGGCTATATTATTCACTGCACAGGGGGAAAGTATTTTTAATTCCATACCAAACATTTTACATTGGAAAAAAATAGTTGTAAGGAGCTATTTTTTATGCCACTAGCACTAGGGAAACCTAGCTCAAGGGACACAATTTCAATCACACTTCATAATAACTTCATGGAGTCTGGAATGTAGTGAAATGCTCAAAAACAAGATCACATTGGGGTGAATTTCGGGTTTAGTCTGACTCTCTCATTTTCATTTTTCATTGAATTTAATGTGCACTTGATTCTAGTGTAGGGATCTAGGTTTTGTTTTTTAGGAATAGATGCAATAAAATAGAGATATAGTGAACATTACGTGACCTATAACAAGCTAAAAGTGACATAATATGACATAGAAGGAATTAGATCTAGATATGGCCTATAGACACTAACACCCACAATAGATGACAGCTCCCAAGTGGTCGTGTCCTCTTCCAGGTGCTCCTATCTCTAAGATCATCACATGCTATTTTCAGACTAAAAGCTTACTCAATACAGAATACACCTATCTAGACCATTGACCTACTCAAAATCATTCCAAACCTACAGTGGCAAGTTGAGTTACTCCAGAAACCATATCTATGACTTTTGATTGTCTTTCCTTTTCTAGATCTTTCTTATTTAATATTTTATCTATCTGATGAGTAATTCCCTTACATTAGATTTAATTTTATTAAATCATTTGGTGAACCCCTTTATTGTTCAAACTCTATCTTACTCTAAGCTCCTTTATTTTTGTATATTCTTCATGGCCTACCTAAATGTTGTGAAACCATCAATCCAAGTCTAGTTCTCCCAAGTATGATTCTATTCCTATGAATGATATTTGTAGACACTAAAAAACACACCTTGTGCATAAGGTATCTGATTCTAAAATATCAAAAACATCATAAAACACAATAATTTTAAAAAATCAAATAATCTCATAAAAATGAATAAAAATATAAGATCCCACAAAAATGGTGATACAAGACACCTCATCATTCATTTACTAACCCTCACCCACTCAAATTTAATATTGACTATCTCACCTACCAATTTCCATGCCCAATACACTGGGGACCATTATAATATCACCCATCTAGACACATTGCACCCATATGTGTTGCATTCCCCTATGCACTCTATTGGAACTCAAAATTGCACCCATCCCAGATCATAAAGAACTAGGGTTTTGAGGAAACATGGGACTGTGTCCAACTTATGGGACTTGCACTTGAGACAAACCTCCAGAAAAGGTTGACTTCTTCTACCTATCTATACCACTAAAACTACTCCTACAAAGGGAAATGCAACTTCCTATCACTACTCTGTGATTCCAAGGGACTAGGGTGAGAAAGAGATGCATGAAAGGGAAACCTAAGATAAGGGAGGTGATAACACCAAAAAGAGGGGGATGGACACTCTCAGCTGAGTGAAGATAAGGGAAAATGCGCATAGGGAGGGTAGACATACGTGCCACAGTCTAAAATAGTATTCACACACTTATTTTCATGGAGCGCAACAAACAAAGCCTGGAAGAGATATAAATTATGCACAATAGATAAAAAATTCAAAAGAAGGCAAGAAGATGCAATAAAACTAAAACTAGTGAAGACACAAAATATAACTTTGATTGCTTCCAAGTGATACACAATCGATTACAATGGTGAGAGATGCAAGGATTTAAAAGTAAATGGCTCAGATCTAAGGCATGTAACTCAAAAATTCCAAGAAATAGTTCTTTGAAAAGTGTCCTTAGCAAACCAAGGGGGTCTAACCCTTACAAATGAGCATTGATCAACAATTTATAGAATAAAGGAGAAGAAAAGAGGAGGGAAAGAGAGGGAAACTCGAATTTTCAAATCCAACATCTAAAAGTAAGTAATTAATGTCTACAAACCCACCTGCAATAATGTCAGATTTGCCACCCCATGTTAACTTAGCTTGTGGAAGAATGAACGAGACAAGATCAAATTAGATATGGGTGGGTAAGTTAACTGAATATATGTATTAATGGCATGAATTTTCCCATTTCACCTACCAAATCCCTATTAGAGTAGGGTATTTACCTTATCTCATGTTCACCTAGGTACTTTATTTACCTTTATTGTATTTATCCCTCACCCATTTATGTGTGTGGATATTTTCTTTTATTTATTTAGATATTAGGGGGATATTATCTAGTTTTTAGGTATAGTTCTTTTCTTGATCTTTGATCTTGACTGGTTCGTAGATTGTTATTCCTTGCCTATATAAGAAAGGCCCTATTCTCATTGTATTTCATTGAGTTCCATAATAATATATGATATTGCTGCTCATTCTTGTTTGCAAAGGTTTTATGTAAAGTTATTCTGGCAAATTAATTTCATCTTATTGATCATGGTGTTTGATTAGCATCTATGTTCTTGGCTTGGTACGATCCGGTTATCGTTCCTTTTATGGTATCAAAGCGCGAGAGATTACTATTGACATCCGTTATTTAAGTTTACTTTTATAAATAATTTTTTTATATATTTCATATATTCGGGATTTTCTCGTATTTTGTTTCTCTGCGTGCATTTTTATATAAAACAAAGGGCACCGTTGGATCCGTAAGGCGTGAAAACCCTAAGATCAATTGTAAACTCATCCATTTCTATTTCACAGGCTAATATTAGCCCCTGGTCATATGGTATGGTCATATGAGGGCTTAAAGCTTGTGATTCCTATTAGGTCATATGGGTGCTTAACTCCAGCCCTCTTTCATTTTATTTGTGTGGGTGAAGGCAAGATCATTTTATTGTATTTTAGTCGCAACAACTAAAATAAACAGCAGAGTACAATATTGAAAATCTTTGTAACGTTTGATCACTAACTCTGTTTTAAGAGCCATTTTTTACGAAAGTGCTTATTTTTTTTGTGCTCTTTTCATTAGAAATATTTATTTTGAGAATTTCCCTATAATTATAAAGTGCCATATTGTAACACACACTCATTATAAAAGTGCCAAAATCTGGGGGGGGTCTTGTTGCATTGCTTGGGGGTCTTGCTGTATTGCTTGGTTCTTGCATTTCTTTTGGTGATTTTTTGAGGATGGCATCTACTTCTGCATTAGATCATGTTGAGCCATTAACAACACATAATTTCCACACATAGAAACAAAGAATGGAAACAATAATTAAGCGCGAAAGGATTATGGGCTTTAACTTCTTCAGAATAATCAGTGTTCACTAAGAGAATATGAGAAATTTCAATACCAGTACAAATTTGATGAGTGTATGGGTTTGATAGGAACTTATGTAAGTTGACAGTCTTTTGTTTCATTTGAAAAAATGTGACTCTTCTTTCAAAATTTGGGAGAAATTAGAGGATTTATTTTAAGGTGGGATCATATGAGAGCCATGCAACTTTGACATTGAGATCACCTCTCTTAATCCTGGAGATTTTCCAACAATTATAGACTATCTTACCAAGTTCAAGCATTTTTTGACACAGTTGAAGGGGAGTGTGAAGAGATAAGAAAGATGAAGAGTGTGTTTTACCTTGATTCTATCCAAGTTAAGAGGACCATTCCAAATTTTTGCTTCTACCTTTTTCGCTAGCATGGATGCCTTAGGTGACACATTCAAAATGCCTAACTTAAAAATATTTTGTGAAAGACTTACTAAGGAAGAATATAAATTGTTTCACCTTGAGTCTTCCACATCTCAAAAGGCATTCGTTGCATCTAATCCTAAGGGAAAGGGAAAACCAAATAGTAAAACCAAAATCCACACCTTCTCCATCTCAAAAATGCTCCTAAACCCAAAGAAAATAACTCAAAACCCAAGGAGTCTTCTAAATCCAATAATAAGTCTAGCCGGTTATGCTCTTTTGTGGGGGTACGTAATCATGAATAACATAGGTGTTATAAGCGAATGCAAAGCCTTAGAGGATGCAGTAAAGAAACACAAAATTTCTATCTCCATGCAACCTCCTTCTAATCAGCATGGCAAAGCACTTAATGTTGTTGGGAGATCTCAGTCACCACTTGCATATAGTTGGGTTATATATTATGGTTCTTCTCATCACATGACTTCTTCCAAGGAGTCTTTTTTTCTCTAGGTTTGAGTTCTACTTCCAAAATTGAGGTTAGAGATTCTTCCTTCTTTTTGTTAAAGGAAAAGGTGATATAAAACTTGATGGTGGCAATATCCAAGATGCACTATAATATTCCTAATATCACTACAAATTTCCTTTATGTATATCAAATTTTTTCATTCTGGTCAAGGAAAAACTGTGACTTTTAAACCACATGGAGCAGAAGTATGAAATTTGTTGGAGCCTCATTCACTAGTTGCTTAGGGTATTGTTGATCATAGTTCTATACTATATCAATTTGAGGGTTTTGATGACACTTATTCTATAGGGACACTGATTGGTTTCTCATGTAGATTCAGAGAGTAAGCTTTGGCATGAAAGATTTAGACATGTCAATTACAAATATTTGAAGAAGTTGAGCACTCATGGTATGGTAGATGGTCTTCCTAGAGTTTATTTTCTTGAGGGATTTTTTCATGGTTGTGCATTAGGGAAACAACACCAAGATCCTTTTTCCTAATAATTTTTCTAAGAGAGCTTCTTCACCACTTGAGCTTGTGCATAGTGACTTGATGGTTTTTCCTACCCCATATTCCAATGGAGCTAAGTATGCGCGCTTACCTTTATTGATAATTTCTCGAGGTGTACTTGAATTTATTTTCTCAAGTAAGAAAGTGATGTTTTTTCACACTTCAAATTCTTCAAGGCTTTGGTCGAGAAACAATCTTCTAGTTGCATAAAAGAACCTTCGTACTGATAATAGGGGGGGAGTACTTCAGCAATGAGTTTTCTGACTTTTTGGAAACTCAAGGCATTATTTACCAGCATTCTGTTCCTGATACTCCACAACATAATGGTTTAGCAGAAAGGAAGAATATAACTTTGAAGCAAATGGCTAATTGTATGATGCATTCTAGAGATTTTACCTCTTATCTAGTGGGCAAAAGATGTTAATTGTGCTAACTACATTCAGAATCGCACACTCCAGAGGAAGCTTGGTCCAACATTAACCCAGATGTCTCATTTTTTCAAGTCTTTGGGGAGCTATGTTTGGACCTTTGTGCCAAAGAATAAAATTAAAGCTTTGGATAAGAAGATTAAACCTTTGATCTTTGTAGGGTATTGTGAGGACATGAGAACTTATTGTCTTTTAGCTTATTTTCTTTTTCGAACACCATATTCAGTTTGATGAGCGCCTTCACTCCTCATGATTATTCATCTTCTTCCATGCCTCCTTCTTCATCTCATCTTGAGGATACTTTATTTTATGAGATTGATGAGGAGGTTATAAATGCCATTGAGGATCCCTATTCCCACTGATGTTGTCATTATGCCTAAGTGGTCTTGTACTACAGTTTCTGAAGAAACACCTTTCATAGAGGGATCTTCCAACCACTAGGCATCATCACACACATTCTATAGGTTCTCAGACTTTTGTGTCAGGCTAATTTCTAAGGATCCATAGTCTTTTTCAAAGGCTCATGGGATATGGGAGTGGGATGATACGATGACAGTTGAGTATTCTTCTTTGATGAAGAATCATACTTTGGGATTTGGTATCCTCTTCTTATAGGAAGAAATATGGTTAGGTGTAAGTGGGTATACTGAACAGAATATGTAGATGATGGGTCTATTGATAAGTATAAGGCTCATATTGTTGTCAAAGGTTTTTCACAAGTTGAAGGTATTGATTACTCCTGAAACTTTTTCACACCTGTTGCCACGATGGATTTTTATACGCATTATACTTGCTCTTTTTGTATCACAGGGGTGGCCCATATACCAGATGCACGTGAAGAGTGCCTTCTTATATGAAGATGTACAAGAGGAAATATACATGGAGTAGCTGGTTGCATTTGTTCAGGATTCTTCTCTTGTTTGTAGGCTCCGAAGGTCTCTCTACAGTCTCAAACAAGCCCCTCGGGCTTGGTATGAGAAGATGGATTATTTTCTTCTATCTACTAGTTTTTTTCGCTACCACTCTGATCATACAGTGTATCTCTAACATGTTGGTGAGGATATTTGTAATACTTGTCTTTTATGTTGATGATCTGTTACTTACTGGCAACTCTTCTTCCCACATTAAGAGTATACAGAGGGATTTTTGTACACAGTTTTGACATGACATATCTTGGGATATTGCATTATTTTCCTTGGTTTACAAATTTCTCAGACATATTTAGGGATTCATTTGAGTCAGTAAAAGTACACCCATGATCTTCTTAGGCACTTTGATATGACCGATTGCAAGCCAAGTCCATCTCCTTTTCAATTTGGAGTTACTCTTACTTCCACATGTACCACACCACTTTTTGATCCTACATTGTATAGGAAGTTGGTTGGAAGTCTCGTGTACTTGACCCATACTCACCCTGATTTTTCATTTGTAGTAGGGCTTGTATCTTGGTTTGCACATTCTCCTCATAGTAGTCACTGACAAGCTGCTAAAAGGATTTTGCACTCTATTTACAAGGCACTTCCCACTTTGGCCTACACTACACTAGGGGTTCTACTCAGTTGGCTGGGTATATAGATTCAAATTGGGTAGGTTCTATTGATGATAGGCATTCCACTTTTGGCTATCTTTTTTGTCTTGGTTCTTCTCCAGTTGGTTGTTTGGGGCGTGTGAAAATAAACAAGATATTGCACTTTCATCTTTAGAGGCAGAGTACAGGGCAATAGTTACAACGAGTCAGCAGATTCTTTGGCTTCGCCAATTATTGACAGAGTTTGGATTCCCACAAGGTTCACCAAATGTTACTTTGGTGTGACACACCAAAGTGTAATTCACATTTTTCGCAACCTAGTTGAGCACCAGCGGACCAAGCATATTGAGATACACATCCACTTCATTCGTCAGCACATGTAGGATGGAGTTCTTTGCTTAGAGTACCTTCCGACTCAGCATCATGTTGCAAACATCTTTACGAAGCCTTTTACATCACCTTGCTACCTTGAGTTAGGTGGAATGCTTGGGGTTTCAGAAGTTTTTCTTGGGGGTGTTCGTGAGAACATTTTCCTTCTTCTTATTGCTTCTCTCTTTCCTTCTAGTAGGATTCTGTCCTTCTTTTGGTTTGAGATTTCTTCATGGATATATTGTACATGAGTACCTCATCAGGCCTAGTTGTCGGGACTTCGTACGGTGGACATGTCACTTCTATTTTGGCCCCTAGCTTCACTTAAGGGGGGGGTGTTATAGTAGGTATTTACCTTATCTCATGTTCACCCTAGTTACTTTTATTTACCTTTATTGTATTTATCCTCACCCATTTATGTGTGTGGATATTTCCTTTTATTTATTTAGATATTAGGGGGATATTATCTAGTTGTTATGTATATTTCTTTCCTTGATCTATGGTATTCGACTAGATCCTTGATGTCTAGTTCTCTCATAAATCTATGGACTTAACTAGTTCTTTGATGAATAGTTCTTTTCATGATTTATGGCTTGATCTACGACCTTGACTAGTTCTTAGATTGTTATTCCCTTGTCTATATAAGCAAGGCCCATTCTCATTGTATTTCATTGAGTTTCATAATAATATATGATATTGTTGCTCATTTGTGTGTAAAGGTTTTATGTAAAGTTTATTTTGGTGAATTGCTTTCATCTTATTGATCGTGGTGTTTGATTAGCATTTGTGTTCTTCGCTTGGTACGATCTTGGTTATCATTCCTTTTAATCAAAGGAAAAATATAATTTTGAAAATCCCAGTGTGTAGCTCACGTTAACAACCTCTCCAACAAGACAAAGAGCACATGAATCCAAGCTTTGTAGTAGAAATTGTGGTGATTAAAAGATATGTGTTCCGTGATGAACATAGCTTTGATAGACTGAAGAATTCATCTAACTCTCTATCTATTTTGTCTTTTCTTCCATATCTCATACATTCATTTAATGTCAGGATTCGATGTGCAACTATCTTGTTTTGATAGGTTGTGTGTTGTGCATTCCAAATAAAAAGTTGAGACGTGGTAACTAATGACTAGTCTAGAAGATTAGACTTGGTACATTTGCAAGAGAAAGAGGTATGAGAGGGAAGAATGTAGAGGTTTGTGAGAATGTGCAAAAGGGGTGCATGAGGAGTGGGATGAAAAGGTGCATATTTGTAAATTATATGCAAGTATGCAAGGATGAAATGGAGTGCGCGAGACAAAGATGTGCAAAAAAAACTATGTAAGGAAAGTGCATGAAAATGGAAGGTGAAATAGGAAAAATATTACACGCAAGGAAGAGCGCGGGACTCTAAAAGGGAGGGGTATGCATGTAATTCATGCTAGGGGACTTATCAAATTATACAAAGAAATTATGTGGGTGTGCGTAGGAGGGTTGGCGACAACTAAGGGGAAGGAAATCAAGCATGCAAGGAGTGCATGTAAAAGAGAAATGAAAGGAGATAGAAGGAATACCAGAGAAAGAGTGGAATCACTGAAAGGAAGAAAAGATAAGGAAAAGCATAGAGGAAGTAGCAGGAAGAGCGCACGGGGGGTGTGTGTGAAGACACTACAACCAATAAAATTGTGCCAAGGATAAAACCAAGAGTACACCACAACCTAAAAATCTGATGTTAGAGCAAGAATAGAACATGGAATTGTAATTTATCTAAAAAAACCAGGGTGATTATTTTGGACAATATTTTGGTGATATTTGGGGCCATCTTCATACTAGATGAATGAGATCAGTATCCTTATAGATCAGTATCCTTATATGCATCCATTGGGCATGGAATCAACCTAAAATACATGAAGTTCTGATTTGAAGCTTGAAAAAAATTCCTTGAAGTCACTTGAAACACTTTCTGAACTCTACCTGAGGAACTGTGTGTAAACGGATGGAAAGTGCCTATGAGCCGAAACATAACCTCTTTAAACTTGTGAGAACGTGGACAAACATCCTGGAAGAAACAAAATAGCGACGCGGGAGGAAAGAACTATGTAAAAATAAGAATAATGTGTTCATAGTACACATGGATGAATTAAAATTATTCTAACATATACAACGATGAAGCATGAAAAATTAATGGAATTTCTTGAGATAGATCCCATTGAATGGGATTTTATAGTGCATCACCATCAAGGTGAGGCAACTCAAAATAACTAGCCTTATTTCAAGAACTGACAATGTATGGGCCACTCCAAAGTGCATCAAACTTTGAATGACACCCTCTTTTACGCTCTGCTAGCATCCAATTTTAAGACGAGATCACCCACTTTGAAATCCCAAGGGTCTATACTTTCTGTCAAACCACTGCTTGGTTGGCCGCTAATGCTGCTCTAACTTGATCATGACAGCAGTTTCTCAATTCTTCAAGTTTAACCAACCCTATAATTATGATTTCTCTTTCATATGCACCCTCAAATTCCAGTTGTTGGGCCATCTCTAATGAAGGAAATTCTAAATATAAAAGGGAGCTTAACGTCCTTTCCATATATAAGTTTGTCTAGTTAATTACCAATCTCCTTCTTCACCATGATTCTTTCTGGACGAGCGCGCATGAGACCTTTGTGTGCGACTTCCTCTTATTGATATTCATTTTTCACTTCATTATTTTGATCAGGTTCTTTTTGGTAGATTTTACCAAGCCATTACCTTGAGGGTAGTAGTTGGAAGAGGTCTTCAAGTAGATTCCAAGACTAAGAGCCCAATCAGAAATTATTGTACCAAGGAAGGATTTTGCATTATCATATATAATGGTTTAAGTGACACCAAACCTTGTGAAAATGCCTTCGAGAAAGTCAAGGATGACTGACTCGGTTGATTCCTTGAGCACGAGATCTTCTCTCCATCTAGTGAAGTAGTCCATTGCTGTCAACACCCATTTGTGTCCAGTGCTTGAGAAAGGGTCGATCATGCCTATGAATCCAAGACCCCATTGCATAAAAGTATGATCCACTTGATTGGTCATAGGGGAAGCACTACCAATTTTTTATTGCTTGCAAAGAAAGTTCAATCTTTGCATTTTTTGACCCACTTCTGTGCATCTACAAATAGGGTAGGTAAAAAGTATCCTACCTTAATGATCTTAATTTTTGTTACCTTGGAAGAGAAGTTTCCACCAGATAATCCATCGTGAAATTATGCTAACACTTTATTGACATGTGTGCCATCAATACATTCAACAACACACCATCAATATTACTTTTAAAGAGAACACCATCAGTTAGCGAATATGGAATAGATTTTAGCCTTAAATGTCATATTTTTTCCTTTCTCAAACTAGGGGGGTATACACTAGCGGAAAGGAAACTTTCCATCACCTCCATCCAATTACGTGCGCTAGGATATTATTTCTATTCAATTTCAGCATGTGAAATCTCTTCATCTAGAAATAATGAAGTCTCTTAATCGTTTTGCACATCATTAGCAATCTTCTTACAGAGTACATTTCCTCTAACAAGTTTAGTGGATTTAATATTCACATCATACTCCATGATTTTGGTAACCCATCTAGCTCTTTTATTGTTGATTTTTTCTCCCATGATGAAGTCTCTCACACTGAAGTGTGAAACTAGCACCTTGACATGATTTATGCCAAACATACTTTTGAACTACTTCATCAGGCACATGATGGCAAAAACTTGTTTTTCCTTGCATGACTATATTTTAAATTGTAATCCTTTAGTGTTTGAATGAAGAAAGCTATTTTCTGCTCCAGTCCTTGTTGATTCTCTTGTGTCAAGACAACAAAAACACTCACATCAACTCCATAAACATAAAGGATAAAATCCTTGGAGTAATCCAGATTAATGAGTGTTGGGGCACAAGCAATTTCTTGATTGATCTTTGTGAATTTTTCCTTTCCTTATGCTTCCCACTTGAATACTATGTCCTTCTTGAGCATGAGTGTGGTGGGCCTAATCAATCCTACAAAGTTAGGAATGAATCTCCTAACAAAGTTGATTTTTCCTAGGAATGATTACAAGGATTTCTTATGTGCTGATAGAGAAAGAGAAAGGATGGCCAAGACATGCTCATAATCAATATTTATTCCATCCTTTGAAACCACATGGACCAAAATATTTCCTTGTGTGACATCAAAGTTACACTTCTTGGGGTTAAGTGATACCCCAATCTCTACGCATCTCTTAAAGACTTTGTCCAGATGACTGATGTGATATACACTCTTCTTTGAGAAAATAGTTAAGACATCCAAGTAAACTAGGATGAACTCGTTGATATACACTTTGAAGGAAATGTCCATTGCTTTTTTGAATGTTGCGCCTGCATTTGAAAAACCAAAAAGTATTTTTTAATAGGCATATGTACACCATTTGGTTATAAATGTTGTTTTAAAATCATCCTCTTCCTTGAACATGATCTGATTGAATTTTGAATACCCATCCAGCATAGAAAAAATTTGTGTGTCAACCACAATCTACAGAATCTGCTCTATAGAAGGAAAAGGATAATGATCCTTCAAAGATGCCTTGTTCAAATCTCTAAAATCAACACATAGTCTAATTTCACTGCTCTTCTTGCGCACTGGAATTAAATTTTCCACCCAAGTAGAGTACATGACAGGAAAAATATTTTTTTCCTCAATGAGTTTGGATAATTCCTTCCTCATGAGGGGCTCTATCTTAGGATTGACAGGCATATGCTTTTTTCTATTGGGCTTGATGCTAGGATCAAGGTCAATGGAGTGTTGAGAAATACTTGGATAAAATCCTTTGAGGTATTCATAATCCCATGAGAATATCTCGACATATTTATGACATAGAGAAATGAAGGTCTGCTTTTCATCTTATGTGCATTATTTTCCAAGTAGCAACTCTTTACCATGCATAATAGTGATTGGACTGCAGTTTTCTTGAGCTACGCACATATAATTTTATTCACCCTTGAACTTTTCATATGGGATGAATACGTTCTCTAAGGTGACCAACCCTTTAGGTAGCTTGTTTGTCTATAGTTGAATCACTTAGTCACCATAGTTATTCAATTTTGCTTGCATGTTTGAAGAGAACTCGGCTTCATTCTATATGAACTAGAAAATCTACACATCACTGTCAAATACCTACCAGCTAGTTTCATTGTCTAGAATGGATGACCTGAAAACCATCTTGATGTGATGCACATTTCCTTGGACATAATACTTAGCGGGTGATAACTATGAACAAAGGGATTTCATCTTATTTGTTTCTTTATTTAATTTTCTTGCCACCACCTACAAATTTAGAGCTTCAAATCTCTCTCAAAGGTCCAAAACTCTATGTTTGAAAGTTTTTATAATCTTATTATTTTTTGCACGCCTTTTTATGACCTGGCGGATGAAAAATTAATTGTCCCAAAAGATATGTAATGCCTTGATCTACCTCTTTTCTGTAATATGAAGACCATGCACCAATGATTCATATTTTGCTACGTTGTTGGAGCATGCAAACTGCAACTTGTGTGCAAAGAATAACTATTAGGAGATGTGAGAACAACATCTGATCCTATGTCATATTTACTTCTAGAGCCATCAAAATACATTTTCCATAATCCATAAGTTTCATCCTTTTGTTTGAGCGGGGCAACTAAAAAGGTTCCTTATTCAAGGATACACTAAGTTCTAAAACCAATTTCAATAGTTGTATCAGAGGGATCAACTTCATAATGTTCCTTATCCCATTCATCTAAAAATAGATCAAGTATGGAAGGGAGGAATATGCTGCTCCTCTAAAACTAAATCTTGTTCTTGGCCTTCTTGGATAAGGCAATGGGCTTGGAGAGGAGAATTGTCATATGACTCAACATGATAGAAAAATACATGTTCATCTTATATGGTAAAATGAGTAACATACATTGTTCTTAATAACAAATGAGACCAATTTGAAAAAAAGTAGCCCCCCACTTTGGCAATGAAATTCCTTGATAGGTAAATGGAAAACAAAATGAGGTAAATAAATGATTGACACATCTTGAGTTATGTTTAAACTTGGACATGCATGGAGGGTTAACTTAATATCCCTAATGACTCCTAAGGTAGTAACATTTGAGCCATAAAGTTGCAAGACTCCTTTAAACATAGGGTTGTACTAAAGACCTAGGACATCAACAATCTTCTTAGGCATGAAAAAAGTACTAACCCTCAATTCAATCATATAATTATGAACAAGATGATTACCCACTATCAAGGACATGTAAAAGGGTGGGGTTTTGAAAACTTTGCTTACTTGTTTCTCCTCTGCTTAGAAAATATTGATAGTAGATTTAGGTCTTTGGATAACTAGATCTGTGTGCGGGAGTCGCGCTAAAACTTCATGTAATAGGTTGTGCTGAGATAGAATGGCCAACCCATCCAACATTGTGACATTTACATTTTTCTTCCTCATATGGTCCACAATGTTGAATGGAAGGCCCGTGGAATTATGAATTTAAGGCACATCAACATATTTTCTTAATTTTTCAGGTGTAGAGGTAGGGGCCCTAACTTGCACAAAAAATTAACCTACTAAAGGAGGATCATGCGCTACTCCTGTTGAACTTTTATGCAGAACTTCATGTACGGGAACATGCGTGCCAGAACTATTGGTCTGATGAGTTTCATCTCTTTTCTTCGGAGGATCAGTCTGTATGATGGAAGTAGAAGGCTACGTGCTAGACTCTAGCATTCTCTTCTTGGACCTTGTGTTGTCATAACTTGTGTGCACGGTCTACTTGAGTTTTCTGTAGCTTAGTTTATTGCATAAAATTAATCGACCCCAAAAAACATTAGGTTGGTCTTAGGAACAACTTTTGGAACTTCTTCATTTTTTGGTTGACGCGTGATAGTGGAAGGCTCATAACTTGCAAAATTTTGAATCATGTTGATGTAGGCTTATGTATGCAAATCATTTGCATAGTTGTACTGACTATGAGGAAATTTTCAAGGAAAACACCACTTTGTCTCTTAGACCATATTGTTATGTATTATAACTAGTGCTTTGCTTGAACCAGGCACATGAAGAGGTTACACAAGAGGAATTGTTTGCAATGGAAGGTGCATGTTAGCCTGGCATCTATCATTTCACTGATTTTTCCCATATCTTTGATTTGGATATTTATTTTTGATTAGATGATGGATTTGATTGAATCCTTGACTAAAAAAATTTCTAAAGGCTTTCTCCTTATGTTTTTCTAAGGATATGACTTTATTGGACAAATTTATAATCAAGGATTTCATTTCTTCATCCTCTTTTTTCTACTAGGGAGAGTATGATGTGGAGGCAGTGGGTTGGGAACTCTCCTCAAGAATGGATGTAATGGAACGATGAGGTGCTTGACACAGTTTAGGAAAAAAGGGCATATGTAATCTAGGGTCTATCTTACTAGCTTGGATAAGACAATTTTATGCCCTAATGAATATAGGATAGGCATAAAGAAGGTATATAACACCTATAGACTATATCATTATTGTAATGTTATAATTCAATGCTCTTAAGAAGTATAGAAAATCACCTTGAGGGGTTGGTCTTAAGAGGGATGGAATTTTATCCAATGTCTTTTGAAATATGAAGTTGAAAGCAAACATAAGCTCATTAGAAGCTCTTTTGATCATTGTTAGTTGTCCTAACAAGGAGATGTTGTCATCTTTCTCATTAAACTTTTTAAAAAGTGCAATTACAATTCCATCGTAGTTATTGATAGAGGCAGGTCTTAAAATTTTGTACCATTAAAGCACTTTTCCTTTGAGTGAAGAAACAAGTAGCCTTATGACTACATCATCTTTTGTAACTAGGTAGACAAAGCATACATTTGTAATTTCTTGAATGTGCTCAGCAGGGGTAACTTGATTCTCACCAGTGAAAAAAGGAATACTCTTGAGCGTAGCCACTCGTATATCATGTTGAGCAGGGAGAGCCAAATGACTACCGTCAGTAAAACTAACAAAGGGAAGATTTATCTATTGCACCATAGCTTGAATGGGTTTGAGTACCTTAGAAGAGCACGTGGAAGTTCTTCCAGGAGGAGTGGAAACTTCCTTACGCACGGGATATAGAGATGTGCATGTGGCCCTATAACTTCTTCTTCTGGGAGACAAGTGAAGATATTCAAAGGAATCTTCAAATATTGTGCTCAGTCTGGTATGTATCCTTCTTATGAAAATGGCATGTTGACTACTAAAATTAGTAGATATGTATGCTGGGAGTCACCATATGTGTTTAGAAAATCCTCCAAAGGATGAAAATCAATAAGTCAAACACCAAAACTTAGTAACAATGGAATTTAAGCTTTTAAGACTGGTTCCACTGGACATGCCAAAAACATTTGGAGCTCAAAATTACACCCATCCCAGATCAAGATGAACTAGGGCTTTGAGGAAAAATGGTACTGTCTCCAAGTTGTGGGAATTTTGTTTGAGACAAATCTCTGAAGAAGGCCGGTTCCGCTACCTATCTCTACTACTAAATTTACTACAAAGGGAAATGTAGCTACCTATCACTAATTTATGATTCTAAGGGACCAGGGTGAGAAGGAGATGGATGAAAGGGAAATGTAAGCTAAGGGGATGTTATAACACTAGAAAGAGCGGGATGAACACTCCCAACTAAGTGAGGAAAAGGGAAAATGCACACAGGGAGGGAAGGTATACGTGTCACAGTCTAAAATAGTATTCACACACTTATTTTCATGGAGCACAACAAAAAAAACCCCTACAAGAGATATAAAATATGCACAACATATTAACGATGCAAAAAAGGCAAGAAGATGCAATGAAACTCAAATTAGGGTAGAAGATAGCCACAAAATACAACTTTTATTACTTTTAAGTGATGTACAATAGATTAAAATGGAGAGAGATGTAAGGATCTACATGCACATGACTCAGATATGAGGCCTCCAACTCAAAAATGCCAAGAATCAGTGCTCTGAACAATGTAATTAGCAAACCAAGAGGGTCCAACCCTTACAAATGAGAAATGTTTAACAATTTATAGAAGAATGGGGAAGAGAAGAGGAGGGAAAGAGAGGGAAACTCAAATTTTTTAAATCTAACCACTAATAAGTAATAAATTCATGAAAATCCACCTGTAGCAGTGTCAGATCCACCTCCACATATCAACTTAGCTTGTGGAAGAAGGAAGGAGACAAGATCAAATCAGATATGGTTGGTTAAGCTAATTAAATCTGTGCATTAATGGCCTGAATCATATTTCCCAATTTCACCTACAAAATCATATCTAAAATCTGATTTTTAAAATCCCAACATATATCCCATGTCAACATCTCTCCAATAAGACCAAGAGTGCACAAATCCGAGATCTATAGTATAAGTTACGGTGATTCAAAGATATGCATTACCAGATGAACACGCAAGACACGTGGCACGATCTGATTGACTGAATAATTCACATGAATGTCTATCTATTTTTTATTTTGTGTGACATATCATACTTTCATTTAGTTTGAGGATTCGATGTGCATCTGACATGTTCTGATAGGTATAGTTTTGTGCAGTCTAGTTGACAAGCTGAGACATAACAACTAATGACTGGCGCAAAAGATTTCACTTAGCACGTGTGCAAGAGAAAGAGGCACGAGAGGTAAAAATGCAGAGGTATGTGAGCATGCATAAAATGGGTGTGTAAGGAGTGGGAATAAAAGTTACATATTTTCAAATACATGTAAGTATGCAAGGACTAAAGGGAGCACACGAGACAAGGATGCATAGAAAAAAATGCAAAAGGAAAGTGCACAAAGATGGAAGGTGAAAGAGGAAAATGAGTACCCACAAGGAATTTTGCAAGACTCTTAAAAGGAGGGCATGCACTCAAGGCATGCTAGGGACTTAGTGAATATATAAACCAAGTCCGTAGGTGTTCCCAGGAGGGTGTGCGAGAACTAGGGAAGGAAAGTGAGAGCATAAGGAATGTGTGGAAAATAGAAATGGAAGGAGATAGAAGAATAAAGGAGAAATGTGGAAGCGTGTGGAATGAATTAGAGAGAAGGAAAAGCATAAGGAATAAGAAGGAAGAGTGTTCGAGGGTGCATGCAAAGAACTACAACCAAGAAAATTGTGCCAAGGATAAAACCAAGAGTATGCACAACCTGAAAATATGATGTCAGGTCCAGAATGGAACTGTAAGTTGTCTAAAAAACTAGGGTGGTTATTTTGGACAACACACTCAAAAACTATAAAACACTACTCACCCCCATAATTTCAATCCCTTAGACACCCCTGAATCTTAGTGCACAAAATTAATACATGATTTTTCTTTCTATCTTAATTATTTATCTTGAGTTTTAAAGGTCTTGAAGAAGTGAAGGCGGATCACAAACGATAGGTTCAACTTGTTGCATCACTGTTTCAGTAAAATTTCAACACAAGTATAGGTCACAAATGCAACTAGCTTGTAATCTCTATGTAATTTTCACCGAATCACACCTGTGACTGCCCTATAACTGAGTCAGGTATACTATTTCACTTTTCATTCATTGTTTTTCCATTTTACATCAATAAAATGTCTTTCATCTCCTTAAAAGGTTAGGGATCTGACTGAGGTAGGTTCCCTAACCACAAAACAACTAACATTTTTCTAAGTGTGATTGTGTGTAGGTTTCGATTCAAATCAAGAAGATTTTACCCACTTTATTCAATAAAGAACTCATTATTATCCCTCACTTTTTCAATGGAAGCATAAGCTCATAATTTTTAGTAGCATTGATTTGGAGATTTCTATATCAACTAATCCATCTTACACGGTGATCCAAATCCAGGAATACATTTTGGTGACCACGGTGGGACCATTTTGGTTGTGGGTAACCCCTTTCCTTTTCTGAATCTAATAGGTCTTCTTTAGGGTTTTATCAGTCCTTTCGGTTTGGTTTTGGTTTTTCCCTAACATTCTAGTTGTAGATCTAACACTTGGTTTCGTAGATCTGATAAAAAAAAAAACAAAAAAACAAAAACAAAAACAAAAATATGGTCATAGGTATGTTGCAAATACAATTGTGTTACAAGATTTCTTACAAAAAATGTAACATTTGGTTGCAAGGTAGTTGCAAGTGTAATTGTTTTGTAATTTTGTTTCTGCAAAAAAAACATAAAAAACACTTAATTACACTTAAAGGAAAAAAATGGAAAAGAATACACACTAAATACATGTTTGGATTTTGGTAAATAATCATGCACTTAACTGTGGGAAGTACTTGGGTATAATCCCTAAAATGCATTGTGAGGAGTACTAATGGAACCTCGAAGTAGCTAGCACATTGGGACGACTCGCCGATGAAAATGGTCAACAACCCAACCTGATTGACTATTTTCACCCGTGAGGTAGAACCAATGTTGTCCATGGTGATGGACCCATAATGATTTATCTAAGGTAATGTCTGCAACTAACATTTTCTAGTGAATGGTACTTCATTCAGGCAACATTTGGCATTTAGAGAGAGATCCCTACTTAGAAAACTAAATTAATTAAGCCCGTATTCAACTTCAAGACAAAAAAACATCACCATATTCATCAAAACACTTCATTTCAATTTCACATATATCTAAGTCGCTCATGTGATTGTCTCTATTCTCTGTAACCACTTCCCACACAGTCATATCTATTTCTGTCACTCATTCTAAGTCTTGATTTTTCCCAATTTCAGTCTCAACTGCGACTTCCCTGTGATTCTTCATCATATTTTTCTGAGAGCTATTCACTATTGCAACTAACCTGTAACCTTCCAAATCCACAACTCATTCATTTTAAACTTTGTTCTGATTCTCGATTTATCCCAGTATTAATTGCAACTATGACTTGGCTTTGATATTCCCATACATCTATTTCAGCATCCATTACTATGATACTCCTCACATTTATGCATTTCCATCGTTGGCTTATCTTGAGCTTCCTTTTTTCGTGGTTACTACTCGTTCACGGTCATACAATCTATCCCAAACCATGGTTCATGTTTCTCAATCACATGATGATATTTTTAGTGGTAAAAGAGTAGTAGTGGAGATTATGATAAAATTCCTACATCTATTGCTCCTCCTCCCCCAGACGATGATGAAATTTACAAGATTCCACCTTTCAATCCCAAGTTTGAAGAGGCCTTAGATCATAATCGAAAAGCTCTTGCAGAATATCTTATACGTTATTATTACAAGTTTTATGCCTACAATTTGAAGATCTATTTTTCCAACCCCAATACTTCATCATCTACCTCCGAGGCTCATCATACCATTACCATGTCTATTGGTCCTACACCATCCACTATTGTTCACACACACCATATCCCTTCTAAAGGAACCATGCAACAACTGGGGTCTCATTCTTATACTATGATTCATGCTTTTACCCAATACACTACCCCACCTAATTATTCATCCTTTTCTTATACAACCCCTTTATTCTCTCAAATTTACACTCATATACCATATCACTATTCCACGCAATAAAAAAACTAACCACTTTGAATCCATACTTTCCAATAGATACCCAATCTCAATCAACTATGTAATGAACCTATCCACCCATTTATACCCATGAAGTCATATTCTCCTCATTTTGAGTGCCTAAATCTTACAAATTCAAGGGTAAGGAGGACCTTCAAAATCACTTACGCATGTTCAAGTATGCTTGTTATCTTATCAATCATAATGATATGATTATGTTATAGGCGTTCCCATTATCATTAGTAGGACAAAATTTATATTGGTACATTGGTATTACCCAACATAGCATCATATCATTCGAGTAACTTACTGGTTTATTCCTTGATCATTTTTTGATCAATGTTGTTAATCGTACTACGTTATCTGATCTCTACAATATGAAACAATTCGATGATGAGCCCATTACTGATTATGTGTCACATTGGAGGTATGTTTTCCATGACCTTATATTTCCCATCCCCATTAAGAATTTACTCAATTGTTCGCCAACAGTTGTGCCAAACATATATCTCACACTCTTCAAATTCAACAGTTTCAGTCATTTGAGGAAGCCATACTGATGGCCAAGAGAATTGAGGATATTCACATTAGCACTGGTGAGGTTAAAATTTCTAAGAAGAATGAGTTTTCTAAATTAACCTAGAATACTCCTCAAGTTAATCAAGTTGTTCTTCAATCTACGGCTAATCAAGGCTCTACATCAAATGCCAATAAGAATTCTTCCACTACTCCAAATAACACACAAGTAAGGGATGCCCAAAATATGTCACGAGATCCTTTTCAAACTTGTCAGAATTTTACACATTTAACATAATAACTTTCTAGTATCTTACATAAATACCTTGATACCCAATTCATCTTGCTACCACTTATATGGCAAGAGGATCTGAATGCATCAAAACCACTTTGGCGTCAATAGTCTACTGATATTTTTTCTAATCATAGAATTTTAGGTCAGATAACTGACAAATGTTATTAATTACGTAATGGTATTCAAGACCTGATCAAGAAAGGTGTTATTTAAGTTGAGAATTCTATAGCCCCATAAAATCAAAACCTATATATATATTCAAAAATCCACTCCCATCGCACACGGCCTCAACCAATTAGGTCAGTGATAAAGAGTCATCTTCATCCCACCAATATTTTGCTTGCATGATTCACATTATGAGAAGAAATAAAACTTCCAATACGAAGACTAAATCTACATCTAAATCAACATCTAGTCCCATGACCTCACCAAATGCAGCATTTCCTTCACAACTGGAAATTACTCTTAAGAATAATTTGACCAATAAAATATAGAGTAAGCACACTAAGATATCTGTATACGATCTCATTTTCCAATTTTCCAATCATCGTGACATGCTTACTGAGGCTTTAAATTCAATCAAACTGTCCACCCGAAATCCCAACACCTTTTCACATTTTATGGGAAATCTTCGTACTTCACCTGGATTATCGATCACATTTTACTAATATGATATTAAAGATTAAATCACCTCTCGTAACACAGGGGGGATTGAACTTCGTGATCCACCATTGTTCATTGTCGTTATAATTGAAGATAAAAAATTCAAACGTGAATTAATTTAGAATGGATATGGCATTAATATCATATCATTTGCAGCATTGTGTCATCTCAACATACCATTAGCTCACCTATCGGCATTTCCATTTCAACTTCGTACATTCAATGATTCCCCTTATGCCGCATTGGGTATGATAGTTTTACCATTGAAATATAGATCAAGGGTGCTTCACACCATTTTATATGTCATATAAGGAGAATTACAATACAATAAGGAAAGTGCAAAAATATGGGGGACTAACAAGCAGAAACAAATCTTTTTTTGGCCATTTTGGCCATAACACACTCATGTTATGGATTAGACGCATTATAACATGAAAGGGAAAATTTGAGGTCATGTTATAACGTGATCATGTTACAGCTCGAATTTACCGAGCTGAAATGCACTTGCATTTTAAGACACTCGCGTTCCTATTTTGGACATATTCTGCATTGCAAACAGGAATGCGAGCATGTTATAACGCACTCATGTTATATCGCACTCGCATTTAATCTTCTTTGAGTTTGAAATTCTTAATCCATTGGCTTGGATATCCAAACCTAAGGTTTAGACTATGTAATCCATGAATAAATCCATGTTTGACAGAAAAACATCAAAATCTCACGTGTACACCCTGATATCTCATGCTATAACATAATATTCAAAAAAACTTATACTACATTGTCAAGCTTGGTTTTACCTTGGTGACAATACAATTCTTTCTAAAATCCGATTAGTTTAAGGATTTCATCCATAATTTCTTTTGCTAATGCCTTATTTTCTTGCGAAAACCTATGCATATGTTTGGTGCATAATTTATGATTTTTTCATCCAATTTTTTTTTAAAAGTGGTTATTTCTAAACTCCATTCTATACACACTAAAAAAACCAAAAAAATGATTTTTTTCTCAAATTTATGGTGGTGTACACACAAATATTTCATTTTCGGGATATGTGCAATTTGAAAATTAATAAAAATATATATTCATCCAAAAATTATGAAAAATTAGTGGGACCTCCCACATGGTCTTAGCTAACTTTTTACCACATGGATTTGAAAAATAATTTATAGAACTCAAAAAAGGGGGGGCTGATCCAAAAATTGACCAAATTTTTTTTCTTGACCACTGACCCCTATAGGCTTTAAATTATTTTCCGAACTTACCCCATTATAATCAACTTAAAGCAATGCAAAACTTAAAACACACTACACACATGTTGATAACGAAGTTTGACAGAATGCCTACATCTCCAGGTTTATTAATAGAACCAGTTTATCATCCACTTTAATGACTGCAATTCTAATTCAAAATTGAAATCAAAGCATGATAATAATGAATACAAAAGAACAAGAACCTTTATGACGATCACCAAGTAGGGAAAATTTTAGTGGTGATTTTTCGTAAACTTGTGAATATTATGGATTTTGGAAATTGGAAATGGAGAATTTTAAGCAGTCGGCTTCCACCTAGTTCTCCTAAAATTTTGGCCAACAAGTCATTTATATGGGTCAGTTCGCCTACTATTTACAGTTAAAAATGAACTTATGCATGTATTTCGCCAATGTTTATAATCAAAATCTTCTCATATTCACCGAGGTATAATACATAGCCCGAGGGATTATAAAGGACCCAAGTTGGATGAAAGACAATGGATGGTCGTCCATCCCTAGTTGGATGATTGTCTTCCGTCCAACTTGGGTTAGACATACGTCTAACTGGAATAGACATTCGTCCAACCCATACCATCCAACAGCTGTCTAACACAGTTTCTCAATGCCCATCCAGCCATACGAAACTATCAGAAAACAAAACCTTGAAAATTCACCTTTGTCATGAGTCATTTTTTGGAGATTCACTATCGTTTCGAAAATCCATTTTGAAGATTAGCCACCCATTTTATAATAATTTTTAGGAGGGGGGATCTTAAAATGAACTTTGACACCAAGTAGATACCCCAACTTTTGAAGCATATTCGATCTAGTATTATCCTCCATGGTACAATGCCCTATGGCTCCTCAATCAGTCTTCTAGATGCTATTAGGACGTCCTATGGATCCCTAGGTTGGTCTTCTAGACATTACATACTTTGAAGTTGAGGCTCAATAATCCTGAAGAAAAAGAATCTCCTCCATGACCATCGAGTGACAACATCCCATATTATGTATTAGCTCTGATATTCTTTTACAGAATACCCTATGGATCCAAGTCTAGGATCTGCAATATCTGCGGTGAGTTGATAACAACTCCCGTAATAATGAATACCTCAATGTCTTTATTGTATGGTGCTAAGTATTCTTCAAGAAACCTCCATGCTCCTGTTGTGTGGTGTTATGTCTCCAGATGTCAGCAGAAAATAATTCTCACTGACGAGCTCAATAATGAATGATGACCTTTCTCTGAAGCCAACGATTTGATGATACATCCAACGTACTGAGGTTATGAGCTCTAGTGCTTATCTGGTGCTCTGTAACATCCCTCGGCTCCATAACATCTCCGAGCTCTAGTTTAAGAAGAATCTTGATCGATGAGTTAAAAATTATAACACCTGAACCATAATGTAGATGTCTATATTAGTATGATATAGGTCTTATATGTCCCTTATGCCTATATTAATACAATATAAGTCTTAATCATCATCTTTCCCATACTATTATGATATAGGTCATCATGCTTATATTATTACGATATAAGTGTTTATCTCTCTCTATAATGCCTATGGTAAAATAGGACTTGCATCTCCATAACGCTGCCACAAACATGCCTTCGAACTTCACCAGTTGTCCTCCTCATCTCGGGCTCAGAGTGTTGCTTCTCGGAGAGAACTTGGAGCTTCAATATCACCTATAGGAATTATCCTCAAATGCCTATGAATAGGCCTCCATATTATTTCTCTAAAATAGCCTTCATATTTTACCAAGGCCTCTTTACACCTCCATCTCTAATTATTATATGCCTTGGCCTTTTCCTAAGAGAGGTTTTTAGCTTGGGAGGAGCTTGTATCAACATTTCCTATAAATATAAGACTTCTCCATAATGCTCCCTTAAACTTCTTATAAGCATCGGCCTTTGAATTTTATTCTCCTCTTGGCTCTCAAGGAGCTTGGTTTGAGCTCGAAGTGAGCTTGTGTTTGAATGGAGAAGTGGAGCAACTTTTATAGCCTTTGGGCGGCCCAAGCTCCACGTTAAATCTCTTATCCTCCCACTAATTGCTAACCAAAATGGTTGGCCAATTTTGTTTGGCAACTGTGAAGATAGCGATGAGGTCATGGGTTCCAATCCCAATCCCTACATCCCTATGCCAACTATTTTACACCCAACACTGCTGAGCACGTCATGTCGAGCTGTGAACATGGGCCTGCAACCCCTCCACGTTGCCCTCCATTGCCATTGTGTCACGCCAGTCCTCCTAGCCACATCTGCTACCCATTCGCACCCGTCCACATGCCCTCACTACCACCTTCCACGATCACATGCCCGCTGTACTAAGCCATCCTGTCATGCCCGAGTATGTTGGCCTTATCCACGACATTGTGGATTATCCCATATTTGTGGGGATATGGACGAGGGTGGGATTTTTATAGACCTCGGTGAATAAATGTGTGGTGGCTTAGGCCATGTGTTACGGTTTTTTTCATCCAAGGCTTTAGAACAACTTGACGAGTCATGGAAATAGCTTGTCCCATAGATCGATCCTCTAACTCGCCAATACATAGCTAAGTGAATATATCAATCTAATGAGCTAATGTAATAGATCGGACGTATGATACTTTGACCCATGTTTATCACCTTCATTTAATTTGCATCTTGCCACATTGTCGTGACTCGCCAGTTGTCCTTCGTACTATCCTCTGGATTATTAGGAAATAAGGGATAAAATATAGTAAAAACTAATATACAGAAAATATTACAAATCTGAAATAGAAGTGTAGAATAAAAACACAAAAAGACAGTATTTAACGTGGTTCACCTAATTTGGGCTATATCTACCAAGAATCACTTGCTCATATTTTATTACAAGCCACCACTCTCTCAATACAATACCCATATCTATTTGGAGCTTTGCTCAAAAAACTCTACAGAATTCACTCCCAAATTCAAACACATGCAATTTTACATCATATCTACCATATTTACAAAACTACATAACTAGACAACTGCTTAAGCAGTTTTACAAAAATGTGGGTATCAAAACCATGTGCCAAAACTATCCCATAAACCTATGGGTTAAAAATCCTACCCATATGAGAAAAACATGTTTCCCGATATATCATGCAAGTTTTTCAAGGCCAATTTTTTTAGGGAACACTTGTCCTTCGTACTATCCTCTGGATTATTAGGAAATAAGGGATAAAATATGCCAAATAATCCCTCACAAAATCGCAACAGTAGAAACTAATATGCAGAAAATATTACAAATCTGAAATAGAAGTGTAGAATAAAAAAAGAACAACACAAAAAGACAATATTTAACATGGTTCACCTAATTTGGGCTATATCTACCAAGAATCACTTGCTCATATTTTATTACAAGCCACTACTCTCTCAATACAATACCCATATCTGTTTGGAGCTATGCTCAAAAAATTCTACAGAATTCACACCCAAATTCAAAAACATGCAATTTTACATCATACCTACCATATTTACAAAACTACATAACTAGACAACTGCTTAAGCAGTTTTACAAAAATGTGGGTATCAAAACCATGTGCCAAAACTATCCCATAAACCTATGGGTTAAAAATCCTACCCATATGAGAAAAGCATGTTTCCCGATATATCATGCAAGTTTTCAAGGCCAATTTTTTTTTCTCATGGGCGTAAACCCCTGCTACTTGGGGTTGCCATCCCCGAACCCCCACTCGGGGCTTGGCCCGGCCCCGAACCCTGGCCAGACAACTATGGAAAGTGTTCTTAGTGTAAATCTTCAACACTTTCTCACATGAAAACATGTTCCACAACCTAACATGGATCACATCTCTCCACTATGAAGGATTTTTGTCCCAAAAATCTTATGAACCCCAAATCACGTTGCTGAGAATATATCTACACAATATGCTGCCGAATCCATAGTCAAACAACTGATGGCTTGATCCTTGGGATATGTCGCATTTATGCCACACTGATGACACATCATGGTACTATTCATCTTGTTGCATGGACTACACATCTACACAAAACAAACTTTGGTGCCACTAAAGAAAACACTTTGCTTCACCCCGTTGCACGACCTCGACCTTTACACGGTACTGAGAAGTGTCTGATGGTGACTTTATTCTGCTGCATGACCTCTGCCTCTACACGGTACAATCCATAATGATGATGACAATTAGGTACCATCTTGCTACACAACCATAAAGAGCCTCTACACATAATAAAGATCTGACCCGATGCCAAGTCCATGATGATCATCTACCATTTTGCAACATAGTCATAATTGCTATACAAAAAATGACTATCCAAGTTGATCTCTCATGAGCTCAATAATGGTGACTCCAACCCCGTTACACAGCTATTGCCTCTATACATTACAAATCCTCTTATTGATGACAAATACCAGGTACCAATCCGTTACATGGCCACAATACCTCTACGCAGATTGACTATCCAACCCGATGTCAGATGCCAAAGGTGATCAACTACCAATCTGTTGCACAGTCACAATGCCTTTACAAAAAATGACTTTATGAGCTGACACCGGTGAGCTCAATTCTCCACACAAATGGTTGACAAATCTCCAAGCTTATACATATGAGTTAAATCTTTTATCCAAGCTGTAGCAGACACTCTAAAGATAATTAGGAGATATAATGGAGTAATCTAAATATAAATACAGGAAAAATACTGAGTATGTTAAACCTTTCCCTCAACCTATCCCACCAATCTGGACTTCAAAACCATAAGTTGACGCCATGACTATCAAATTAGCCTACCCTGATCAACTTGCTTGGAGAATAGTAGGTTTTCCAACAAGAACAACCATCTCTGATACAAACATGATCCAAAAATTGACCAATTTTTTTTTCTCGACCACATACCCCTATAGGATTTAAATTATTTTTGAATTTACCCCATTATAATAAACTTAAAGTAATGAAAAAATTAAAGCACACTACATATAGGTTGATAATGGAGTTTGGCAGGATGCCTACATCTCCGGGTTCATTGAACTGATTTATTATCCACTTTAGTGACTATAATTCTAATACAAAATTACAATCAAAGCATGATAATATTGACTAAAAAAGAACAAGAACCTTTATCATGGCCACTAAGTAGATACCTCGGCTTATGAAACAAATTCGAGCTAGTATTCTCCTCCACGGTACAATTCCCTATGGCTCCCTGATTGGTCTTTTAGATGCTATTATGAAATCCTATGGCTCCCCAGGTTGTTCTTCCATACATTCTGTATGTTGAAGTTGTGGCTCAAAAATCCTGAAGAACAAGAATCTCCTCCATGCCCACCGAGTGATAATATCCCATCTTATGTAGTAGATTTTATCTTATTTCAGAGAATACCCTATGGCTCCAAGTCTAGGATCCACAATATCTCCGGCGAGTTGATAATGAATCCCGTAATAATGAATACATTAATGCCTCTATTACACGGTGTTAAGTATTCTTCCATAAACCTTCATGCTCCCACTGTGTGGTGCTAAGTCACCAGATGTCAGCAAATGAAAATTGTCACTAACGAGATGAATAATGAATGATGACCCTCCTCTGAAGCCAACAATTTGATAATACATCCAATGTACTGAGGTTCTGAGCTCTAGTGCTTCTCTAGAGCTCTTTCATGTCCGTCGGCTCCATGGTGTCACTGGGATCCAGCTTGAGAAGACTCTTGATCGATGAGTTAAAAATAATACCTCCTGAACCATAATTTAGATGTCTATATTAGTATGATATAGGTCTTACATCTCACTTATTCCTATATTAATACAATATATGTCTTTCATTGTTCCCATATTATTACGATATAAGTATTTTTTTCTCTCCATAATGTCTATGATAAAATAGGACTTACATCTCCATAACACCACCACAAACATGCCTTCAAACTTCACTAGTTTTCCTCCTCAGCTCAGGCTCAAATTATTGCTTCTCGGAGAGAACTTGAAGCTTCAATATCACCTATAGGACTTATACTCAAATGGCTATAAACAGGCCTCCATATTATTGCTCCAAAATAGCCTTCATATTTTACCAATGCCTCATTACACCCCCATCTCCCTTTATTCTATGCCTCGGCCTTTTCCTTAGAGAGGATTTTTGCTTGCGAGGAGATTGTAGAAATCTTGAGTGAGCTTGTATCAAAATTACCTATAAATATAAGAATTTTCCATAATGATCCCTTAAACTTCTTATAAGCTTCTGCCTTTGAATTTTATTCTCCTCTTGGCTCTCGAGGATATTTCTTTGCACTCGAAGTGAGCTTGTGTTTTAATGGAGAAGTGGAGCGGATTTTATATCCTTTGGGTGGCCCAAGCTCCACATTAAATTGATTATCCTCCAACTAATTGCAAAATATTTCGGTTGACCGAGTTGGTTTGGTTGCTGCGAAGATAAAAATGAGGTTGTGGGTTCCACTCATGCTCCCTACATCCCTATACCAACCGTTTTACACCCAACGCTTTCGAGCTTGCTGTGCCAAGTTGTCCACATGGGCCTTCGACCCCTCCACATGACCCTTCATTTCTGGTGTGCCTCTCGAGTCCTCCTACCCAAGTTCGCTGCCCATTCGTACCCGTTCACGTGCCCACGCTACAACCTGCCACGTTCACGTTCCCCCTGTACTAAGTCATTCCTCCATGCCCGAGTTCGCCGACCTTATCCACGGTATTTTGGATTATCCCACATTTGTGGGGATATGGATGAGGGAGAGATTTTTATAGCCCACGGTGGATAAGTGTGTTGTGGCTTAGGCCATGAATCACTGCTTTTCCCAGCCCAAGTAATAAAACAAATTTTCGAGTCATGGAAATATCTCATCCCATAGCTCGCTCCTCTAACTCACCAATACACAACTCAAACTCCCCACATAGCTCACTGAATATCTCAATCTAATGAGGTAATATAGACCAATGAGACAATGTGGTGGCCTTAGGACCCACAATGTGGTAAATTTTTTGTGATTGTTGATTAAGAATTGTTTTTTGAAGACCATAGATATGATACTTTGACCCATGCTTATCGCCTTCGCCTGATTTGCATCTTACCACATTGTCGTGACTTCCCAGTTGACCCGGTCCTACCCTAGGGTTGACTTTAACTATGAATAGCCACCATTTTCACATAATGGCTTCGTTTTCCATGTTCAGATAGTCACCGGAAATATCACGGAGTTGAATTTTGCACTATGACAATATTAGAAGATTTAGGGAACATTTCTGCAATGTAATATGCTCCGGATTAGTGGCCAACACACAGTAGGTTCTTATCTTTTTGCCACAAAAATAGTCATACTTTGTGTGCTCACCACATTTTATCCTCTTAATCTCCACCATTTTTAAAAAAAAATCGTTAGTTTAGAAACTAGATTCCGAGGTCTTCGGTACTCATTCTTGTCACTTAGTAAAATTTTGAACATATGCATGCCAAATTATTGGATGAAGTTCAGGTTGTGCTAATTGCAGGAAAAATGTGTTCACTTTTGACCCCCTTTTGGTCCCCCCATTTCCATGCACTTACCAAATATCTTATTTGGACACCCCAGGATTCACGAGATGAAATGTATTCCATCCACTCTTCATCAATGTCTCAAACAAAAGCAAGACAAAGTGACGTATTGTGTTTCTACCGATGCTAAACCGTTTGAGTATTGCAATAACATCATGTTATCATTCAATAAAGTGGTACATGTTACACCTGTCACATTGATCGTCTCGTATTCCATGGATATATATAATATTTCCAATCATATACCAGCCATGCTTTATCCATCATATTTAACACCACATTCTGATTTACCACCATCACAAGATCCACCTCCATCATCATCATCATCTCATGAATAATCATCAACATCACTTCTAGAAGTAATCATACTCCCTTCACAATCATCATCATCTTCTCCATCTTTGGATTCGAGTTATATTCCTTCTAGTAGTACACCCACATCTAACAATATATCTCAAGATTGTGGTAAGGCTCCTATGACAAACGACACAAAATATATTGGTGTTGGGGAATATAAACTCCCTTACGCTATAATATCTCTAGCTAATATGTCAAATATAAAATAAATGGCTAGACCATATCCCACACAACACATCAAAGAATCTCTATTTTCATTTGGTATTCCTCCTACAAACATATATCTCGTGTATGGAAGATATGATATTGCATCTTCTCCTCTAATACAAAAAAATATCTATAGAAAAATATTGATTCATTTATGACATTTCATATCTTTCAAATCCATATTTCATTATACATTTCCTACTCAATCAAGGATGGAAAACTTATGGTTTAGGAAAGTTTGAGCTAGGAATTTCTACTCCTAATCATCCATGTTACAAATTAGCTTCTACAAAAATATGGATTAGGATATATCAAGCTTGACGATGACTTTAAAAATATAACAAAGGAAACATTGAATGTTGGATCATTTGCTGAAGATAAGAGTACATCAAAACCATATAAAGTATTACCATGAGAAGATTGTATCCAGTAAGAAAATATAGGTTCAATCAAGATATATTTTTCTGGAGTACCAAAATCAAGCATAACAATGTTATAGATACGAGTTTCCAATCTAGATGGATAGATCCAGTTATCCATATCCACGCCATTCTCAGTCACTCATTCATACCCAAACACTCACACATCTTTTTAAATGAAGCCACACAATTCCATTTTGCTGAGCGATTTCATGAGTTTGGAAGTATGTTTGATTTTTCCATTGATCATCCCATTCAATATATGTTACTACACATCATGATGAATTTACTTGTCTTCCTAGTTCACCACTTACGGATTGTCTTGTTCTACCAAACAACGCTAACATTAATTCAATCGATACATTCCCTATTGATTATCATCTTGCATATAAGCCTGACCCGTTGGATCTATTTTCTTCAGAAGAGGCTATATTATGTGACTTTGGTGCTATGAAAAAACATATGTATAAATATCTCTCACAAGACATTCAACTCCATTACAAATCATACTTTGGGGACACTGATGATGTACCCATAGATCCTACTAATGAGCTTCCCACATTCAATCACCTTGACAAAGCATCGCATATACTTATTGAAGGGACTATCGAAGTTAACATCGGTACACCTGAGGATGTACACATAGTACTCCTTGGAAAGTTCTCATTTGATAGTGAACATGTTAAATACACATCACTCTTATGATAATTTTTCAATTTTTTTCTTGGTCATAAGTTGATATTCCAGGAATGGACCCCGATACCATTGTCCACAATCTTGTGTTAACATTTGATGAAAAACCCATTAAGAAAGATTACGAAAGATGCACCCACATGTCACATTACTATTCAAAGTTGAGCTATAAAAACTCATTGATGTTAGTTTCATACAACCTATACACTATCTAGAATGGATCTTTAACATGGTGTCGGTAGGTAAGAAGACTGGTGGTATACGTGTTTGCACTAACTTTAGGGATTTCAACAAGGATTGTCCCAAGGATGAATTCCCTTTCCCTAATAATAACACCATCATTGAAATTAGTGTCGGTCACGAAATGTTCTCCTTCAAGGATGATTTTTGTAATGCCCCAAAAATTATCCCATTAAAACTCATGATAAAATGACACAATTGAGTCCTAATACAATTTTTTTTTTTTTAGTCTCAGGCATTGTTAAAAAGGATTAATTCATTTTTATCCTCTTTATGAATACATTACACCGAAAGATTACCGACACTATTAAATTTTTAATGTAGTTGAGGTTTATTAAAACCGTAGTTGACGGTTCAGGTTTAACGTCAACCATGGGTCATAATTTTTTTGTGAAAGAATTTGTGATAGTACCAAGCCTATTTCGTCATTTCTCAAAAGTAAAAACTCAAGGGTCACATTGGAAAGTAATGGTAGGGTTGGTTACCCTTTGTAAGGTATATCATTTTTGAATATAAAGTTTTCTACATCTTAATTACTTATTTTAATAAATATGTTTTATCGAAATGACAATTTAAGCCAAAATATCGTTAGCAGAAGGGACACGGGATTCCATTTGGGCCATCCAACTAAATCTCATGCCCACCTACTCAACACAAGTTGTAATTATAAACATATAAAATTATTAGTTATTAAATCCATATAATTTCAAATAAATCTATTCTTCTTCCCCATTAATTTAATACCCACCAAAATACTAAAGTAAGAGGGTCAAATTGTGGCCCTTGGAATAAATGAATCTTAGCCACAAGATCTAGGTTTGGCCAGAAAACTTTAAACTATTCTAAACCCAAGTTTATGGTTTATTTTTCCATTTTCATTTTCTTTTATTAATTTCCCCTTCAATCCATTTCTCTCCATTACACAAGTCAAATCCATGGGTGAAGGAAGAAATAGGGTTTAGTGTAATTGAAATATTTTTATTTTGTGAGGTATTTTGTTCTAGAGGTAGTGGCCATTAAAGGCGGATAAATTTGAAGGTTTTTCCAAAGGGAGGAGAGAAAATTCATAAGGATAAGGGTGTATTTGAGGAAGAAGATGGCCGGATTTTGATGAAGGCACAGTGTGGGCATAACAGGGGAGGGCCATGCCATGGTCGTGTTAGATGTGAGAGAGAACATGGGGAGGATGGCCGCATCGGTTGTGGGGATTAGGGTCAGCCATTGTGGTGTGGGTTGTGCCCACACCACTTATGAAGTTGATGCTAGGTTTTGGAGGATGGGTGCGTGGCGAGGCTGTGGCCCCTCTACCCACTGTCATGTTTATTTTAACCATTATACATTTTTTTAACTAGAAATTTTTTCATTTATAAACACACACACACACACACACACACACACACACACACACACACACACACACACACACACACACACACGTGTGTGTGTGTGTGGATTCTCAACAAACTATGCATTATAAAAGGAAAACAAAGATCCTTAGCTTATACGTTATAAGTTATATTAAAACATTTGTGTGTGTGTGTGTGTGGGGCATTTGATACAATAAGAGGTTTAAATCTCATTTTTCTTAATGGTTTTTCTTGCACAAACCAGATGTATATTTATATTTATATTTGCACAAACTAGATGTATATTTATATTTATATTTGTATATATTTATATTTGCATATACTTATAGGTATATATATTTATATGTATATGTATATGTATCTATATATGTATATATATACATATACATATAAATATACATATACATATACATATACATATACATATATACATACATATATAGACACACCCACACACCCACACAAGATTTGAATATAAAACAAAATAAATTTCTAAATGAGAGGAAGATAATCTTAAATTTAAAACCCATTTTGTTATACAACCATAATAATCTACAAGTGAAAAATTTTACTGCAGAAAAAAAGATGTATGCTACTTATCAAAATTTCAAATTTGCTTTTTAAACTAATACAAAATCGAAATTTCCATGTTTCACTTTCATATTTAATGCTAAGACATGAAGGAAATGCAAGCAACAAAATCCTTTTCTTTTTTTCAAAACTCATAAGAATATAAAACACTATTGAATAAGAAGATGGAATAATGATTAAAACTATTTCTTTTTTTGTTTACAAGAAGTTATTCCAATATAATAAGATTAAAAACTTTATTACAACTCATAAACTTTCTTTTTCATTATTTTCATAACTCACAAAATCAAGAGATAACCTTAGGAAAAACACAGATATAATAAAGAGCAATAATCCTTTCATGTTTCCAATTCAATACAAAATAATAACTCCAAATCCCATTCTCTGCAACTGTACAACTTCCCTTTCAAGAGAGAGATACATATCCACAATTTCCACTAATAATAAAAATCAACTATTAAAATGCAAGTATAACAAGCCTCCTAAATATGGGAACAACATGCCCAATTTTTTTGGCATATCTCCAACAAAACAACCCTATAAATTAAATCCAAAAATTAGCTTCAATCTTAACATTAATCATGCTCCAAGCACCACAGGACAAAGGCGTGATATACCTCCCAACTTACAGGCATCATCACATGCCTTCTTTTTAAAAAATGAGCATGCTAGCCTCCTCCAAGCCTATGGGAAAGAGGTGTAGCATGCTACAAAATATTCCAAGGGAAAAAAAGTTTTCAAATAACTTAAAAAATGATGGCCAAGAGAAGACAAGAAAGACAACTTAAAAACAAAAGAACCAATTCCACCAAAAACACCAAGAAACCATGGGAATGGGAAGAGGGGAGTAGGATCACATAGTGCGAAAATTTATAATATCAAGAGTTCCAAATATCCTCCAAGTAGTACCTCCAAAATAATCACAAACTCCCAACCCTTATACCTCCATTATGTCCTCATTTACAAGGCTTTTCAAGCCTTACAATATTCCTTGGCAAGGATAGGAGGGGATTCCCAAACCAAATGAGAATACCTCCTACTTCCACCAAGGAAGGGAGTGATAAGAAAACATGCATAGCTTACCAACTAAGCCATGAAAATTAGGGTCCCCTCCCATTCCCAAATCCCACTCCAATTACATACCCCATTGGAGTGGAGAAGCATAGAAAACCAAGATATAAATTTCAAAACAAAGCAAAACTCAAGGACAGTAAAATCCCAGAATCCCAAAATCAAAACCATTACCAACCATAACATCCATGCATATACAAGCAAGTTTTCTAAACCAAAATAAAATGAGGTGCGAGACTTACCTCACACTCTAAGCTGAAGTCCACAAGCTCCTAGCTCTTTGACTCCTCAAGCTCCCAAAGCTCCCCTCAAAAATTCTCCACCAAAAAGCTTCCAAACATCAAAATTCAAACAAGATATAGGAAAACTATCCATCTCACAAACCTATGGGAGGGTGACAAGTGTCACACTTCCAACTAAACAAATCCTTCATGTCACCCAATTCAATTTCTATATTCCCCAACATAATAAAGGGAAAAAAGGGGACAAAATCCAAATTAGCCCCCAATGCCCACACACAATCCTAAGGTCACCCATGTGAGACAAATAAAAAAAATTTAGATAGTGACTTTTGAGAGGGTGGAGTGAGGAAAATACTTTTTCGATTCACAAAAAACTTTCCCCACCTATAGGTTAGATCTCATGGACCATTTTTAAGGTAAAGGAGACCCTTACCTTTTAATATAATCCTTTAAAAATGCCCTTAAAGGTTAAATTCGTGATTTGGGGTTTGAATGAGAAAATAAAGGTGAGGAATGCTCCTTGCAAGTTTTTTTAGCAAATCCCACGACATCCCTAAAAAAAATCAAGACAATAAATCACCCCATAATACAAATCATCTCAAATGACCACATTACCACATTACCACAAGGAAATCCAAATTAGGTGAGCAATGAGGTAAATTTAATTTTACCATGGTGTTCAAGGTTAGGATGATAACAATATTAATAAATAAAATTCACATACGAGAGTTAACCAAACTCCCCAATTACAAATAATAGCCAAAATGAAACAAGGCTAGAGAAAGGGTTTGGCAAAACGACTTAAGCATATTTGGTAGTGCTACCACTGAGTCCCATGTTCGCCAAGTGGTGTAACCTGAAAAATCCTACACACTCAAGGTAATATTAAAATTTGCCTGACATGATAAAATATCCATATAAATCATAATGAAAAATGACTATACTATATCAACTTAATAAGGTTTTACCACATCTATTCCACCAACAATATATATAAGCATGATCCAATCTTAACAATATATAACTCAAAATCATGATCATCAATGAATACCATATAGAAACATAATCTATCAAATCTAAAACATCATAATATCATCATCTCTAATCAACATGAAATAACCAATGTCATGAATATCAAATAGTGTCTCAAAAGTGTCCTGTCACATAAGAATGTCATATACCATAGGATGATAATCGTAGTAAGTGAAAATAAAAATATATCATAATAAAATAACAAATGTTCCATATGAAATAATCAAACTACTCATACGAGTCAACAGATCATAGGAAGAGATAGAAATAATGTCGCACTACAGTCTCTCTGGCTATAATAAAATTATAATTGCTCCTTAATACCAACATAAGACTGCTTTTACTACACCCTGGGGAAATTTTTGTTATAGGGCTATGTATTTTAGAGTTACAAATTTTAGTTTCACTTATCAACGCACTCTGACTTACGTAATTCACAATTATATCCATGAAATTATAGAGGATTATGTTGATGACCTTCTTGCAAAGTCTAAACTCCACTAAAATCACATATGCATCCTACAAAAATATTATATGCCTCTTGGAGTATTAAATTCAATTAAATCCTAATAAATGTGTATTTGGAGTCACATCAGGTAAGTTACTTGGTGTCATTTTCTCACGTCATGACATTGAGGTGGATCCGGCTAAAGTTAAGGCCATTGTAGACATGCCCCCCTCCTAAGAACATCAAACAATTACGTAGCCTTCAAGGTAAGATTTAGGCCATTTAATGCTTCATTGCACAAATTTATGGTCAGTTTCATCCATTTAATCAAGTCCTTAGGAAGGGTGTTAATTTTAATTGGGGGAGGAATGTCGTATCACATTCGAAAAACTTAAAAAGTACCTTGTCACACCATGAGTGCTATCTCCACCTCAATCTAATTTACCAATCTATTTATACATTGCTGACCACACCCATCTCTACACGCACCTCAGCCTCCACACACCTCCCTCATCCCCTTCTCTGTGGGCTATGGTCATGACCCAATTTTGTTCCTCTTATCGTCACTTACCCCCTCCCTCCTCTACTGTGTCATGGGCCACAACCACAACCAACTTTCATCCTCTCTACTACCCCCTTACCCCCTCCCGATTCATGCCCTACTTCCCTCTACCCCTCCCTACTTGTTCCCCCACCCAATAAACCTCCCCCATTTCCCCCACCCAAAAACCTCCCCCCTTTACCATCCTATAGCCTCTCAGTCCACTATATCACAAGTCACAAACACAACCAGCTCCCGTCCTACCACCTTCTTCCACACTCTTTCTTTCGTTCCCTACCTCCCTTCGTCCCCCTCCCTCATGACCTCACACCAATGTTGTTTATCTCCCTAACCAGTAGACCTGCCATCCTATCCTCATTTCCCTCATGCTCACTCCCTGAACTCCTAACCCAGATCCCTCACTCACTTCCAATCCCTCCACCCGTTGTTGCGAATATCAACCCACTTTTCTAACATCGCCTCTTCATTTCCCCTTACCCACTTCCATGGGAACCCACTAAACAAGTCACTATTAGGAATTATGTTCCTCCCAATGCACTTTAACACATGGACTCACCCTAAGTCACCGTTGCGACCCCCTCCATGTTTCTTTTCATCGTTCTAGTACAACACCCTCATCTTCCCACGCGGCGAGTTTCACATGTGACTCACCCAAGATCTCAACCTAACTCACTACCTCCCATAGTTACCATTCTCCTTGGCTCACCAACCCAGGCTAAGTAGATATAACGACTTGGCAATACACCTATTTCCTCTCCCTCACTCACTTACCTATCCTGCCTAAGCTCAAAGCACTACTTTCTCAGCCAATCACTCTGGTGATTCACCCAATTTCTCTTCCTTCCCAGTTTCTTTAATGACTCTCTCTTCCATGGCTCGACTCGCTCACTCCCTTGTACATTTAGCCCATTCACCTCTCTCCTATCACCTAAGCCACAAAAAAGCCAAGAAAATGCACATTACCCCACAAAATATTTCCCGATCGTGTGAACCTTCTATTTACCTTCATCATTTTTCCAAGTCTTTCATGTGCTTCAGTTCACCCCCATGGACAATTTTCCCTACCCCTGTGCTCGCCGGGCCGATGAGGTGAAGACACTATGCTCTTCTCCCACACGTGCTCTGCTTTTCCCCCTCAAAATCTCTACTCTTCCCCCATGCCCACTATGCCCCGCCCCAACATGCGCTCCACCCCAATTTTCACGTGCCCTACCCACCCCCACACGTGCTCTTCCCCAACCATGCCCAACTGTCCCGTAGACATGATTTTCCTTCCCCACATATGCTCCACGTTGCCACATTGTGTGATCTTTCTTGATCTAACACGCACTCCTCCCATCCCGTGTTCTTGTTTCAGCTAGTGCTCACATGTGCTGCACCAGCCCTCGCTCGCTTTTCCCTACCCCCGTGCACGCACTACATTCTCCTCTCTAAAATTATCTTTTCATCAACCATTGCCCTCATATTTAATCCCACATTTTCTCACCACTTTGGGATGGGGAAACACTACTCCACCCCTATTTATCTTGCATTCATTCTTATACATACATACATACATACATACATATACTCCTTCCATATGTTCTCATTTCAGCTACATATATATATATATATCAACCATATATATATATATATATATATATATATATATATCATCACATTCTCATATACACCTGGTCAGGGAAAAACTGTCGTTATTTTTGTTCATCATGCCTCCTCCCAGGTTCATTTTATATCATCTTTAATCGCCTCTTTTCATCCCACATTATGTTGGGGAAACTTGCGGCTCTAAAAAAATGTCACTTCAGGGGGAATCATACAAAACCCTTCTCATCAATTCTATGACACCTAATCATAAATCATCTTAGTCAATTAACTCACTAGTCTCTACCTTATGAAATCAACCTATCGATCCCTTCACGGGCTTTGAATGAAGTCCCATGAATCGTATTTCTTGGTTCATGTCTATCCATCCAACAATCTAAGCCCACAACCACAGAAACCATCATCAGGGGGTTAGACAACCCCCATCTCATCTTCAGGTTTTACGTTGCATCTTACATGTTGCAACATGCAACCCAAAAAGGGGAAAACTGTAGACTCTACAAAAACACACTTTTTGCATAATGTCGCCTATTCAAAAATACCAAAAACATCATAAGACACAATAATTCCAAAAATATATATTAATACCTCAAAAATTAATTAAAAAATATAAAACCCTACAAAATTGGTGATAAAAGACACCTCATCAATCATTTACCAACCCTCACCCACTCATATTTAATTATGTACATCCCAGCTACCCATTTGCATGCATAATGCACTATGGATCCTTATCATCTCACCCAACTATACACATTTCACCCATATATGTCATATTCCCCTATGCACTCAAACACTATAAAACACCACTCACCCCCATCAATTTACTCCCTTAAACACCCTTAAATCTTGGTGCACAAAATCCATACTTGAGTTTTATTGCTCTTTTACTCGCATATCTCAATTTTTGTAAGTCTTAAATAAGTTCAAAGGCGGATAAAAAAGCATAGGTGTATCCTAATGCATCAAAGATCCAGTGAAATTTCAACAGAGGTTCTAGTTGCAACTACAACTGGCTTGTAGATGACGTTTAATTTTTAGCAAATTGCAACTGCAAATGCCCTGCGACTGAGCCAGGTATACTATTTCATTTTCATGCATTGTTTGGTCGTTTTACATCAATAAAATATATTTTATCTCCCACAATGGTTAGGGATCCGACCGAGGTAGGTCCCCTAACCACAAAAAACAACTAACATTTTTCTAAGTGAGGTTGTGTGTAGGTTTAGATTCAAATCACGAAGATATTATCCACTTTATTCAATAAAGAACCCATGATTGTCCCTCAATTTTTGAATGGAAACATAAGCCCATAATTTTTAGTAGCATTGATTTGGAAATTTTTATATCAACTAATCCATCTTATAGGGTGATCTAAATATAGGAGTACAATATTCAGGATTATTTGACTAATGTTGAGGATGAAGCCACTTTTTATCACAAGTATCATATTACCCCTACTTATAATCCGACCATACCCCATGTGTTTACCAAAATTTATAACCTTGGTCTTGATGTTGTATTGTTACCCCCTATAGTGGCCAATAGTTCTTGTGATTCTGATCGTGAGTTTATTTTTACTAATAAGACATGTGTTGAATATATAGTTGATTTTTCAAGTGAAGAAGGCCTTACTAATGATACATCTCTTTCCCATATATCTCTTGATGTTGATAAATCTAGGCCCTATCCCTCCTCCTCCTCCTCCTCCCCTTACATATGCAAAAATCCTTGGGGCTAATCATGTTGACGTTGATATTCCTATTTTATATCCTTCTCCATCCCATCCACCTTGTACTTGTTCATTGACCATTGTGCCTAAAGAGAATTATCTTTTTTCTTCTCTTGCATGGATGGCTCCTTTTATTTCTTGCGATCCTATTGTTGATTTTCCTATTACTTCCCATAATGTGTTACAATCTTATTTTAGTCATGATGCATGTATTACTATTGTTGATGTTTCTACAGATAATGTACAAAATCATGATGATGTTAAGGAAATTTTACATGTTACTTTTCCTCCTCCTTTCGTTGAGCTTGTTGATAAATGTGTGCAAACCTCCCTTCCTATTGAGGCTACTTCCATTCCTATTAGTATTTACCCTCTTTTTGATCCTCAAGTTGATTTCCAACCTAATAGTGTCCCTATGGCTACTTAAAATGGAAAAATACAACCCCTTAATGAGCCCCTCAATTTTTTTTCATCCCTCCCCAAGAAGTTGTTTCTCTTATGAATATTGTTGGTTACTTGCAAAATAAGCTTCATAATCTTACTCTTGAAAGTAGGGCCTACTATGCTAGTAATAATAGTAATTCCCTTAAAATAGCAATCCCATTCCTAAGAATATTTACAATTCAACCTTTCCTAAGGGTTATACTATGCCTAATTTTTCACTTTTTGATGGAGTGGGTGATCCTTATTTGTATCTTAAGGATTTTCAATTAGCTATGAATTCATTTTATAATGATAGATTGTTACTCAAATATTTTCCTAATAGTCTTACTAGTATTTATTCTCATTGGTTTTATCATTTTCCTATTGGATCTATTAGTACTTATCATCTTGATATGGTTGAGGCATTTCTTAGACACTTTATTTCAAATAATGGTCCTAAAGTTACATTTGAGTGTTTACCTTCTTTGTGTCATGGAAAGAATGAACCTATTCAGGATTATATTTTACATTTCAAATCTTGTATGTAGCATTTACTTTTTTAGCCTATTGATTTAGAAATATAATACATCCTTTTTCTTGGCTTAATTCATTCTTTGAAATGAAAGTTACTATATGGTACATGTGAATATTTTACTCTTCTTTGTTTCAAAGTTGTAGCATTATAAAAGAAGTTCTTAGTGATTATATTGTTATGCATACTTCTAGTTATTCTACTCCTACCCCACCTAACACTTCTTCCATTCGTACCCCACCTAGCACTTCTTCTTCTCTTCCACATATTACACCACCTTCACAATCACCATCTCCTCCTAAATATACAAGTGTGCATCTTGCACCCTCGTGTAGGCCTCCACCTCTTTTCACTCCACCCCCTAAGCATGAGACATTATAGTTTTCACATTATGCTAGGCCACATAATGTGTTACACACCTGTTTTGATGTGAGGTTGATTCATTTACATTTTAATGAGCATCATCCTCCTCATCGGTTATGAAAAAATCATAACCAAACATTCTGTAATTTTTATAGGATCAATGGTCACCGTGATAAAGATTTTTATGCTCTTCATGATCATCTTTAGTTACTTGAGGACCGAGGTGTCATTTCCTATCACTCACGCCATGCTTATAGATCCCCTTCTCTTGTGTCATGATGTTGCGTGTTGTATTTTTTGACTTTGACTACCTCTCATTCTCCACCTCTCATCTTATCTCCTTTTCCTACTATGCATGAGCCATATTCCCCACTTCTTGTTCGACCCCCTTAGTGGGTCTCGAAGGAGCATCACTCATCATTCTTAGATTCACGTCCTCCTAGTGCTTCTACGATCACTTCAAGTTTATATTATGGAGCCTATACTGGGTTATATAATCCATTGAGTCACTTGTGCATATGTTTTTCCTTCAATCTCACTAAAGACCATACATTCCTTTCATACTATATGCTTTCATGCTTATAATATACTAGTATGATTATTAGCACATGATCAATTATTTATTGCCTATATTTATTAATGTTCTGATCTATATTCAACATACGTACCTATCTATTTCTTCTTCTCTAGCATAACATTTATAATATTATTTTAACATCTATGTTATTCATATCATCACTTATTTAAATATAATAAATACATCACATAAGAAAAGCAACTTAATATAACTCAAGTCGACATAATCAACAAAGTTATCATCATATATATTTGAAAATGTTTTACAATACAAAAATATAGGGTCCAAGCCATTTATATACATCATACATTCTCTTCACTGCTAAAGACTATAACTACTCTAAAACTTAATGCACCCCCACTCAATCTCCAATGTTGTACTCATGATTGTTGCTCCTCTTATCTCACTCATAATTCATCTATCTTAGACATGACCTCTGCATATTGACCTTGAAGCTCCACGTATATCTCAAACATGATTTGTTTGAGGCCACCCTCTCTAAATAACTCCCACACTTGTGTTAATTGACTCCCACATTCGTGCTAAGTCTTTCCTCTACCCATCTCACTTGCACTACAAAATGGTACATGTAGTAGTTACTCTAACCACTCGATCAAAAAAATAGGCATACCCTTCAGCAATATGTTCAACTCCCTCCACCCAACATCCCCCTCCTAGCACATCTTGGGGCACATTACGCATTAGCATGTGTATAAATGTATCTACAATTAATCACCAATAATCATCACTTGAGATCATGTAATCTTTATTACTATCAACGCATCGTACATACTAATATCGACATCTATTAAATCATAAACAATATAGCCAACAATATGCTCAACTCCCTCCACCCAAACTCCTCCTCATAACACATCTGGGGGAACATTACATGCCAACATGTGTATCAATGTGTTTACAATCAATTGCCAACACTCATCACCCACAATCATGCAATATTTATTAATATAAATTCATCATAAATACCAATATTGACATCTATTAAATCATAAAAAATACAATCAATTATAATTACATTTTGCAACTACTTCCGCAATGGCATACGTTTCGAGGGTAACTACTTGCACTCTTATTTCCTCTCCACCTCCTATCAGTCCACTTCGTTACCCTTCATCTGTATCTACAACAAATGGATATAATATTTCCCATCGATGCTTCACCCACCACCACGTCTAAGTTGGGGTATACCACAAATAATAAACTCTACTCAAAACTATCTCTGGATATTGCTCCTCAAATCCTAAAAAAGTAACTAAGCCCCATTAGGCCCCGACCTGGCTATTACTCTCCTTTTTTCTCGTACAGATCTATACCATATTTATGGCTCCAAGGGGAACATCCTATGCAAGACTAAATTATATAGACACTCTCTCATATTAAAATAACTCTGTAACCTATGGAAATCTATCCTCTAACCACATGGTGCATCAAATACACCGCAACTTTGTATCATTCTCTACCCATCCTCCATAGTCCCTATGAGGTCTCCAAATAACATCTCCATGCCCCCATAATTTCCAACATCACCCTATATATCGTCATATAAAACAATTGATGCCTCAGGCCAAACCATCAGGATGCAAAGATCTTAGGCTAACCCTAATCTTCCCTCAGACTACCCAAAGGATGCACTATAACAATATGCTCATATGCCTAGACATGCAATAAGTAAGTGAATCATATACCACCACCATGGTCCTCCTGAGTAAATCTTACAAATTCCTATTTATGTGTGCCAACGCACACCGAATCCACACATACCACATGTCATGCTCCTCAATACTCCGGTAAATTTCATGCATCCTATATGAAATTGTCACCTCACCTCCATCAAATACCACACTATATGTTAGTATCGCTTGAATAAACTTCCGTAACTATGGAACACCTGATCTAACAATGTCATATAACATGATCAATGACTCTATATGTTCTTGTGTTCTTGAAAAATATTGTCTCGCAATTGTTTTTTACCACCATGTATCTCTTGTACCCTCTCCCCCACAACAGGAAAGTGAAGAATTTTAGATCCATCCTCCAATGTCACTATTCATCTATCATGTGGGTAACCAATCTGTGTAAGTATTTTCGCACCATCTCCACACAATTTGATCATCAAATGCATATAATGTGATAGATCCCCCATGATAGCAATGTCTTGCAGCCCAACATGGTGCTAAAACATCTTGCTCCTCCTCCTCTCATCACAATGTAAGAAATTTTGGGAAGTATCTACCTCTACAAAACTCCCTCACGTGAATGTCTTACTACATTACTTAAAAAAATACAACAAGCACATCATTTGTACTCATAATATGGTCAAAAACTCAACATACAAGTATGTTGAACACACGTCGACATGAATTCCCAACTCAACTAGACACTAGCGTACATAATTTGAGGACATTACCACCCAAATCCGTACAGTCCTGTCCAAAGGAAAAAACCTCCCCCAGTGACATTGTCTTGGATAGAAATTCCTAGTTTCGAGAGGTCACTTATAGTGCCCTCTCATGCCTTGTCTTACCATTTCTTGGACCTCATTACTTCCATCAATAGGATGGGACCTTGCTAAAGAACCTATTAAGTTCTATGAAGCCAAACTATATAGATGAGTCCATGTCGAGGACGATACGCGTCTCCTGTGATCTCAAACATACGATTTACATCTAGGCGGCAAACTCCTAGTATACTCAAAGGGTGGTTTACATTAGCCTTCCTAACACCAACCAATCTACAAACTATAAGATTTTGGACTACCATTTGTTAGTATAAATTAATATATATTTTCAAATCCCAATGTAGTGCCCTCTCAAGCTTTTGGAAAAAATGGTTGGACCATTGTGAGTTGGAAATATAACTATAACAAATCCCTCATTGTCCAACTTACTCCTGGAGCTTCAAAGGTGGCTATACCACAAATTAGCCCATTTCCAGTTATAGATACCCTTCCTAATCCCATTAGAGCTACTCTCTCTAATATTTTTATGGCTTCCATCTCACATTCATTAGAGATTCATTCCACAACCGAATCACGAAATGATCCTCCTTATATGGTATCCATTTAGTTAAAGTGTTTTCAAAATACTTTATATGATAAAGGTGGTTATCCTTTTGTGTCTCTTATTCTAATTTATCCCCATAAAATGAGTATAAGGAACTCTTGGGACCTTTTTACAACCTTTTGGAAGGTGAGTTTATACTTCTAACCACATAAAACATACTCTAGTGAATTTTTTCTTTCTATCCAGTAACGATTTTTGCAGGACAATTGTGATGTCCTTTCTGACATGAATTTGGAGGATGTCTTTGGATCCTTCTTGTCAATGAATTTATTATACTAGAATGTAATGGGACTAACATATATCCACTCGGACTTATAGCCAGTGTGATAATTTAGGAAACAATTTCTAGAGATGGACATTCTTTGTTTACAAAAAGTTAAGGTGGTAGATTTTATGCTATCCATGATTAATAAAGTTACCCGGATATATACTTTAACTCTAATTAGTAATCATGAGCCTATATGTTGAGAAATTACAACCTTTATTGATCATAAATGGCAGCCTCGTTATGATATTCATGGAGATGACCTGATAGAATCACGTATTGTGAGTGTTATTCAACATTGATAATTATTCTTTTAGAGTTATTAATGTTTATGCATCTAATGACGCAGATGAATGGATGGACTTTGGTAATGGATTTTTGATGAGATCATTAGAAGCCCTTTGGGTGTTGTTTTTTGACTTTAATATAGGTAAGCTAGATATTTACATGACTAGTCATCTACCCATGTGTTAGATTACAGGTGAAAGGGTGACATAGATGTACATACATAACAAATTTGGGTCTTATATCTCAATGTTTCTCTTCATGTACAACTCATTTATTTGTTCCACTTGGTATGATTTTTGCAAAGGATTTGCTAGAGTATTCAACTGCCTCAATTGGGATATGCTTTCAACTTAGCCTTTTCTTTCATTTACTAGTGGTTTACAATTTCCAGTGGAATTCATGTTAGATATGGTCCTTCTTGACCATTTCCCCATCCTCTTTGGGATCAAATGGAACTTTTGATGACCACTGATCCATACGCATATAATGTTATATCAATATAACCCTTCTACATCATGGTCCCACCCTTCATCAAATTACATGGGTTTGGGGCATAGTAGCACACCCAACAAGAAAGAATAGTAGATTGCAAGGTGGAACAGATATCATTTGGTGGTTAACGTGTTGTTTACACACCTTCAGGTGATAGATAGCATGGATTAATTAAAAAATAATCTGTAACCACCTTCGAGTTGAGCCACTCCTTAGCTTGATCACTGGAAATACAGCACCCCTGGATGTTGATCAGATTTCTAGTTTGATATTACTAGACATCCAGTGTGATTGCACAACATTGAATCCTTTCCCCAAGTGTGGGACTTGCAAAATGAGAAAGGAATCTCTAGTTTAGAGGCTGGTTCCTCAATTCCTCTGGTCAGATTTATCACTTACAAGTTGTAGAGGTTTATATTCCTAACCCTACCCTAAATTCCAAAGGAGACAGAGATAGAGAATGCAAAAAAGCTAAAACTAATGCTAATAGGTGATGCACCAAAGGAGTGGTGAGCATTTTTTACTTCTGCAGATTGACACAGTCCATAAAAATGCAACAAAGAACCTCATGCACAAACTGATAATTGTAATGAAGGATCATAAATTAACCAAACAACACAGGCAAAGGATGAAAACTAATCACAGAGGCTGTATTGTTATTTTAATCATCAAAATCACTTGCATTACAACACCTGAGAGGCAAAATAAAGTTACAGCTCTTAGAAAAGGTCTGATATTCCACCAAAATCACTTCCAAGGTGAGAAAGGGGACTTGCAATACACAAAAAATGTTCAACCCCTTTGAAAATGAGCCAAATCTGGCTTTTACAGTGCAAGGGACGAGCCCAGGAGAGAGAAACATGGGAAAACATGGAAGGGATTCAACCATTGACCAAAACACATTCAAAACAGCATGGGAATCCTTACAGACCCATCCCCTGACATTTTTAGCCATGCTGGGAGAGAATGCGAGCCATTCTTCATTAAAAACGGTGGTTGAAATGTCATTTCTGTCCATGACCACGTGCCAGAGGAATTTTTTGATTTTCTCTCTCAAAATCCATCAAAATGCAAAAATGACCCTAGAATCTTGTAGATAATTTCACCAGCTTTCCATTGATATAAAGAACGTGAAAAAACCGAGCTCTGGATCGAAAGATATGGCCATTTGAAGTTTTAGGGCAAAACAGGGCCAAATCGGGTTGGCGGGCAAAAATTCAAATTTTTGCACCTTTTTGGTCATTTGGAAAATTTTCCAAAATTTCCCCACACTCCACCACTCTAGGTGCCACGTGGCAGCATCTCATTGGCCGCGGGCCTTCCAGGGGAATTTTTTTCCAAAAAACTCCGCCGAGCCATAACTTCAAAAATACATGGAGTTAGGAGGAAAACTTTACCTTTCTGGAAAGATGAGAAAGAGATCTATCCAATGGTGTCATTTCCAGAAGGTTTTGAGTGCCTGAAAAGAAAAATATTATGACTAAGGCACAAGAGAGGAAAAAATGAGAGGAGTTAGCCACAAAAAATGAGCAGGGGCACATTTTGGATAACAATTTTGGCGACTCAGAGGGGTCATCTACCTGCTAGATGAAGTTACCAGTTGTCTGAAGCAATCCATTGGGTATGGAGTCATTGAATTATCTGTTTGATACCCCAACTGACTAGAACACTGCAAGGAGGAAGATGGAATATCACCTGATGGAGCAAGGCCTGCAAACACATCTCCAGGAACAACAAGCTTGTGCCAAAGCACTTAGGGAAAGAAAAACTAATCTACAGCAAAACAATGTGCACAAGCACTTGGAGGAATGAAAAACCTAAACTAATATGTACAGGGTGAAGCATTTCCTTCAATAGCAATGCTTCAGATGGATTCCATTGACTGGAATCTGCAGTTCTTCGCCATCTAATGAAGACAACTGGAAAGCATTGTTGTCCTTACACTTTGTGACCATGTATGGGCCACTCCAAATGGCATCAAATTTTGAATGCCTTCCCGGTTTTGCTCTATCCGCATCCCATTTTAACACTAGATCTCCAACTTGGAAGGATCTGTTCTTGGCCTTTCTATCAAAGGTCTTCTTTATCAAAGCCTGATCCTTCTCCATTGCTTGGGATGCCTGATTTCTGATTTCTTGGAGCTCCATCAATTCTGCATATCTGACTTCCATGGGCTCAAACTCCAACAACTCCAACTGTTTCATGAGTTCCAATGTTGGCAACTCAAGTGATATGGGAAAAATTGCCTCTCTTCCATAAACAAGCTTGAATGGAGAGTTACCTGTAGATCTTTTAGGAGTTATCCTATCAGCCCATAAGGTTGATTTCAATTTGGTATGCCAAGACCTCTGATTCTCATCAAGAGTCCTCCTAATGATCCTCAACAAGTTCTTGTTTGTAGATTCAGCCTGGCCATTACCCTGGGGGTAATAGTTTGATGAAGTACTTAGGTAGATCCCGTTCTTGACAGCCCATTCAGTCACCTTGGATCCAATGAATGCCAATGCATTATCTGATATTATTGTAGCTGGTATGCCAAATCTGGTTACTATTCCCTCATAGAAGTCTAGGATGCTAGATTCATTTGCTTCCTTGAGTGCTACTGCTTCAGTCCATTTGGTGAAGTAATATGTGGCTGTTAAAATCCACTTGTGCCCTTGGCTCGAATTGGGATTAATAACTCCAATGAAGTCTAAACCCCATTACATGAATGGCTGGTCAACTAAAATTGGATGCAATGGGAGGGCAGCTAGCCTCTCTTTACCTGTGAAAAATGCACAATTCTTGCACCTCTTGATCCATGCATAACAATCATTGAAAATATTGGGCCAATAATAACCAGCCCTCATGATCTTTAGAGTTGTCACTCTTGGTGCAAAATGACCACCAGCTGGTCCACCATGGAACTCTTCCAGCACCTTATGAATCTGATTTGTACCAATGCATCTCAGCAATACTCCATTCACATCTCTTTTGAATAAAACACCATCAACAAGGGCATATGGGACAGCTTGCAACCTGAAGTGTCTTCTTTGGGTCTTGTTCATCTCTGGAGGACATAGACCTATGCTTAGGAAGTGCATTATACCTTGGGTCCAGCAAGGAGTGGGGACACCATCATTCTCCTCTTGAGTGCTTCCTTGCTCATGGCTGTCTTGCAACGCCAAAACAGCCTCCTTCTCGTTGCATGATTCCTCTTGTTTGCTCAAGATCAGCTGCTCACACAATCCTTTTCCTCTTACCAACTTGGTGACTTTGATCTCAATGTCATACTCCATGACACGAGTAATCCAACCTGCCCTTTTTTCATTCAAGTCTTTGTTGAGGAGGAATTCTTTAACCCCCGCATGAGAAACCAACAATTGGACCTTATTGTTTGAAACTAGATGCTTGAATTTCTTCAAGCTCCTGATTACTGCAAGAACATGCTTCTCAATGAAAGAATATCTCACCTCATAGTCCTCCAGGATTTGGCTGAAGAAATCAATTGGCTGTGCTCATCATTGTCTTTATTCTGCTGTACCAAAATTGCAGAAATAGTATCATCACCTCCAAACGCATAGAGGATGAAATCCTTGGAGAAATCCGGGTTGATGAGAGTTAGGGCTTGAGAGATGGCTTCTTTGATTGCTTCAAAACTTTCCTTTCCTTCTGCTGTCCATTTGAAAGCCATGCTTTTCTTTAGCATCTTGGTGATAGGTCTGACAAGGGCTGCAAAATCTGGGACAAACCTCCAAACAAAATTTATTCTTCCCAAGAAACTTTGAAGGGCCTTCTTGTGGCTTGGCAATGGTAGTGCTCTTATGGATTCAACTCTTTCCGGATCAATTGCTAATCCTTCTTTGGAGACAATGTGGCCAAGGAGCTTTCCTTCATGGGCTAGAAAAATACACTTTTTAGGATTCAAGGAGACTCCAAATCTTCTACACCTTTGGAACACTTGTCTCAAATGAAAGAGGTGGTCTGCTGTATTTTTGAAAAAACAGTGATATCATCAAGATATATCAGTACAATGTTGTTAATCAAACCTTTGAACACCATGTCCATTGCTCTTTGGAAGGTAGCTCCAGTGTTGGACAGCCCAAATGGCATTTTCCTGTATGCATAAGTTCCCCATTTAGTTGTAAAGGCTGTCTTGAACTGATCTTCTTCCTTCACCATAATCTGATTATACCCTGAATAGCCATCAAGTAGTGAAAACCTCTTAGGAGCCAGCAACAACTTGTAAAATCTGCTCCATGGAAGGAAGTGGATAATGATCCTTGAGAGATGCTCTATTCAAATCTCTGAAGTCAACACACAATCTGATTTCCCCACTCTTCTTTCTGACTGGAACTAAGTTGGCAACCCAACTAGAATGCTTGATAGGGAATATGATTCTTGATTCTATCAACTTATTCAATTCTTTTCTCATGAGAGGCTCCATGTGGGGGTTGATTGGCCTTTGTTTCTGCCTGATGGGCTTAGTATTTGGATCCAATTCAATGGTGTGTTGAGCTAACTCGGGATTGAAACCTTTCAAATCTTCATAGCTCCAAGAAAACACATCAGGGAATTCTTGACAAAGTTGTATGAACTCATACCTTTCTTGCTCAGTTGTCATCTTACCAATTTGGAGTGATTTGCCTCTCTTCTACTGAGATGGACACTGAATCTTCTCCCTTCACTTGGATGTTTTCTTTCTCCTTCCTAAACTGATCATTAGGATTGAAAATGGACTCCAAAGTAATAAGTCCCTTTGGTAGTTTGTTGGTTCTCAGCTGCACCACTTGGTCACCATACTGCTGCTCTAACTTTTCCTGATTTTTGGCTGAGAACTCAGCCTCTTCTTGCAAGAAATGGATGATTTGCTGATCATTTTCAAACACTTGCCAACTTACATTGTTATCTGGCACTGAAGGCCTCACAATCACATGGATGTTTGGCTATACCTTGTCCTTTTGAATGCTCTCCACAACGTCAAAGGCTGCCCCAACTGCTGCAAGCCTGTCAGCAGCTTGGTTCTCTTTCCTAGGAATGGATTTGATGCCAAAACCCTCAAAATATTCAATGAGGTCCCACACCCTGTTCTTGTAGCACTTGAGTAGATCATTCTTGATAGCATGTTGCCCCTTAACTTGGTTGACAATCAACTCACTGTCACCAAAGACTTGCAAGTTCTTTATTCCTCTCTTGATTGCCCAATGCAGTCCCTTGCACCAAGGCTTCATATTCAGCAGTGTTATTAGAGCATGCAAACTGAAATCTAAAAGCTGAATAATACTTAACTCCTTGAGGTGAAACCAGCATGGCTCCCCCTCCTGCACCTTGTCTACTCCTTGATCCATCAAAAAACAACTGCCATACCTCATTGTCATCTTTGTGGTTTGGCTTGGTGATGCTAGGAATAGGCTGATTTTCTTCATGTATGCAATAGACTCCCAGCTCAGATTCTTCTATTTCTTGATAAGGATCAAAAGCATGCACCTTGCTTGCCCATTCATCAAGAGTTAAATCTGGGATGCTTCCAACCTTGGTGTCAGCTTCATCAGTGCTTGGATGATCTTCTTGATCAAACGCTGAACAATTGGCATTAATCTGACTTGGAGTGTAAGGCTCAATGTGAAAGTTTGCAATAGGTTCAGACCTGATTGTGGCTTTGGTTCCATATCTTGTTCTAAACAACATGTGTGACCAATCAGCAGACAAGTAACCTCCAATCTTAGCTGTGAAATCCCTTGACAAACATAGGGCAAAGAGTGGTGGAAGGTCTATTACTGAGACATCTTGCAAAACAACCACGTTGGGACAGGCATGCAAAGTAAGACTCAAGTTTTTAATCACCCCGACTGTTGTTACTATTGTCCCATCCAACTGCACCACCCCTTTGGATATGGTTTCATACTGAATTCCCAACTGATCAGCTATTTTCTTGGGCATTACTGAACTACTTGCCCCGGAATCAATCATGTAATTGTGTACTAATTGGTTCCCAATGATCAATGAAACATAGAATGGAGGGGGCTTCAATATTTTACCTTGTTGTCCTCCATGATTCCCCTTAGGCTGGGCAGCATTTGTGAGCACCTTCTCTTGCATTTGGACTTGCTGATTTGAAGTTGACCAGTCCTTCATGGCAGCTTGTAGCAAATCTCTTTGGCCTGGGATAGATAGTGATTCCCACATTGATATGTTTACATTTGTCTTCTTCATCTGATCAATGATACTAAATGGAGATGAAGTATCCCTCTGCTGTCCCTTGGCCTGCACATTCATTCCTTGCACATGGGCAGCAACAACTGGCATTTGGGTTGGCCTAGGGGTTGTTTTAGGCAATCCTTGTGTGCTTGGGATTGCATTTTGTTTGCCAATAGTTTGTGGAGTGACAGAAGGTCGTGAATTACTTGGGGCCAATGGTTGTTCTTCACCCAAATTTCTTCTCTTTGACCTTGTGTTGGCTGCAAGACTTTGGGAAATCTGTTTGATTCATGCCACAAAAATCTTCTTCCTGCCAGTTTACAAGTGTGGTATCATTTGGAGCTGATTGCTGCTGGAATGTTTCTTGTTGCTGGTTATTTCCTTGACTACCTTCACCCTCCACACCAGTTGCTGTCACCATTAATGCTTGATTCAAGGCACCGTTGAAGCACATGGACTGGTTATGAGGTTCATTGCATGGGAAACACCAATCATACTCTTGAGCTATATTGTTTTGTACTGGCACTAATGCTTTATATGCAGATGTAGCATTGGGATTATAGGGCTGAAATGGTCTGTTGGCAGGAGGCCTTGCTTGATTTAGATTTGCAGCTAGATTGGGTGGTCTATGAGGTTGATATGGCTGCCTGTTAGGCTAAGCTTGAGGCTGGAAGGAAGGTCTAAAACCTTGAGCTTGCTACCTTTTGAGTGTAACCAGCTCATTACCTAGATTTTGCAATTGCTTCATGACTTCTTGAAGTTCATTTGAGGCACTAGAAGATGAAGTGGAAGCTTCACTTGAATTCTGATTTCTAGGAGTGGGAATAGAAGCTAAATTAGGCACTTGGCTAGTCCTTGGGCTCTCTAAACTTGGAAATAATGGCATTGGAGGCCTAGGAGCCAGCTTGCCAGCTTGAATCAAACAATTTTCAGCTCTAATGGCAATGCTATAAGCAATGGGGATAGTTGTGCCTCCCATGGACTAAATTAACATAGAAATATCAAAATTTAAAGCTTTAAGGTAATAAAGAAAAGCACCTTCTGCTGTTGGCCTGACTGCCATGGAATTCTCTCCCAAGTCCTTTGAAATCTGAAATTAAAATCAGTCAGCTGCTCATTGGGAGCTCTTTTGATAGTTGTCAGCTGCTCCAAAAGGGACAAGTTGTCTCCCTTTTCCCCAAACTACTCATGGAGGGCTATAATAGCTGATTCCAATTTTGAATAGAACCTGAGGCAAGACTCCTGAACCATTGCAAAGCTTTCCCTTTGAATGAAGATGGCAGCAGTTTGACAGCAACTTGCATCTCATTGATCTCATGGATTACACAAATGTTAGCAATATCCTTAACATGATCACCAGGTGAGGTCTGATTTTCTCTAGTGAAGTATGGAATGTTCTTCAATGCTACAACTGGGGTTGGATTTTGTGCATTGAGAGCAAGTGGGCTGCTGCCAGTGAAATTGACATAGGGGTTGTTTTGTGCCATTCTGATTGGCCTTAGAACCCTTGTTGATTGAATGAAAGGCCTACCAGGTGGAGGAGTTGAGAGAGTTCTGTTTGGTGGAGATGGAGACCTTTGGATTCTCCTCCCACTTTGCCTTATTCTTGGAAATAACTACAGATATTCAAACAGCACCTCTTCCTCTCTAGCTCTTGACCTTGTGTTGATTCTTCTCATGAGTTTTCAGGTCTGCACTGCTAAAACCAGCTGATTCTTCTTCCTTGGAGTCACTAGATGTGCAATTTATAGCTCTTTTAAAGCAAGAAACTTGAAACAAATGCACATCAATTTTGTTGCAATGAAGATGAAGACCTCTAAGGTCCCACCGGGCGTGCCAAAACTGTTATCCAAAATGTGCCCCTGCTCATTTTTTGTGGCTAACTCCTCTCATTTTTTCATCTCTTGTGCCTTAGTCATAATATTTTGATTTCTAGGCACTCAAAACCTTCTAGAAATGACACCATTGGATAGAGATCTTTCTCAGCTTTCCAGAAAGGTAAAGTTTTCCTCCTAACTCCATGTATTTTTGAAGTTATGGCTCGGCGGAGTTTTTTGGAAAAAATTTCCCCTGAAAGGCCCGCGGCCAATGAGATGCTGCCACATGGCACCTAGAGTGGTGGAGCATGGGGAAATTTTGGAAAATTTTCCAAATGACCAAAAAGGTGCAAAAATTTGAATTTTTGCCCGCCAACCCGATTTGGCCCTGTTTTGCCCTAAAACTTCAAATGGCCATATCTTTCGATCCAGAGCTCAGTTTTTCACGTTCTTTATATCAATGGAAAGCTGGTGAAATTATCTACAAGATTCTGGGGTCATTTTTGCATTTTGATGGAGTTTGGAGAGATAAAATTGAAAAACACCTCTGGCACTTGGTCATGGACAGAAATGACGTTTCAACCACCATTTTTAATGAAGAATGGCTCGCATTCTCTCCCAGCATGGCTAAAAATGTCAGGGGATGGGTCTGTAAGGATGCCCATGCTGTTTTGAATGCATTTTGGTTAATGGTTGAATCCCTTCCATGTTTTCTCATGTTTCTCTCTCCTGGGCTCGTCCCTTACACTGTAAAAGCCAGATTTGGCTCATTTTCAAAGGGTTGAACATTTTTTGTGTATTGCAAGTCCCCTTTCTCACCTTGGAAGTCATTTTGGTGAAATATCAGACCTTTTCTAAGAGCTGCAACTTTATTTTTCCTCTCAGGTGTTGTAATGCAAGTGATTTTGATGATTAAAATAACAATACAGCCTCTGTGATTAGTTTTCATCCTCTGCCTGTGTTGTTTGGTTAATTTATGATCCTTCATTACAATTATTCAGTTTGTGCATGAGGTTCTTTGTTGCATTTTTATGGACTGTGTCAATCTGCAGAAGTAAACAATGCTCACCACTCCTTTGGTGCATCACCTATTAGCATTAGTTTTAGCTTTTTTGCATTCTCTATCTCTGTCTCCTTTGGAATTTAGGGTAGGGATAGGAATATAGACCTCTGCAACTTGTAAGTGATAAATCTAACCAAAGGAAATAAGGAACCAGCCTCTAAACTGGAGATTCCTTTCTCATTTTGCAAGTCCTACACTTCGGGAAAGGATTGAGCCACTCCTTAGCCACTATGGAACAATATACCTTTATTCAAACTTCATAGAAATAAGTGACAAATCTTAGGAAGTGCATCCAAATATCCAATTCCTACAATGCTAGAGTTGCACAAATAAAAGATATATTACATTGGCTCAAAGTGGGGTGATCGGGTTTCCAAATTATTATTTTAGTCTCTCAAAGAAAAACATGAACACAAAAAAAAATCCATCTAGGAAAGCTCGCTTTGTCTATCAAAAGTGTAGGTGATGGTGCTAACTTTTTTCTACCATTACCAACAAGTTTTTAAAGCACGAGACCACACTCTTAAGCGACAATGCCACAAAATGTTGATATTCATATAAATGTTTGGATGGTAGTTTCTCGAATGGCTAATGAGAAATCTCCATGTCATGATGACCTCACTTGCGAATTCTAAACAATCCTTTGGGATGTGGTTTGTAATGGCCTTTTCCATGTCTATGTGGAAGCTTTTCTATCCAATTTATTTTTTTTAGTTCATTAACCAAGGACACATGAAATTCATTCCCAAGATAGGGAATCAAGATGTCATTTTTAATTGGAAACCAATTACTTTTCTCAATGTCTCTTACAAAATCATTTACAATGCCTTGGCTTTGCACATAAGCAACTTCTTACCCAAAATTGTTAGTCTATAAGAAAATAGGGTTTATCCGAAGCATATACATTTTGGATAATATTATTGTTATATGGGAAGGTAAGTAATTATCTTGATAGTCATGACATAAATCGATTTTGTTGATTTTTATTGTTAGAGAGCCTATGAAAGGATGAATGATACTTCATCCTTTCCATGCTTAAAGCACTTGGTTTTAGTCCTACCTTTATCATCTTCGTGCCCATTCTTATTTATGATGCATGAATAAATATTTTCATCAATGACATTCACTCCAAACCTTTTGGTCTCTTTTGTTCTATTTATAGATTTTTCCCATTGGCTCCTGCTCTATATGTGTTAGCGGCCAAAGGATTTTCTTATCTTCTTATAAATGCTACTAAACATGGCTTGGTGAAATCCATTTTGCTTCCATGGTTTTCTCTACTGAGATGGTCAATGGAAACTTTATGGATTTTTCTTTTCTCACCTTAATTAAAGATGATACTAATGTTCAATAGTCTTTACAATGCATTGATGTTTATTGCCTTGACTTGGGTTCTAGAATTTAGTGGTGGAAAATTCAGTCTTATAGATAGTTTATTTTTCCTCTACCCCTATAGTTATCTATCTTCCAATGGAAGTGTATTCAACATGGAGAAATTATCTGTTTTATGGGAATCCATTTTTTTCCTTCCAAGAAACCCCCTCTCAACTCTAGCAATATGTCATGAATCAAGTTGAGAAGAACTTGTCACATTGGTCCACGGAGCCATTCTCATTGGCGGGTATATTTAATACTTGTTGTGAGGTAATTTTGGTCGTGCATGTGTACTATTCTTCCTATTTGGCCCCTTCTCAAGATTATTACAAAAACTTGAGAAACTACTAAGTGTTTTTTCATGGGCTAGTTGATAGGACGATAAGAGTTTTCATCATGTTTCTTAGGAATATTGTTTCCTACTTAAAGAATCAAGGGGGTATCAACTTGTTAGATGTTGGTCGACAACGTACTTCCTTTTGTGCCAAATGGGATAGTCCGATCCATTTATATATTGTAGAAATATGAAATTATTTTACATAATTGTATTTCTAAGGGTTTTCCCCAAGGTCACAAGACTTGGAAGGGTTTGGGTTTTCCAAACTTACTTTTTATAAAATCTAAAGTGGAATTTTTAGGATCATTTAACATACAAACTATTTTGAAATCTTGAATAAAATCGAACCCTAGGTGATATGGAATGGAAATGAGTTCAAAATTGGAATCTCCATCAATTACCATTAGATGTGGTGGTAACTCGTCATTACCTTCCATAATGTGCCTCTTGCAGAGATTCTTTAGGTGCACGTCCTCGAGTTTTTAAGATGAGGTATTCACCAAGTGTTGAACATCTTTACCTGTGAGATTCAACAACTTATGTACTGAGTAGAAGCTAAGGTTAAAGTATCATTATCAAATAATGACCATAACTAATAGCAAGTCGTTCTTAAAGCTATTCACGATTATACGTTACACAAAATTTGATTTTTTCCTCTAAGCATTTGTGAAAGGACTTGAAATAATTTTGAGATACACCTTTTTTCAATTACTCACCCAAGAAAGATTATGAATTATTGTCCCCCCAAGATTCTAATGGTGGATAAACTCAACTATTTTTTATCATTGCATTCTTCTACTTGGTGTTGGCAACACAGATTCTCTACTATCTAGTATGTCATTCATGAGCCTAAGCTTACTCATATTTCATGGTGTATTGTTTATCAAGAGTTACCAATTGATCACGATGATCATTCAATTAGGTGTTCCTAATCCCATTTTTCTCATTCTGCTTGTAACTTGAAACCCTTATGCAAGTTTTCTAGTTTTTTCAAAAAAATCAAAACCATCTGGGTTTGGATTCATGAATTATATCGACCATTTTGGTTAGAACCTTTTCTCTAGAAGCATATCTTGTTAGGGGATTATTGGTCTTTCCCATATCCTTCACCCATGTATAACATGGTTTCAGATTGGAAATCATTTTCTTCATTTGGAAATTGAGATATTTAGCTCAAGTATTTCTCATTCATCTAGATAGATTGTAATCTTTCAAATATTGACAATGATATGACTATGTCTAATTACTTTTTTCATATTCGATTACAAACAAAGAAGGTAGCGCTACAAGTGGCCTACCTTCAAACCCTTCCAGGGTCAATTTATAAATACCCCCTATATTGTTGCTCAAGTTCCATCGCCCCTACCATTTGGGATTCCTCTTAGAAGTGCAGATGTCATTGACATATTTATCATCTTCACCACTCAATCAACCTTTTTACATGGGGCTTGCCTTCTCCCTACCACTCTTCTCCTCTATCACAGTGGGGGATATATTATTTTTCCGTGAGAACTTGTTACCTCCTCTGGATACCATTAAGTTCCCTCAAATGACATTTTATGTTTTGACAACTCAAGGGCATGAAAATACAAATGAAGAACAAGCAAATAGGATTGATGCCACTGCAACTAATTGGGAGCCCATTCCCGAGGGACATGACCTTCGCGAACAAGGTGGGGCAAGCCATATGATACATATCCTATTCCTTTGGTTCTCTTTTCAGTTGTTGCCTAATGGTTGTAATATGATTTTGTAGTTGGTGTGTTTCCTATGGCCTCCTAATTTTTGTTTCCAATACCTTTCAAGAAGGTTTAAACTTGAGGTATGCTTGCATATCACCTTCTTTTTTATGAATAATTGTACTATTTAATTAATATGTATTATATATGCTATTTCCTCAAAATAAAAATAAAAACAATTTCCATTTCCAATGTTTATATCTATAATCAATTGTTAATCCCATCACTACCCACTAGATATCTTAATCTCACAACATTATGAGAGAAGGTCAATTTAAAAGGGTAATGCATACTGCATTTAAAGTAAATTGAATAATAACTCCCATTAAATGTTTAAATTATAATAATTTAAAATCAATCTCATTGCCACCCATTTGTCTTCTTAATTTCACAACATTATGACAGATGGTCATTTGAACAGGGTAACACATATTTTCTTCTCCTACAACGAAGTTTTACCCTAATGTTGCAAGGATAACAAGTTATAAGATTTAATTTTAACATTAAATTTCAGAAAGTTATACGAGTTAAATTTATAATTAATATAATGCATTAGTACTTATAAATTAGTAGGGTAAACAATGCCCAAACATATTATAATTTATTGAATATATAATTTTTTTTTCATGTCATATTGATTTAAATATACTAATGTCATCAAACTCTATCATTTGCCTATTCCAAAAAATAAGTTCTCACTGACTTAGGTCTTATGTTTGACATTTTTCTTCATCAAATCTCCATATTTGAAAAGATTCTTCTCATAATGTTATTACAATATATTATGGTTATTATATGACATTAAAAGTTATTAATGTTTCAAATTTATTTATATATAAATATTATCATTGTGCAGACCTTGATTTGTAAATTATAACTTAAATAGTTTTATTAATTTTGATTGGTGATAATGTTGAACAATCGATGAGAGCTATAAGGTCTTTACTATTTATTATGATAGTATTTTAAATTTCAATGAAGTCCCTAACGCAATGATGAATTATAGGAAGGTCCCATTACCAAAAACACAATTATGCTGATCCCTGACAATAATCGCATGAATTTGATTAATAGCCAGGGAACAAGGTTATTTGTGTGTTTAGTATGATACAAATTACATGTATATCCCTATTAACTTTTATGACCTTAAGAGGTCTATACAGTAAATTATATATAAGGTGTATCTACCTCACTAATCAAGATAAGAGTAGTCAAAACCATACAATTTTGTTTTCTAACAAGTGGTCACTATCTATGCTGAATATTTTAAAATCAAATGTACATTTTTAGAGTGCAAATGTGATGGTGCAAACCAATCTATTAGATTCCCTCCATTTTCCATATTTTTGCATCTAGTTCATTCTTTCTTATGATACTCTCGCTCTCGCTAGGGGGTGCAATGGCATTAAAAGGGGATGATTAATATGTATTCATCTAATACATGAAATCAAATTCATGTGATATAAAATATTATAGTCCAATAATAATCATAACATTAAATTATTCAAGTAGCAATTAATTCTCGTTAATTACATCACATGAATATACAATGATGAAAACAATTAGTTGATCCGTAATGCATAAGCCACAACTAACCACTCATTATTTATGACGATATATAACAATTTAACCACTAACAAATACCTTTAGAATTAGATACTGAGAAAAATAAGTTGTGATAAATATTCTATGTTTTTATTGATTTTTTAGTTAGCTTTGTTTTATTGTTTGGATTTATTTTGTTTTTCTCGAGTTTTAATGTTTGTCTCCTAAATATCAAATAAATAAACCACTTTAAAAATCTTATTCTTTATAATATTTTAATAAATTCAATTGTATTATATATATATAGTGTTTATTAGTAAAAAGCTACTTTCTATATATACAATATGAATTTCAAAATTAATTTAATTCACAAAAAAAAATTAAAGGTTTAAATATACAATAGTGTTATATTATTAGCATACCTATATTATATAAATATATGTAATATATGCCGAGAGGCATATATTTTCTATTTAAATAAATCAAATAATATATTTCCTATTTAATTTTTTTTTATGTAAATAGTTTATTTAGATTAAATTAACTATTTAAATTATTTATTTATTTATGTAATATATTACCTATTTTCAAAATTAATTTAATTCACAAAAAAAAATTATTTACCTATTAGGTAACCTATTTACATAATATATTATCTATTTAGGTAACCTATTTACCTAATTTATTAGGTAACCTATTTACATAATATATTAGGTAGCCTATTTACATAATACATTGTTAGTTTACTTTAATTTTTAAGTGATATCAAATATCTGTTAAAGTGTTTTTTTACCTGTTTACTTTAATTTATGTAACCTTCCCACACGAATTGTACAAATTAAATTAGTAAAGTATTTTTTAAATAAATATCACAGGCGGTAAATTTCAAATTTCACAGGCACGACATCAGACTGCTCCACTCAATATATATAAATGAAGATGGACACGACATTAGACTCCTCCACTCAATATATATAAATGAAGATGCCTCTCAACATAATTACCTTCAATTTTATAATTTCACATTTCAACTTAAACAAAATTGTATAACCTTTTTTATTCGCCAGTAGGCGTCCACCTTTGAAGATGCCTTCGCTGGAAAGTGTCAAATTCCGACAGTCATAACTTTACAGGTTGTTGGATTTTAGATATTTTTCTACGAGGTCTTAAATATTTATTATCTTAAATATCCACAAATTTTAGATATTTCCTATAATAATATCTAAGATCTGATAGTTCTACTTTAGATTTTTTTTAAACTACAATGTTCATATATTTTTTGGATTGTATATAATCTTCAATCTAAGTGCTCATTATTTGACTTTGTAATAATAGAAATTATTTCCTTTTGAGTGAGTTTGTATTAATTGAGCTTTGGCATGAAAATTGATTCATTGCCTCTCATAACAAAGAAGGGTGGTGATTGTTTTGCGGGTACATGCGTTGATGGTGTAATGCTTCTTGGGCATGCAGAATTCCTCAGCCACCACGTACACAGTTAAGTCCACAATAACATCACGGCTTCTTTTCACTTTGAGACGGATGGCACCCTGTGCAGTCCTGTACAATTGTCTCGGCTCGTCCTCCAGTATTGTTTTTTCAGCATAGAATGTCTCCATCCCGTGTGGGATGCCATCCTTGGTGTCGAGCTGTATAATAATGTCGTCTGGGAGGGGCATATTCCCCCCCCGCAGTTCCTTAGGCATCGTCCCAGACACCTCCTTCACTGCAACCACCATATTTGCAGGGCCTTCACTTTCCATTTGAAAAATGATCATCACCATTCGAGCCCTTAAGAAAATGTCACAGTACACAACAAACTGTACTCGGAGGAAAGGCCGAGGGACATTGCTCCTTTTGTTTGTTTCATATCGTGAGGACCCAAGTTCGCCATCGGACAGTCTCGTGTATTTTTATCTGCTCCGAAGGAAACAAGGAAAAACTTAGATGCCACCATGCAAACTTGGTTAAAAGACAACTCCATTCGTCTTATATTCTCATTCACCAAAAATGTGTTGTTATGCTTTTTGTCGCAGTTTCTTGATGCTTGTGTCTATTGTGTGTTTGCATTTGCACAAATATAAATATTATAATTTGAGTTCAAGATGTAAATAAACATGTAAGTTTATTAGTTTATTTCTAATGATGAATGAAAGATAGAAAGATATTAACATTTATGTGTGGTTGCAATGGAATTATATTGCAATCACACATAAAGTGTACGATGTAAACGCTAAAGGGGATACATTGAAGACATGATAGTGGAAAATGAAACGACAACAAAGGAACAAGGTCATTAAAACATTGAAGAAGAGTTTGAGGGAGGAGAGGTTGAAGGGACCAACAAAAACATTTGGGGGAAAAAATGTGAAATTCTTCCTTTCCTACAACCACATCCCATTTTTGTCAACTGTTAGAAAGCGAAAGGGGGGGTACGGTTCCAACATATTTTGGAGAAATCTTAGAAGGTAAAGAGTAGTCAATGAATATTGCCCATGTGAATAGTTGTTTATGATTTCAGTGCGTTTGTTTTTTGGGTATTAAAATGACTATCATGGTAAATAATAATTTTTGCTCAACATTATCATATGCACGTCACTTGCATTTTGCACATGAGTGCAATTTGCAGTCAAAGGGGTCAAAATAAAAAATGGAGATCCAGGTTTGAAACCCAATCTTTATTTAGACATACAAAGGGGTCACTCATTAAACGCCATTAACTTGTCTGTCACTCTAGGTGCCAAGAACTGACCCTTACACAATAGAAAGAAATTGAAAATTTAGAGGAAAATGTACAAAATGGGATTTCATATTTTTTTTATAGTTTTTACGATCTCAACAGTTTCAATTGGATGACATTTAATTTGTTACATAAGACAAAGACCTGGATGGAAAGTAGGAAAGAAAAATGGGGAACTTCAATATGGGAATTCAATATGTACATGTCTCACACCTATTACATGGTTCAGATTATTGCTAGCCAAAATAATATACAACGACATATCTGATGTGTATTTAGTTGAATAGTTCAATGAGGCACTAATTGCGTGCTCGCACATTTTGCATGCATATCTCCCAAAGCACCTACAACTACAGCATCTAGAAACAGTCTTGGCCCTTATCCACTTTGTTATTTATTCGGTGAAGCATTGACAATGCTTGGTGAGGATGTAGGAAAAACTGTTGCCCCTTTTTGCTTTGCACACAACACTGGTCTGTTACACAATAAATCTTTGTACCCTATGTCAAATCGGGGGCATCCAATGGCTACGACTATAATGGAGGGGGGCAAATTCAGCCTTATTTTACCCAGCAGCAGTCAGGGCATACCTCTTATGTCTATAGTCAGCCTCCTGGTTGCGTGGATGGTCTGGTGAATAACTACAAAAAAATTAGTTACAATACAACTGCGGCTAAGAGAAATTCCTCATCTTCCTCTTCTTCCAAGTTTTGGGCAAGGTCAGGGGCTCATTCAGAAAGGGATTTCATTGGCTCAAGGATAAGTATATTGAGATCGTCTATGGCTTGTGGTGAGGTCAAACCCTGATTAAAAACTATAGTTTTGAATGCTAACCACTTCAACCTATGCATGCAACCTGTTTTGTTATTTGGGTTTATTTTTTTCATAAGAGATCATTGTAGTACGAGGCTGTAGTGGAAACAATGCGTGCCTTGTAGCTTTTCATTCTGTTGTATCTAAAAATGAAAACTCTTGTGTTTCTTTGGGCCTCAGATTTTCCAAATAGATCAATTCTATTTTGGATGTGAATAAAACTATTTTCTTTGTTTTTAACCTGATCTGTTTGCCCAAACACCTAATCTATTTACCGAAAAAATTATTCTCACTTTACACACATAAAAGATTTTTGATTAGCTTACAGTTGCTTCCGTTTATTTTTCAGGCCATTTTAGGGGAGAAATTTGTGTACCTATGCCAAATTACGCCCTAAAAAAACGTGGGTTTCATGGATGTTGTTGATTGCAAGATATGCAAAATGTAATTGGCAAGTGTAGAACCAAATTCCACATAAACATGTGCGGGTTATGTGGAAATGTTTGGTTGGTTCATGTGTTCATTGTGTGTAACGAAAATTAACTCCAAGATTGTTGTAAGAGAAATTGTTGTGAGAAATGAGAACCATTACCTTCGATTTTAAAAAGGGGAGAATGTTGTTGTGGCAATTATTGGTGATGCTAAATGAAGCAATCTAAAACAATAAGCTTGCACTATAATAATGTGCCATGTGCTTTATTGTTACCAGTTTCTAGACAATTTTTTGTTTAGTTTTAGTTTACATACACTTAGCTAAAAATTATAACTCCAAAAAACTTAACATTAATATCCTCTCCTGCCTAATGTGCAACACATGTGCAACTGCTACTTATAAATAAATCAATCTTAAAATTTTAGAGCTGAACGACAAGTAACGGGCATATAATTTCTTATCGAAACTTTAATATTTTGTATGACGTGCAATCTTCTACTGCTTTTACGAAATGTCCTGTAGGTACTGCTTTTTTTTCGTTCAAAATTTTAACTTGCGTGAGAAGAAAGCATAACATCCAGCACTTTGCCGCCTTTACGTACGCGTTTTTAGATCTGCGTGGGATATCATGGCAGACAAAAATCTGCTTTTCAGATATACATTTAAAAGAATAATAATTTTGTCCCCTCCACTCGGGGTATATACGGCCTAAAAGCTTGTACATGTACGCCGGAAAAAAATTAAGAGTATTTCTTTATTTTATTTATTTTTAAATGAAGAGTATTTTTAATGTGAAAGTAAATTAAATTGTATTGTGGAGTGCCAGTGAAGAAATTTCGTGCATGTACTGAAAAAACTTGTGTTTGGATCCATGTACTGAAAAAATTAGAGAATACAGTGAAGTGCACGAAACTTGTGGAGTGCCAGTGAAGTAATTTGGATCTTTTTGTTCATACATAGAAAACAAGAGCTTAATTGCCAGATGTCATGTTTCACAAATTGGGATTAAAACCCCTAATTGTGTGGTGGTGTGATAGAAGATGTTCAACATTGAAACAACCTTTAAACATTACAACCCATGTTTCATCTACCATTTGTTGATCCCTGTTTGTTCCCGCTCTTGGAAATCTCAATGCATGTTGGGGGTTAGATTCCTCTCCCAAAATGTGGAATTTTTCCAGAAGGGTTTGGAACTCCAAATATGAGCATAAAATTTGTCATTTTATTTGGTGTTTAATTTGCCTAGGATGTTAGTCAAGGACTCAAACATATTGGTGTTTTAAACCCCAAGTGTCCAAGTGTCCATTTTGTTTTGGACCTAAGTATTTCAATAACTTATTTTGGTGATGCACGCATGCCTTGTTTACCTAGTTTTGGATTCACTATATTTTTCATCCATTTAATCCTAAACCTATTACTAGAGATAATCATTTTTGGCAACCACTCTAATTGGCCTACTTATCTATTTATGCAATTTTTATAGAGCTATAGTTTTATTTCAATTGTGGTAAGCTAAAAATGTTGTCATCTTTCGAAATGAAGATATTTCTTAGTAGTTTTCAACTAATGTCAAAGTGGCTACTATTTATTATGTGTATTTTCATATGCAAGCACAAGCACAAGCAGGTTGTTCTAGAATTTCAATATTTGCAACAAATCCTTAATCGTTGGGGGAGTGCTACTTATACAATGAGATGTTGTCACTCACATAATAAACACTCTTTCCTAGTTCGTGGTCATTTTTCTACTCCACCTTTGCAACAGGTGGGTTAAAATCTGCCACCTCCTATGAACAAGGAGGCTATAGGTTCATCATGTTAGATGCCTCCTAGTTAAGGTGGAGTAATTTTGGTTGGCACACCATGGTGTCACTTTTTATACAATACAACCCGCAGAATGTTGACAAGTGGAACACTATTGATCCTCTTGCAGAGAATACCTCTAGTGGGGAGTTATTTCCCACGAAAGATGATCTACCACATCCCCACGACCTCCCCCTACTGTGGCTACTACATGTGCTTAATTCTCCCCTGGTTGTTAATTATGTAATCTAAGTTTTTTGTTGTTTTGCTTCCTTGGTGTTGCTCTAGTGTTGTGGTTCCCTCAAACATGTTTTTGTTGTGTGGCTCTTTCCTTTTGCGGCATGTTCACTTTCCACATGTAATTGTGGAGGGTTTTGAGAGTCTGATTTCTCCACTTACTTTATATTATAGCCATCTAAAGTATTCATAAATAATATATTGATGTGTTCTACTAATTTTTTTTTATACATTTACACTTTTGAAAGATTCCAAATATAACAAGAATTAGTAAATAACATATTTGTGGCCAATCCTGCTTGTCCTTAATACCAGGAACAACTAGGTAGTGATTGTATTTTAACACTACCTATCATAGTCCTCAACTAAAACTTTTAGTGCAGAACTTCCTTAGGAATTTTCATTAAAATTTGTGTTTTTATTAATAGTTTTCTCATAGATTTAAGACCAAGTACCTATGTATGATGATTTTAAATATGTTATCTAGCTAGTCGTTACAAAGAAAAAAAATAACCATATGAATGTATTAAAGTGCTCGATTCAACATTTGATCACTATAATTACAAACCAATAAATATACAAGGATGTAAAATTCAATACAACACACTTATTCTTTTTAGTTTGTGATATTCAATATAACATTGTGGGTGAAATTTTTTTATATACGTTTCTTGTGTTTTGTATATATTAAGAAAATACTGGGAAAAATGGAACTCATGCATTCTAAAAACGATTACGAGTTTATTTATAAGTGTTTAACATCCTCAAACTTCGATCAAGTGTGCAAAGATATACTTCTAATGATGGAGAATGTGAACTTCCAATATCACAGAGGTAGTTACGGGAAATATGTAGAGATGATGTGGGAGACCATCCAACAAGAACAAATGTATCATGTTAAATTTTAATGGACTAAATGAGTTCAGACATAAAAATAATGTTGGGTTGCATTGAATTATAGGGGGGCATAAAGGGATAATTAATGTAGGTGACATGTTATGTATAATCTATGTTGGATTGAGTATGATCCTACATGAGATGTTAAAAGAAGTTGCTTCTTGTTGTGGCATGTTATGTAGTTCTAGAGTCTAGGATCTATACAACCATTTCCTGTGCCACATGGATAATTTGCTTGGAATGGGCCACAATAGTCCATGCATTTCCATCGCTTAACCAAAGGCGAGAACTTTATAAATATGAAGAACAATATTGTGACAATCAAAATGGTCACGAATTTATGTGGTGGGTAATATATGTGTGTAATTGGAGCTAATTATTGGGGATTTAGAGTACATACAGTCAATAAACTAAACCATAATAAATAGAAATAAGTAGATTTGAAATAAACTAAAGCAAGAAAGAAAACAATAAGAAAACCTTTTGGGATCAATTCTTTCATTAACTTAAACAAACCCCAATTAACATAACCAACATGCAAAGCTATGGTATTTGACAATAAAGTCTTCCAATTATACCTCTCACAAATCCGAGTATGTAATTTTATAACCACAACACATTTTATAATTAGCCTTGCTAGGAAATGAAGCTAAAGTATTAAAATAATATTTTAATGCATGACCACTACATTTTACAAGAACCTCAAGTTACAAAGCTAAATTAGCTTTCATTAATTTTGGTTACACAACAGTGCAAAAAATAAGGAGACATCAAAAAATATTTTCCTTGTTGTCTATTCCATCATAGAGAACACAAACTCACTCTTCAGAAGCTATGGGATATTAAACTCATTACTCCCATGCGCCAAATCAACTTGTCACAAATCATTGCCTTTGTCAATCGAATCTACAACATTCACTGTCATCTCCACTTTCTCCATCATCACTCTATTTTATCATACAATTTCTCTAACAAATTGATATTGCCTCTTAATGTGCTTTGTTCAATTGTGATACTTAAATTTTTTTTTTCCAGATAAATTGTACTTTGTGAGTCAAATTCTATCCTTCATCCTTTTGAAAGTGATAGGAATTATAAGAGCATTAAACAGAAAACCAAATAATGAATTTAGCACACATAATATATGTCTTCTATTATATTTTATATTATCGAGTAATGCTACATGGGCTTTTGATATAGTGATAAGGACATTATAAGAGCATCCTAATACAGAGGAAGTAGTTATAACAATGAACTCAGAATAATTACAGGTATAACAAACATTCATGACATTTTACAATTTAAGCATATTCTCCCAGTTTCTATTATACTTTATATTGACATCAGGAATGGACCTACGGGGGCTAGTTTCATACTGGCTTCGTACAACTGACACACACTTAATAGACATTGGTCTAACTACTCCTTCAGCTTACAAGTACTTCGGTCACAACTACTCCTCACAACGAACACACATGCCAAGCAATCATGAGGTTTGAACCTTGGACATCCTCTTAGTAACTGCCCGGACTTTACCAATCAGCGAAGATACTATACGCACAATAATCTCATTACTAACTACTCACTAATAATTACATTTCACATTGACTAATTTACCATAGGTAAATATCAACACTTATGTTATGCACTAAACCGAAGTATTCTTAGTAGAAAGAACCTATTCAAAGCACCCATCCTTCAAAGTCAAACTACTTCCTTGAAAGCATGTGTAGCCACCATATAGCCGGAGAGGTTTGACTCTTTCTCATCAAAATTACCGCTTTCACAGAACTAGACAATAGATTCAAAGATTAAAAATAACACGGAAGAGGCTAGTGTTTAAAAACAAATTTGTCAAACTAAGTTATGAAGAACAAGAACAATAAAACGTGAACAATCACAAGCCTACACACCATTAAATAAAATTTGTTGTATATAGACATTGTGTGTGTGATTTAATGCTTGATATTTGTCCAGGTAAAAGAGCCATTTAGAAATGTATATTAAACTGTTCAGGAAATATAACAATACCATTCAACTTTTTCAACTCCTAGAAGTCTAGTAAACACAAAATTACATGATATAACATAAATCTTTATAATATCGGTAATCCTCCGCATCAGACACACTCTAACGATGTACTTCATTTTAATTATCTCCCCACCACCCTGTATCTGAATCATAATCCCATTCAGGCCTGTCATCGTAGCCATCGTCATTCTCAAAATCCAACCGCTTATCCTGGTTGCAATTTGCATACTCACTGTGCCACCATTTATCACGTCCCTCGTGATACTGATCCTCTTCATCCACCAGATCCCACAATTCCCATATTATCTCCACTTCTGCAGATGCCCGTTTCAAACCTAGTATTTGATTTTTGAACTCCTCGTCAGCAACATCCACGATTGCCAGTGTCTTCAATAAAGGGCATTTCTGAGAAGCATCTCCACCATCACTACTTCCTTTTCGTTCAGTTCTTGCGAGATATCCAGATATGCATTCTTCAGGTTTGGAAAGATGAAGTCCGATGTCATATCCGTTTGGTCTGCTGTCTGATCATGTCCCATTAGCGATGCAATCCCCTGCGACAGAAAAGCAGCTTATTGATATGTAAAACGGTACATCATGCATCCAACAAAACATCAGCTCAACAGAGAGTAATAAAATTTAGGAAATTAGTACCATCATGTATGGCGTTACATGAAGTTCTTCAAGATGGGGAAAAGTGCCGAAGAGGATAAGACGATTCAGATCTGAGCATCCAGACGAGCACCTTTTAATGGAGAATTTTCTCAATGCTTCAACATTTCCATGTCCTTGAATTGACAGTCCTTCAAATGACCCAACCTTCTTTAAAAACACACAAGAATTTAACCGCAATTTTGATAATGTCCTGCATTCCATTAGTTTCAGCTCAACCAAACCATAAGACTCTAGTTGCAACTCGGCTAACAGGGAACAATTCCTTATTTTGAGTTGTAGCAATTGGGGACAGTCTGCTGTCAAGGATTCTACGTGACTGCAACCTACCAGAAGCAAGTAGGTGAGATTGGAAGCCTGTATTTTCATATGCGTCAACTCCTCACATTTTATGAGCAATAATTCTTCGAGAAGTGGACACAACTCTACAAGTCTCTGGAGCCTTTGGTCAGTCAAATTACCAACATCACATAAACAAAAAGTCCTGATCAGGAAGGAGAAATTTTCACTGGGAGTGGGGATTTCTGGAATAGCGAAGCCTATGAGTTCGATCTCTACGAGGGTGGTGCAAGAAAAAAAGGTAAACGGTAAAGGCATTCTCATGAAATTGGTGTTATTAAATACTAAAGCCATCCGTTTCACACCCTTTTGTGCTGCATAGTGAAGGCATTGGTGAATGCCGATTGTCGTGGAGCGAACCGTCTCTGGAAGATGAAACCCAAAACTTTCGAGAGGGACATCGTGCTGGATAAGAATGTGCTCCATTGTGTCTTCAATGAGTCGACTTGAATTGCCCACAGAGACTATCACGTGTCTGAAGAAGTCGGGAGAGAAATGAAGATGGGGAATTTTAGTCCAAAGATATCGCCATTTTGGGGCGAGGATGGAGGAGCGGACGGCATCTAATAAGGGAAGGCGGGAGAGGATGTTAGAACACAATAAGCTGTCTGGTAAACTACTCAACCTATCAAACTCGCTGTAAATGTCTGGAGTTGCCATTTCTCGGAAGCTTGAAGGAAGTCGCCTCTAAACTCAACTCCGGCTCAACAAGCAATTTTACTTCTGATTTGTGTAAAGCAGACACATTTACCTAATGAGCCTTACAACTTGAGCTCTGCCTTCTACCGGACGATATCCTGCTCAAATATTCGCCGGACAGACGCTTTCAAATATTCGCCGGACAAAGTGATGTCTGTCTTGTTCTTTACCATCCCAATGTCACATCCCTCCTTTTTTTATTTGTTTGATGGATGTCGGTACAGTCCTCTTGGCTTGTTAAGTGTGTCATAAGGGAGAGGAGCCAATCATATATAAGTGAAAACAAAAAAATAGGGTCCACACATACTGGGTCATTTGGTGGTCTCTTCGGCTTTGTGTAATAGTAATTTATCAATTTTTTCTAGGGTTTTTGTCCTCTCGTCGCCTCTATATAATGAGCTCTTACACTTCAAACTTGGATGTTACAATCACAACTAGATATGATGGAGCTTTGAACAATGACACCGCCACCGAAACACCCTCGAAACTTCGTCCCGAAAGTTTTTTACGAGGTAATGACTCTCCCCCTGATGTTGTATTACCTATACCTGAGTTTAATGTTGTATGTCAATGGTTGGAAAAATTATGTCTCATTGGGTATTTTGTGGGTTGCATCCCCTCTGAAAGCATGCTCAAATCCTGGGTAAACTTGGCCTGGACTCCTTATGGTGTCCGACTCGAGAGCATACCAAATATGACCAAAGGAATCTTCCTTTTTTCGCTTCTTTGACCCATCCAATGCCCCCAACATTTTGGCCCGACAAGCCACTTGGTATGTTTGTAACTCCTTGTTGGTCCTATCTCCTTGGACCAAAGATTTTGTAGTCTCTGAATATGCTGCCCTCAAGGTGCCAGTAGGGGTGGAATTTCCTGGCCTACCCTTGCCATGTGCTCATTTCTCATATCAAATTGCATCTTCCATTGGGCGGGTGGTCTATGTCGAACCACAACCACAACGCTCATCCACAGAAGCGTGTTTGTGTCGAAGTTGATCTTTATTGGGAACTAAGAGAAATTGTGACAATTCATATGGGAGACACACGTTACTCCCAGCGTGTTTTATATATCAATCTGCCTAATACTAGTTTCTGGTGCCAGGCCTCTGATCATAAGATCAAGGACCATCCTCTTTATGTCCCTTGCAATCGTCTAGCAGTGAAAGTGGCTCCAAAAATGGCCAAACCCCCTCAGGAGGAGGGGTGACAAACAACTAGTGGCCAAAAAAATAGAAATAAAACTTAGCAATCTAAGGCTTTTGGTTCAAACGGCCCATGTGAGCCAACGGTTAAGGAACAACCCCATAGCTCGCAAACTAAAGAACCTGTTAAGTAAAATAATAATTATGCATTGTATTAGGTAATTATTGTGTTACTAAGGTAATTAGTTTAAGTATTGTTAAATGGTTTTGTAACCATATTTGTCATATTATATTGTCATAGGTTTTATTGTTACATAGTTGTGACAATTATTTGTTTGTATTATTCTCAAATGCATATTTTGTTGCACCTGTGCAAAATATTATTTATATATACTTGGTTGTGCAATATCTATAAATATTGCAACCCATCCTTTGTAATTTGATTTGATTGATTATTAATAAAAGTGTGAGGCTTCCGCCCCTCTTCTGCACTTGCATTTGGTACTAGAACTGGTTAATTTGGACATGTGAACAAAGAAGGTGTGGAAAGTGATAACAAAAGATATAGGTGTAGCATGGAGAAGCATTTGTGCATTTGGAGAGCCTGCGCAACATCCTGCAACTTCCTAGCCCCATCCTTCCCTCCCCACAACCTCCTGTTTGTTCTAGGTGTTTAGAACACATGTTGTTTTGCACCGGTGCCCCTTGCACTAGGCAAAATTTTCCGCAGAAGAAGAAAATTTAAAAAAATCATTTTTTGCCATTAGGGGTTTTGTCATTAAAATTTAGTGACACTGTTAGCCTCAACTAATAGTGGTAACAACACTAGTTTTGGAGTTCTGTTGAAGCCTCTTCTCGATCCCCCACTGAGCTAGACATCGAGTTGCATTTGGAGGGGACTAGCTCTACACATAGATATCCTAACCAAGTTATGCATTGGCATTGAATCATCATTAAACAACGTGTCTACATGGCCGAGCATCAGTGACACCGAGTTGAGCTATTTCAAATGAACGAGTTGAGATTCATTGTATTGGTGAGCCCATCCCCTTGCGTTCTAATACAATACAACGATTCGAGCTGCAAGATTCTTTGCATCCAAACATCTAAATAGAGCCCAGACCGAGTTAGATCCCAACATTACATCCGTTGAGCCATATAATCTCATCTGATTCCAAGCCAACATTTCATTGTGAATGACACACACATTGATCTTTGCATAACAGAGAGGGTTGAAACCAAGTTGATATTCTTCCAACCAAGCTAAGGTCTTCTTTGAAGTTTATTTGCCACCCACTGAGCTAGGTTTATCAGGCCAAGATCGCTCCTGATCGAGCTCTCTGCACAACCAATGAAACGGCCGAGTCTTAAGCCAAGCAAATCAAGTTGGGATTGTTTGCACCAGTCGAGCTATGCTCCACCATGCCCTTGTTTAAAACAACATGATCATTCAAACACCAACATACTCTATAGAAAGCTAAAACCCTACACAACAAAATCAAACAAATCGGTTCATAACACAACGTACAAATCAAAGCAAAACCGATGGACATCGAGTTAAACGCGACCTACATCACCAAAGTAGAGGTAATTCCAAATAAATGGAAATCAAACAACAAAAATCAATCACAAATGACTAAGGATATAACAAAGAATCCAGATCCATTTTTTGCGGCGTAAACCCTAATCCGCTGCCTCAACTCCAACTTAGCCATGTGGATTCCTGCACTGACCACGTTGCCTCTGATAAGGTTAGTCACTGATTTTTGCATTTAAATATAAAGTGCTTCTTTTTTACATGCAAAGAGCATAAAGCGTTAAGTTGGATAATGCGAAGGGTTTGGGGGGGATATGTGTAGGGTTTAACTCCCACCCCATAACATCATTTTATAAAACTAAAACATTTGGCGGGTAATATAGTGATAGCCACCAAATTTAGGGGTAGATAGCTGTGACTAAACCAGACACTAAAAACAGAGGAGAAAATCCTATTTTGGGCAAATTTTTTCCCACTTAGCATATTTTTTTATTATGATAACAATTTTTTAAAGGGGGGTCACTTAAAAACTGCATTATACACTAATTTTTTGTGGTTTTTTGAACTAAGAGCCGTATTGAGCTCGAAGACCACCAGGGCCTCGAAAAACAATTATTTTTCCTGCCATTCAATTTTCAGCATATTGGATGAAATTGTAATATTTCAGTGCATTGTACTAATTTGCAGGTTGCCATATTCAACCGCAAACCATTGTAACTTCTTAAAAACTGGCAGATATTTCTAATCAAAAATAAAAAAATTGGTTTTATATAAGTTACGAGATCTTTGGATCTCATTCACAGTGTTTAGTTTATATAGTGCATGTAAGAAGCGCTTACGGGTAAAGCGGTCTCGCCTACTACTGCACTTAACACCTAATATAGCTACAACAACATTGTTTGTGCATCGACTCTTTAAATCGACAGGGAGTAATAAGGACATAATGGAAACACTTTGAGCCCTCCCATCCTTTTGTGAACGATTGCACGACATAAATCTAGACACTGAAATTATCCGAGTATATAGAAAAGTTACACGCGTGTATGAGGATATTTCTTATAGCCGGTGTAAATAATCACACAGACCCCTTTCAATACTGTCTTGGTACCACGTATCACATTCTTTCACGTACGTTAACACCTCCTTTATGTACTGCCAAGTATACAGAAAGGGTGAGCTTCTTCCATGTACCGACGGGTATATTGGAAGGCCGCGCATATAGAAAGGTTTTGTCTATTAGACCGACGGTATATAGATTGGGAGGCCATATACCTAGAGTGGTAAGAGCCTTACCCTTTTTTAGTTGATTCTGCAAAATGGGCACCAATGCCCCCAAGTTCTTTCTTCCAGATTCACAACTTCTAAGAGGAAATAACTATGCAACATGGAAGACAAAAATCAAAACACAACTTGATTTTGAAGAGATTTGGAATGTTGTGAATGGTTTTGTAACCAGATCAACAAATGATACAACTCAACAACAATAGTTTGATAGATCCAATCAGAAGGCCAAGATGATAATATTGTTTGCAGTGTTTGACGATTTACAACCCCACATTCAAGATGCCGAAACAACCAAAGAAACATGGGATACGTTGAGCATAATGTATGAGGCCAAGAAAAAGAATACAATACTAAATCTGCAGAGTCAATTACACACACTAAAGTTAAAAAAAAAGAGAAAATATAAGCTTTCTTGAGAAGGGTTATAGAATTGAGGTCTTCACTTCTAGCCCTAGCAGAGGAGGTCACAGATGAAGCTATCATCCCCATTGTTCTAAGATAATTCCCTGCTTCATACCAAATTTTTGTAACAACACTAAAATTTTCGGTTCAAACAATTAGTAATGATAAGCTTGTGAACCTACTGCAACAAGAAGAAGTGATGTACAATAAAGATGATGAAGAGTAGTAGGAAATTTCTTCTCATAAAAAATGGAAAGGAAAATGAAAATGAAAATCTCATCAAAATTCCCAAAATCAGAATCAACATTAGCAAGGGAACAAGAAACAAAAGAAGAAATGTCCTATTTGCAAAAGATGACATGAGTTGAAAGATTGTTGGTATAATACATACAAGAAAGGTTCATCAAGCAACTCTGGACCTCCAAATCAACAATCTCACAAGGGACATTATAACTACAATCAAGGGTAGAAAATGGGGAACTGGAAAATAAAACCCCATCAACAAGGAAATATAGATGAACAAGAAGAACATTCAGATGATGAAGACTTCTTATTAACTACTCGATCAAGTGAACCTTCCATGTTATCTAGTGAAGTTTGGTATGTTGATTCAAGATCCACTTGACACATGACCGACCATAGAGACTGGTTTACCACAATGAGGGACACTCCTTCGAAAAATCATGTTTCATTAGGTGACGATTCTTCATACACAATACAACGTATTGGGAACATTTCTCTCCCTCTTGGTTCACAAAATTGTAGACTATCAGATGTACTATATTTCCCTAGGTTAAAAAATAATCTCTTATCATTCAATCAACTCCTAGATCACTATTTGATAATTGATTTTGATACTCATTCCGATAAGAAAATGTGTTTAATTCAAGACAAATCATGAGGCTCGAAAGTTGTTGCAAAATCCTCTAATGTGGGAAGTATGTTCAAGCTTGATTTTTTCCACAGAGATGATCAGAAACTTGTGGCTAAGAACTCTACCTCTGCACAATTTTGGCATCAGAGACTTGGTCACATTAGTTATAAGTATCTCGAAAAACTTCACCGGTATAACATGGGAAAAGGATTGACATCTCCCTTGAAGGATACATATAAGTGTCCTCACTTCCTAGTAGGAAAAAAACACAAAGCTTCGTTCTAGAAGATTACTTATCGAGCTCATAGTAAGCTTGATCTGGTTCATGTCGATATTTACGAAGCGATGCAACGAAGTCATCCTAGATTCCAATAATTCATGCTTTGTGTAGATGATTACTCAAGAAAAATGTGGATTTTTTGTCTTCGCAAGATAAGTGAAGCTTTTGAAAACTTGAAAAAGTTCAAAGTGGTTGTTGAGAACGAAACTGGTCGTCACATTATAACTCTCCAATCAGATCAAGGGGAGGGAATTCACCAGTGATGAGTTCAAAGCCTACCTACAAGCTCACAGGATTCATCAACAAATGTCTCCTCCACACACACTACAACATAATGATGTTGTTGAGAGAAGAAATTGTACTATCATGGAAATGGTGTGATGCCTGATTGATGATACTAGACTAGCAAGGACATTCTAGGTAGAATCAACAAAAACAACAGTTTATTTGTTGAACAGAATGCCCATTATTTCTCTTGACGGAGTAATGCCACAAGAAGCATGGTCAAAGAAGAAGTCATTTGTTGTACACCTCAGAGTATTTGGGTGTAAAGCAAACATGCACATTCCCAAGCAGATCAGTAATAAGCTGGATGCAAAGTCACAAAACTCATCTTCATTGGCTATAGTGAAAATATTCTTGGGTACAGATTGATGGATCCAAAGACCAGGAAAGTATACACCAACAGAGATGTTGATTTTTTTGAGAAAAAGGAAGAAGAGACTCCTCCTCGAGACTCGCCTGATGTAGATTTTTCTCATGTTGTAAAAATAGAAGTCGATGTTCCTGTAGATGATGAAAGTGATGATTGGGATAATGGTGATGATCAAATAGAACCATGACCCACGAGAGTAGTTTAGTGTATGCCCAAGTGGTATACTAGCATGTTAGGAGATGCAAAATTGGATGCTCCACCGAATACATCCACCACTGGACCACAGACTCATAGTAAAGCATGAGGAGTAAACTTTGGTTTGATGAGTATATTTATTGAATCTGATGAGCCCTCTACTATCTAGGAAGCCCTACAATCGAAAGCTTGGAAATATACCATGGATGCTAAGTATAAGTCAGTGATGAAAAATAACACTTGGTAGTTTGTCGATCTTCCACTAGGGAAGAAACCAATTGGTTGCAAATGGATATTCAAAAAAAAGTAAACATAAGATGGGACCATAGACAAGTACAAAGTGATACTATTAGCAAAGGGGTATACACAAAAAGAAGGCATTGATTACAAGGACACATTTTATCCCATAGCTAAGATCAAAACAATCAGGATGATCTTTTCTCTAGCTACACAATTTGGTTGGAAAGTCCATTAGTTGGACGTAAAAAGTGCCTCTCTGAATGAAGATCTACAAGAGGAAGTCTATATGACTCAACCTGAGGTTTACATCATACCCGGTCAAGAAACAAAGGTATGCAGACTCAGAAAATATTTGTATGGCCTTAAACAAGCACCCCGAGCTTGGTACATCAAAATCGATGAGCATCTCGTACAACATGGATTTGTAATATATCCATATGTTCCCAATATCTACCTTAGAAATCAAGGGGGTAGATTCTGATTGTTGTTGTCTATGTTGACAATCTAGTCATCACTGGTAGTTGAATGAAGATGATTGATGCAAAAAAGAAAGATATTAAATGATCATTTGACTTGACAGATCTTGGGATGATACATTATTGCCTTGGATTGGAAGTATGATAGAAAGAGAACCACATCTTTGTTTCTTAGTTGAATTATACCAAGACAACACTCAAGAAATTTAGGATGATGGATTACACACATATTGCTACACTTATGGAGATGAGACTATAGCTATCTCATTCAGATCCATCTCGTGTGGTAAATGTAACTCTCTATTGGCAGTTGATTGGGAGTCTCATTTACCTGACCTATAGTAGACCAGATATCAGCTTTCTAGTGAGCTATCCATCTAGGTTCATGCAAGAACCCAAAGTTTTTCACTGGAAGGCAGCAAGGTGAATCTTGAGATATCTCAAGGGGACAGTAGATCTTGGTCTATAATACAAGAAGAATAATAACTTCTTCTTCTTTAAATATTCAAATTCAGATCATGTAGGCAACATTGATGATGGAAATACCACTTCAGGATTTGTATTATTTTTAGGATCTGGACCAATATCATGGGGAAGCAAGAAACAAAAATTTGTTTCTTACTCTTCTACATAAGCTGAGTATCGTTCTGCATGTGAAGCTATCTGTGAAGCGATACGGCTACGTCGCATACTTGAAGGACTTGGAATACCACAAGACAAACCAACTACCTTGTATGTTGACGATGAAGGTGTTCTCAAACTTGTTTCGTAATCGAGTGTTTCATGAAAGAAAAAATCACGTTGAGGTACATGTACATTTCATACGCGATCCATGTCTTGAAACACAATATGCAACTTTAGTTTTGTCGAACAGTTAAACAACGAGCAGATATATTCAAAAAATCATGTGCACATGACAAATTTGAGTTTTTCAGAGAATTCCTCTCCTCATCCCTTAAGGGAATGCAAAATTAAGGGGGGGGGGGAATGTTAGGTAAAATAGTAATTATGCATTGTACTAGGTAATTATTATTTTACTAAGGTAATTAATTTAAGTATTGTTAAATGGTTTTTCAACCATATTTGTCATATTTTATTGTCGCAGGTTTTATTATTACATAGTTGTAATAATTATTTGTTTGTATTATTCTCGGATGCATATTTTGTTGTACCTGTGCAACATATTGTTTGTTTGTACTTAGCTGTGGAATATCTATAAATATTGCAGACCATCCTTTGTAATTTGATTTGATTGATTATTAATAAAAGTGTGAGGCTTCTATCCCTCTTCTGCACTTTCAGAACCAACTGCTACAACCAACTTGTCACTTCAATTAGCTAAATTTTCTAGCACACCCAAGGCAACCTTGGTTCTCATGTACCAGAAAAATTATGTTTACAATGTCGCCATTCATCCGCAACCACCACTATTGTTAACCAACGGTTGACATGGCCCTTCTAAAAGGGCCTGAAGTCCTTCTCTCCACTCTCGAGAGTATATCCTGACACACAATGTGGATTATGAGGAACAAGAATACAACATTGAATACAACAAGTGGAAAAAATTGAGCTCTAAGATTTCTTGAGCCATAACACTATTGAATTCCTGTAGAACTAGTTTGACACCTTAGATGGCTTCGAAACTGAGAGTATGAACCTCGATTAACATTTGTCATGAAATTTTTATCTTTGAACGTGAGGGTCTTACTGACTCCAATCGCAAGTATATTGTTCGTAATGCTTGGTAAAAATTTGTCAACTTACATGTGTTGTTTTTGGAGGAGGTGAAAATTTCAGGTTTTTAGTTGCAGATGGCTTATAAATCCATTTGGCATGACAGCCTGGAATTTTACAGTAATCATGAAGGAGGGCGTGGGGGTTTAATTTCCCTTTTTCCCCTAAATGGAGGCCTTTTTTTATCGATCATGGTGACAAACCCACTAATCGTGTGAAATGGACCCTATTTATTATTGACAAACACCCTTTTGGTCTCATTAATATTTATGCCTCTAACGATGCGGCTAAAAGAGCCAATCTGTGGCAATGGTTAACATGCTCAATTCCAAATTATTATTGGGTAATAAGTGGTGATTTTAATATGGTTGAGCTTCACATTGATAAGTGTGTACACTTGCCCATGCATTGGACAGTTGGCGAAAGAGGCGTGGTTTTTCATGTGCAATAAATTTGGGTTTTTAGACCCTAATGTCTCTCGCATTCCCACCTTTGAAGCTTGGTTCACTTGGTCCAACCTTCGAAGTGGATTGGATTGGGTTCTTAAATGGCTCGACAAAGCTATGCTGTCAAATTAAAAAATGAGTTTGACAACATTTATTCCTTTTCTGTGGAGGTCATGCCTGACTTTTTTCCTTTCAGACCATTCCCCCATTCGATTTCGTATCACTTGTTATGATAGGCACACTTTTTATCATAAAGGATAATTATTTCTTAATATTGCCTTGATGTAACATGAGCCCACTATCAATCACATTAAACGTGTGTGGAACCTGGCCCCATTGGCCATGTCATTATCAATGCTTTCATCCACCTATACATGCTATCTGGATCCAATGGTGGGAGGACGATATGACTCAGACTACTATATTCCTCAGAATCAATGGCAAACAGTTGGTTCAAATTAGGTGTTGCTCATACTTCGTCAACACCTCCACTCTTAGACGAGTGATGGTTGCACTTCAAGGTAACCCCTTCTCTAAAACCCTACATCTTTAAGTCGCAGAGTTGCGCTTAGCAAATTCAAATTGCTGACAACTATAACACCTAGGGAGCCCAAATTCGTGCCCGCATGCATTGGCTTAAAATTGGTGATTGGGTTTCGAAAGAATTCTTTCTTTCACTCAAATCCAAAAAACCATCTCAGTAAATGTGTGCCATCAATGATGGTGGGGCTCAGTTCACTGACCCTAAACTCATGTTACAGGCATGTGTGTGCCATTATAAATTGGTTTTCAAGCTCAACAACCCTCTACCAAACAACAAGCAACTCTCAACCAATGTATGGTTGTGGTACCATGCAAAATTTTCTCCTGCTCAGAAGGTGACTTGTGATCGCATGCTTACCATCGATGACCTTCATGCATCGGTCATGTAAATGGCTAATGATAAGGCCCCTAGTTGTGATGGCTTCCCTTGCAAGTTTTATAAATCCTTATGGGACATTGTCGGCCGGGATCTTTTTCAGGTTTATCATGAGGGGTTTCAAAACCAGTCGTTGGGGTTGTGCATCAACAAAGGGAACATCAAATTTATCCCAAAACCGGGGGATCCTAAGAAAATAACTAATTGGTAGCTCATCACCTTGTTTATTATCTCCTATAAAATCATTGTTAAAGCTCTGGCTATGAGGTTGTGACATATCCTTCATGTTGTCATCCAATCAGGAACAAACTGGATTCATTCAGGGGTAGTATATTCTTAATAACATCATCATTATGTGGGAGGGCATGGAATGGGCCTGCAGATCCAATCAATCTACTATGTTCATTAAAATCAATTTTGATAAATCTTATGACCGAATTGAATGGTCATTTATTCTTGCTATGCTTCAAGCTCTGGGATTTGACCCCATCTTCATTCAATCCATTTGAATGTTATTTTCCAATGCCTCTACCTAGATCACCATTAATGGCCTCACCTCGGATTCCTTCGAATCGTTCCGTTCCATATGCCAAGGATGCCCGTTAGCACCTGTGCTCTATGTGCTTGTTGTTGAAGGCTTCAGATATCTTCTCACTCAGCCCAAAATGCAAGGGCTCGTCAAGGGAATTACGCTACCTTCTTAGAATAATTCTCAATTTCTCAATGGTCACTTTGCAGATGACTCATTTCCTCACTCTCATTGAGGAAGAGACCAACATCTGCAATGCCATGCACTGCCTTGATATCGTTTTTCTTGCTTCTAGTTATTCCATCCAATGGCAAAAAAACTTAGTGTTACAGACAATCTTTCCCCCCTGCACCCAATTGGTTGGACTCGTTTGAGTGGAAGACTCTTTCCCACGATGAAATTTTTAAGTTTCCTGGCATTCCTTTTGCCTTTTAATATTTTCTGGTAGATCTTTGGTAGTACGTGATTCAGCAGGTGGCCAAAAAATTGGAATATTGGATCACCCGACCATTGTCCTTGGCAGGAAAATTCCAAATTTGTTCTAAAATACTTGTTGTCATGCACGTTTACTACTCCTCTTGTTGGGTGCCTTCCAAAGAATCTATCCATAAGCTAGAGAAACTTCTTAAAGCCTTTCTCTAGGCCAATGCTTCCACTGGAAAAGGATTTCATCGTGTTGCTTGGGAGATATGATGTCTTCCCTGCGTGATTTTGGCGGGTTAGGCCTTATTGACATTCACCGCCAAGGGTGGGAACTCTGTGAAAAATGGATCATCGAATGCATTGAAGGTCAAGAAGCATGGAAATTTCTTTTGCGACATGGCATCATGAAGGGTTCGCCCTACAGCCACCCTACCCGGAAAAGTTTGGGGTTTGTTAATCTCCTTATTGCCCCTATTCCGATTAAAGTCATTGGCACTTTTGTGCTAAAAAGCATATGGGAGGTATGGGAATGCATCAAACCATGGATTCAATGGAAAGGAAATGGTTTCCACAATGTCTTCTCCATTAACCTTCAATTGCTTTGGTGGTCATCGGTCTTTCAGGCTCAGGATCGGTGTCTTGTAGATGTTCCTGGAATTCCTGCGCTTAAGTTTTTTAAACACGGAATTTGTACCATTCAAGATTTTTTTTGCAAGAACTCTCAATCCTAGTATTCTTGGCCTAAGCTTAAGGCTTGGTTTCTACTCACCACCCAAGATCTTCTAGCATCACCAAAATTATCAATTCGGTGCCCGACCAAATGCTGCACAAAATTACTATGCATCTATCTCACCCTTGGTGGACGGATTGGAAATGGTATGTTAATACAATCGTTTCATAATTATTCAGCCAGTCAAGGATATCGGCGGATCTCCCCATATTTTCCCATGATTTAAAATCTCAACACCAAGTGGGGGGTACATTCTACTCCATCAAATTCGAGAAGGATTTTTGGCATTGTTTGGTCAGTTTGTGTGGAACCAAAAATTACACATTTTCTTTGGTGTATTTTACACCAGGGTCTTTCAGTTGGTTCTCGCCTTGTTCAAATTGGGGTTCCGTCTCCCAAGTGATCATTTTGTGGTCTCTATTACACCTTTTCTAGTTTTTCCCGAAAGCTCAACTTGCATGGAATTGGATTCATTCCTTTTTCCTTCCTCTCAGACCTCATTGTTTTACTTGGCAGCATGTCCTTTTAGGAGACAACCCCAAAATTCTACACATCTTTGCCCAAATTTGGCATGTTTTCAAAGGGGAAATCTTGTTTAGGATATGGAAAGAATGGAATTCTTTTTTATTTTCTAATTCTGAAGTTGATCAGCATTTCTCAGTGTATAACAAATATATGGTTATCTCCAATGTGCTTCTGCAGATACAAGTCTAGGATAAAAACGTTTCCCTGGAAGTGGACCACCTTCAGACCTTGCCATGGCATTGGAGGGATGCCCCATGTAATGTCACCCAAGATCCACCTTCGTCATATCAACACTCCCCTTTTTGTTTCAAACGTCCCCATGGAGGTCTTCGTAGCCGCTCCCAACAGCACTCTTTCAGTAAGGCCCACTTCTCTCCCCGCAAACATCAGAGGAGTGTCTCACCCCCCGCTCGCCAACAAGGGTTGGGGATCCCCCCTTACTCGTTAACTCGAATGGGGCTCATCGGTCACTTCTAAGCCACACACCCTAGATGGCTGGAATCTGCCACCTCTACCGCCACCGCCTTCCGAAAAATTCCCCACGATTTGTCTTGCCATCTATCCTACTTGGGTGACAACCAACACTAAAGAGGATAACCCCATTAGTTGGGACATTCCAGATGATGGAAAGGACCTTCCTGGTTTGGGATGGCTTGACGACCATGACCCTCTTGCTTCTAGGATGTTTGTTGTTGTGGCATGATTTTGTATCTCATGTTTTGATGCTTTCCTAGGTGTTTCCTAGTGTGTCATTTTCCTAGGCTTAGCCTAGTTTGTTTATGGTTTTGGGGCGTACTTTCATATTGCCCACTTTTTGTTGAAAGTTATCTTGTATCTTATTGAATTAATATAGTATAAGATCTCTTTTCATCAAAAAAACTATATTCAAATTAATTCAAACTAATGATATATATTTTTAAATCCACAATCACAACAGTATCATTAGGTGCAATTGGACATATATTTACACTATAAAATATCAATTAAAATAATAGCATAAAAAAGATTTCAAATGAAATATATGGCAACTATATCTTGTAAGAACAATAAAAATAAAATGAAAGGAATAATATGACTTCCAAGCATGAGGAAGTAAACGCACCACAAAGGTCATAATATATAAATATGTGTGTGTGTCTTTAACCATGTATTTTCATAGCATTTGATAGGGTTAACCATCATTCAAGATTGCTTTGATGGATATCATTGAGTACTCAATTTAAGTTTTTCAACCATAAATTATATTTAATTTAATTTAAATTTATTAATGTTCATTAGAGGTTAAGAATAGTTAATAGATTTTAGCAGATATTATATGATCCTTGGTACATGAAAGGAATGTTTAATATATCATCATTCTTTTTAAAAAAGAAATAAAATTAATGAGAAATAACAATTTTATATGAAGGTCATAGATTTTGAAATCAATAAAATGTATGTTGTCTTATAGATTTGACCATGTTGTGTGGGTATGTACTCACTTGAGGTTCTTGTGATATGTTACTTAGAAGAAAAATTGATATTCATAGAATTATTTGTGTATGAAGACATCAATTTGAGTGTTCTTTGTCTTAAGTTGAAATGTTTCATGAAAAAACAAGGCTAAACAATTTTAGTCCTCATAATGAATTCCTCAGAAGTTCCTCATGGTAGACATGGCACTTGAAATCTACCAGAAGCTTTAAAAATTCAATGATAACTTCCATGGTAGACATGGCACTTGAAATGCAATCTTATAACAATGAGATCTTTGACATAGTTATAAATGTGGTTTAGAGCTTCCATTCTGCCCATTTATTTTTGCTATCCCAAATAATTAGTTCATTTTATATTACTCTATTCAAACAACTTGTACATGTAACTTGTAAATGTGGGTCCAAAATTATTTTGTTAATAAAAGTGGTTGCACCAAATTAATGTTGGTAGGGGTTTTTCCTTTCAGGGTACAATGTTAGATCCTTTCCCCCCATACTATCATTGTAAGTTACACCTCTCGGTGTAGTAACTTAACAAAAATGGATGCAACAATATAATGTCATTCACCATTTTTTCTTGAATCATGAGCACAACATTAAATCTTTTCCCTCCATACTATCATTTTTAAGTTACACCTCTCAACATTAAAAATTGTATTGAATGCATCCTTATAAGAAGTTAAGGGGAATTCAGAGAGTATCACAAAGGAGGAAGACAATCAATTTTATTTATTTCAACACATTAGAAACACACCTTTTTTACCTTACCAAGATCAACCACTGTTAGTTGGCATGGTCGAAATGTCCATTAACCAATGGACTATTTAATATTTTTTAGATACTATTTTTTATTAGTTGGCCAACATTTCAACATGCTAACATCTATATGAAATTTAAAATTTAAATATGACACTCCCAATAAAACCCAGAGAAGAAATCATTTATTAAAAACATAAATGTTAAATAAGCATATCTTTATCAACCAAAAGCATAATCATCGAATAGATTATCAGTGGACTGTAAAAAATGAATCCTGAAGAATTCTCTTGCACAAAGCAACATGAAACAATATGTTTTACAAAATACTTGATTAATAAATTTGGTAGGTTTGATTCAAGGAAGATTCCTTTCAATTGGAACACTTCAGAAATCAATCCATGCTACTACTATATTTTTAATATAACTCTTACGCATTATATATACCATTTCTAGTTCACTTCTAGCTTGAGAGAGAAAATTATAACACACTAAAAAAATTGACAACTTTACCCATATCTTTAAATCCCACCAAAAACAATACAATTAATTTTATGCACATAAAGTTATGCCCACCGTGGCATATCTCTTATTATTATAATGCCACAACCTCTATTTATATAAATAAATAATACTTAAATAAATTTTAAACAATAAACATTTTATTGATACTACATAAGTAAATAATATCATTTTGTATTTTCAAGAGAAATATTAGAAAATTATTGTTACTTAAAAATTGTTTGAAAGACATAAGTGGCTAGCAAATTTATCCTCTGATTCACACATGGTTGGATGAAAATATAAGAAGAAAAATAAAATAAGATTAAAGCTTCATCCTTGGGGAAAGGCACCAGTGGGTGAACATGCACCAATAGATGAGAACTTTGTGTGAGGGTGAGGTCCATTACGTGGACAAATCTTCTTGCATTAATATAGTTGAGGGGACCCAATAAATGTGTAGATTTGCACAATTTTGATATCTTACAAAAATTTAATAAAACATGGACAATTTATACATTCTTTCATTCAAAACATGGTTGATGTGACACATTGGGAACATGAATATATAATTAATGGTGTTTGAGGCTTCAATTTAAAAGTCATCTTACAACATTAAATTGTCAATGTCAATATCATAAATACAAAAGTGTATATAATCACAAGTGCACCAGTTCATGCATAGGGACAAACTTGTTCAAATTTAGAATATTTAAGTACCGTAAGTCCACATTTATGCACATAAATGCACAACCTCTCGAGTTGTCTAGGTGAAATTAAAACTAAATTTAATTTAAAATCAAACAAAGTTTTCCAATTTTTTGGTCATAATTGCCCTTTCATTTACCACCTTCACCTCATTAAATGCAACACTTGCAACACATTTGTATTAGACTCACTATTTTCTTTAAAAAATGCAAAATTAATGCAAAGTAATAATTGTCCCTCCAAAATTTGAATAATCCCTCCAAAATATTGGAATTTGAATTCAAATGGGATGTAGTATCATATATTGGATGAATAAGGTTATCAAGCCATTTGTTTCAACAATTGATAGGGCACATAAGTGGTATACAAAATCGTAGATAGAGATCAAATTGGGATTTGCGGGGAGCCCACATATACATGAGGTAAATGACAGTTACCTTTTTAATATTCAAAGTTTCAAAGAATTTCTAGATATGTGATGAATGTTCGAAAATAAACAAAATGTTAAATATGTGAAGAATGTTTACATATGCAATGAATATGTGAATCACTTATATTACCATTTGAGGAATATTTGAATATAAATAAGTGTTTTCTTTGTTTATACAGTTAATCGTTGAATATCCACAGTTAACTTTATATTGATTGGCCAAATATACACTGGAATTACTAAATATACATTGAATATACAACTACAACTTTTTCATTTTCTAGAATGCATTCAAACTTTTAATGTGCACTGAAATTACAGAATATACATTAAATATAATAGAGTTAGTTCAAGACATATTCTTATTATACTACTATTATTGAATAAATAATTATATTGTCAAGGAGTGCACATATTTAGAAGGTAAGTGACAATTACCTTTTTAATATTCAAAGTATTTAAAGAATATCTGAATATGTGAAGAATGTCATAAAATAGATAGAATGTTAAATACGTGAAGAATGTCTACATATGCAATGAATATGTGAATCACTTACCTTAACATTTGAGGAATATTTGAATTTAAATTAGTGTTGTCTTTGTTTATACAATTAATATTTGAATATCAATTGTTAAATTTATATTGATTGGATGAAAATGTGAAAAATGTTAGAAAATAGACAAAATGTTAAAATGTGAAGAATGTTAGCATCTGAATCACTTAGCTTTGCTAATGAAGAACCTTTGAATATAAATAAGTGTTGCCTTTGTTTATGGAAATATTTTTTGGGAGTGCAAATGATTTGCAATAGAGAAATATGCGATTGGTACCTTGTCTGCCTCTCTAACATTTGATGCAAATGCCACAAAATCCAATGATTGTCTCCATTATTATTGCTACTAATTCTCTCTTGATGACATCAAACGATGCATTTAACCATTAACAACTAAACCATTTAAAAGACTAAACTATTAATAACTACACTATTTATTTGTAGATAATTCATTCTCTGAGAGTGATTTGGCTATGCTAGGGTTTTCTCACATGATTATGCTTGTGTTAGCCTTTTTGCCTTGGTCTTTTCAAGTTTTTTCTTATTATTATTACTAGTTTTCACAGTGCTTTGGGCATTTAATCCACCCATTTGGGAAGCGCCAACCCTTTAAAATGGCTACAAACCAATCCGTTGCAACATTAGCTACACACGGTGGTGAAGATGGCTCCTAGGCGCGTGAGGAAATTCGTCCCAAAAGTGTACAATGAGGTAACATATCTAATTCTCCCTAGGATGTTACTATTAAGATTTATTTTGTTGATCCTATTGTGTAGTTTTACCATAACAACTGTTTAGTTGGATATTTTTGTGGTCGTATTCAGTCAGAGTCCTACTTTCAAAACTGGATTATGTCCCACTGGGAGTCCGCTGGCATCTGGGTTACTGGTGTCCGGAACCTCACCAAACGGTTTTATTTTTTTACTTTCCGCGATCCTTCGCAAGTTCAGATGCTTCTTGAGAGTTCTTCTTGTTGGTACCTTGGAAACACTCTTCTTGTTTTGTCACGATGGAGCCCCGATTTCAACCCAGCTAACTAGATCTCCCTGTGAGTTTCGGTTTGGGTTGAAATCTTGGGTCTTCCATTACAGATATGGAATTTTCTAAATGCTATTATCCTTCTGCTTGGTCGTGTGATTTTTCATGAGCTTGACCATTTATTTTATGCTTGTCCGTATAAAGGGGTTTGTGTTGAGGTTGATTTAGCCTCTGATTTGCAGAACCAAATTGATATATAAGCCGGGTCCACACGTATCTCACAAAAGGTTGTATGTTTTAACCTTCCTAACACCTAATTTCACTTTCAAGCATCTGATCATCATATTCATGATTGCCCAATGACCCAACGTGTCAAGCCCTCTGATGCACTTAATTTTTCTACTTCGCAGGAAGAAAATGCTGAAGGTTGGACCTAGGTTGCTAATAAGAACATGGCGAGTAACCTTTCCTTAGAAGCTATTCTACCTCCTCCTAAGAACCCCTCAGCTTCTCAACCATCCGCTTTTGTTCCTGCCAAGTTTTTTCAAGCCACCCTTGTCATATAGAGCCAAATGATTCTAGTTCAACTGAAAGCTGAGAATTCAACTCTTCCGTCATCTTTACAACGTCGCTCCTGGAGCCCCTCTAGGGAATCTACAGGGAACATTGGATCGAATGAGCCTAAGCACCATCCTAACCTGACAGAGCCACTTTCTTCAAACCAGCATATTTTTCTGTCAAATCCCTTTGGTATTTTAAATTCAAAGGATATGCTACAAGATGGACAAGAGGAAGAACATTCCATGTCTATATTTTCATCAATTGTCTCTCTTGGAATGTTAGAGGTCTCACAAAATCCTCTCGAAAATATTATATGAAGCATGTTTGTCAAATTATTGGAAATATTGATATTGTTTGTTTGGAAGAGTTTAAGATTATTGGTTTTTTGCTTCAAAACTCCTTATCATGTATTACTCTGAATTTTCTGCATTTTTATTCCTCTCATTTGGAAGGAAAAGGTGGTGTTTCTATTTCTATGTCACCTAGACTTTTTTCCATAATATCTACCACGAGTTATGATCCTAACAACAGGGCAATTTGGGTTCTTTTTAATGATAATGGAATTTCTTTTGGTATTGTTAATATTTATGCCTCTAATAATGGTCTGAAAAGGACAACATTATGGAAATGGTTAGGGGATAATTTTCCTTTTTCTTATTTCCTATTCTTTGGTGACTTTAAAATGGTGGAACATCTCGATGACAAACTAGGTCTCTTACCGATGAGATGGTGCGTTGGAGAGTGTGAAGCATGGTTCAATTTCAAAAGCAAGTGGGACATTAAAGACCATCTTGTTAAAAGACGTTGGGACTTTACTTCTAAAAATTGGTTTACTTAATCAAAGTTTCAAGAAGGCTCAACGTGTGTGCTCAAACGAATTGATTGTGTCATGTTATCTTAACACCCGGGTTTTGCACTAGCAACCAATAGTCATTCTCTTATCACCAAGTGGCTAGATTTTTTTCTGTCAAATCACAGTCCGCTATCTTTCACACTTACTTGGGACGGGGCCTCTATTAAAACTCCTAGCACACAATTTTATATGAATGTATTCTTGTTACGTCATCTAAGGGTTATGAAATATATTACCCAAGTTTGGAATATGGCATCACATCCTCCTTATGTTGCCAGCTAGATTTCATGGTGGAATGAATCTATTCAGTGCATCGCCAAATTCCTTCGCCACTTTGGAAAATAGGTGGCAAGGGTCCTAAAGCATGCTGATAAGGCTCTCTAATAGGATTTCCAGTGCACAACCTGATTACTTGAGATCCAGACGCTTAACACCACCGTTCAAGTCTGGGTTGCTAAACTTCGAGATCACGTCAAGGTTATTGAACTTCATGGAGCCAAAGGATCTCAGATCCGAGATCATTTGCATGTAATGCCCAGCTGGGCATCGTATTTCTTTGGTTCTACCTGCCCCTCCCAACCACCTGACCTACGGGTTGATTTGACCACCACGTTTTCCTTGCTGTCCTTGCGTGAGGGAGACAGGAGTGGGTGGAGCTCGTTTTTTTTTCTTCGCCATGATCTCTCCTGGATTCTCTTTTAATGCGAGTGGTTGAGGCCGTGGAAAATCCCATTTTCCTTTGCTGGGCACCTGTTCCCAAACTGTCATTGTTCTTGGTTGCGTGGGCGTTTTATTTTCTTTCTCCTGGCACGTTTTCTTGCCCTTAGTTGCTGCGTGAGCCTGGTTTGACGTGGGTGTGGATGAAGCTACAAGATAGTGTAGCAGGCGTGTTACCTCCTTGTTCTTGGGCGCGGCGAGGAGTGTTCTGGTTGCACGCGACCACAGTCGTGAACAGTTATCGCAAAATCTTGCAGCCGTAGTAGAAGGACGAGATAAAGTTTTAGTTGAAGCCATTTTGAGCGCTTCCAATGAGCAGGTTGTCCACTATGTTGTTATCTGTTCAGTGCGAATGCTTCCTCAAATTCGAGATCCTGGCAGAAGTTTTGATGGCGGGTTCTGCCCTTTTAGCAAAACGTGTAAGAAATGTTGTTTTCTTTCTGAGCGGCAATCTTTTTAAAGCGTGTTGTGCTGTCTTGCCCTTTCATTTTGGAGAGTCGCTTCTGTCCAGGTAGTGAGTCTAACATGGAAGAAGCTTGACCAAATCTTGAGGCAAGTTTTGCAAGTGAGGCTGAGTTTGCGTGCACACTGTTTCTAATACTGACTGGATGTTTGCCAGCGCCTAGCCATGGGTTAGATATGGTGGTTGTAGATGAAGCCGCAGCTGGGGAAGTAGACGTGTTACCTCCACGTTCTTTGGGTGCCACGAGGTGTGTCCTGGTCGGAAATCCACAGCAAACAGCCCGTAACAAGAGTAGCCAGGCGGCAGAAGGTTGCAGTTTGGTCAAAGTCTTTTGAGCGCCTCCACCAAGCAGGTTGTACAGCTTTGTTGTTTCTGTTCTATATCTCTGCACCCTCAAATTCGAGATTCTCCTACAAGATATTTTTATCAAATCCGATTAAGTGACAGTGTGACTGTTACCAGCAGACCTGATGAAATTTATTACAGAGTTTCTCTACTGAAACCTTGCTTGTTCTTCGATGTAACTCATGGAAGAGGATCTCATAGAGGTGGATTTGTTTCATATCAGAATATTCATGAAGCACAGTTTGCCTTGCAAGAAAAATTTCAGGAGATCTATGCAACGTTGGAGAAAATGTATTGGGAGATGAAGGTAGCAGGATATTGTTCAGATTCAGAACATGTGCTGAGAAAACAGTAGTGTCATGGATTACAATGATTGCAGGGTATGCACAGAGTGGACATTATGAGGAAAGTTTAGATCTCTTTCAACAAATGCATCTGGCTGACATGAAGCCCAACAATGTTACCTTTGCAATTGTTCTTCTAGTAACTTCTCACCTGTCGAACTTGCATCAGGGGAAGGAGATCCACGTCTTCATACTAAGAAGTGGTTTTGATTTGTTTTTTATAGTAATGAATGCCCTTGTAGACATGTATTGCAAATGTGGGAATTTTAGAGTTGCACGTCGAGTATTTGAACAAATGCCTAAAAGTGATGTATTCTCATGGACAGCCATGATTGCAGGTTGTGGGATGCAAGAAATAGTAGAGGATGCTAAGTCTAGGGACTGTTTTATGGATATGGAGTCTATACCAAGAGATTGTTCTTGGTTGTAAAGCCATCTTCTTTTGCTTTGTCTCAGACTAGGGCTGCTCCTAACATGAGAGCACCAAGGTTAGGAGGTCCAAATTAGAAGCAATCAGATGCATATGGAGATGGTGGAGGTGTTTGGATGAATGACGAAGGATTAAGTTCATTGCCAAAATGGGACCTACAGAAGTTCTAGGGCTGATCTTGGAGCGGTGTTGGGAGAATGATGGCAAGTATTTTAGACCACCCACCCTGGCTGTGAACTCCTTCCTGTGCCAACATGAAGATGTTCGATGTTTGGGCGCCCTACGAGCTTGAAGAAAATGGATTTAGGCTTCGGTTGCTGTTGCAGGCCCCGTCCATCTTGTTATCGACTGCGGGAGCTTAATCAGGCACGATATTCTCTATACCATTAATTCTTATGCTGTTATTTAATTGAATCACTAAATAACTCTACTCTTCATATTAATGTCTCGTGTGATGGTATACTATTTGGTTTCCACTTTCCTGGCTCGTTTGTATTTGTTTTGGCGTTAGAAATGATTGCGTTGGTTGAAGCCTTTATATTGTTTTCTGGGTTTTAATAAATATTAGTTGGGTGAACTTTGTTCTTAAGTCTAATAAAACAAAAGAGGTGGGGGTCCTGTAATGAACACCCCCTAGTTCCTTATGTTGGTCTCACGATTTGAATGTTTTATCAAACATTGTTGTTGGACTCAACCTTATAGTTCCTGTTTTGTTCTTATTCTTGTTTCGGTTCGAGATCTTTAGTTCTGGGTTATGTCGAGTATTTGCGAATTAGGGATTGAGTACTGCAAGTGCATTGTGTATAGGTGAATGATGCTTTTCCTGTCTCTATCCTTTTCTTTTAGTTTCTAGTAACCCTTCCCGGTTGGCTTGGTGTGTGCTTAGCTTGACTGATTATCGATTTGAGCCAAGTTGATATTACTCTCAACTAGGTTAGTTGCTTTTGTTACTTGTTTGAATCGCTCAAAGAAATACTTTTATTCTTCGAGTGTCATGGTTGATCGTCATAATTTGATATCAATTCATGTTCACCGTTTGGAGATAGTCGTCTTTGGAATCACCTTCTCTCCCTTGGTAACTGTTGTATGTTTTGAGGAATGTAGCTGATCCTATGGAATGTCTTCTTTTGACGATACTCACATTTCTTTTGGATAGTTTAAAATGTCAGAGGAAATACTCTTCTTCGTACCTTGATTTTGTTTCACACATGTTGGAGGATACGAGATCTACTGGATCATTAGTGAGGAAGTTTTCAAATCTTAAAATTGGGATGTGGGTTTTATGCGTAAGAAATTACTCTACTTTTTGCTCCGTAAAGATGCTTAAATTTCATTCTCCTGTGACTTAGAGTTTGGTGTGTTTGGAAACTCATTGGTTGACTGGTTTGTGTTATGATCGTTGTGATACGACCTCCTTGCTGTCATTGTAGTAGAATGGTTATGCGTTGACCAGAAAGGTTTAAGTCAACTTGTTGTTGACGACAGATCCTTTGGAAGCTATGTATCTTGTGTTGTGTTCTTGTGAATGATTGAGTAACCCTCCTGTAAGATTTATAATGGATATGTTTGGTCTTGTCAAGTTTGTCCTTTTTCTTAAGACATTCTCTTGATTAGAAGAAAGTCTAATAGAAGGATTGTTAGGATAGGATGTAACCCATACGAGGTCATTTGTGCGTTTCATCCCTTTTCTGTCCAATTTATTTATTCTGTACTGACACAAAATTAACTGTTATAGGCACATCATCTTAATATTAATAAGTCATGTTGGTTTAGATATTCTCATGTCGATTGATTGTTTGGGATCTTCCAGTGGCATAGTGAATCCTTGGCTTGGTGAACTAACTTAAACAAATAGGGACAGATCACGTTTGAAATTAATTCTCTTCTTGTAATTGTTTTTGTTTCGAAATGTTATCTTGTTAAAATGACGGTCATTATTGTGATATGGGTGAAATTCACTATGATGTTTATTAACTGCTCCTATGAGAAAATGATAATTAAATAGAGTTAGTGCCGTCCCTTTTATTTAGACATTTTATGCTTTTGGACAACTCTTTAATTGCTCTTGTTTAGACTCTTGAGATTATTGTTTTCTTCATCAACGGTGTTTTTCTTCCTTCCTTGAAACAGTTAGATAACAACATATTGTCTTAATGTTATAGCTTTTATCGTGCTCAGTTCTTGCGAACTGACATGTGCTAACAAATGTGCAGGAGGATTTCCTGAGTAGAAAAGAAAAAAAAAAAAGAGAGAGAAAAAGAAACACGTGTAGAAAGTGGATTCCATCCTTCTTAGGAACTGCTGTTGTACGAATGTTTTTCTTTTGCTTTACAACATTGGTATGGAAATTGTGGAGACTATCTAGAAGGCATTGTGTTATAATTTTGTATTGTTCTCATGGAGGTTGTTGTTATCGTTTGAAAGTCAATTTGAGAAATATTATCGTCAATAAGATTAAATGAACTTGTTTTGACATGCGTATCCTTTGTTGAATTTTCACTTTTCAGAATATGATTTATCCTTGAATTGTCAAACCTAATTCTAATTATCCAAACTTGAATCATCTTGCATTGCTCTAGTTACCTTGGTCTTGTGTCGTTTGGTAGAGGACTATGTTTTTGAACCTGGCAAAAAGAAAACAAGAGAAACAAATATACCTTGTGATCCCGCGTAAACTAATCAACAATCTCTTATTGTGGTGAGTCCTTAGAACGGTCTTAAGGTGAAATCAATGATTAAATTCTTGGAAGATAATAAGATTATAATAAATAGAAGGAACTTGACTAAGAAACTCTTTGATCTATCTTACCCGTTGAAAATGTAAACAGTATACTTATTTCTATCTCTTCAAGTGAAGCCCAAGTGAAACCTTTAATTTTTCTGATTAGACTCTTGACCCCAATGAAATCCTTATTAACAACTAATAAGATCTTAATGATGAATCCAAGAGTTAGACAGTCATGTACTGGAATAAAATAAAATAAAATAAAATTGACCGCTTGAAAAGGGGTAAAACATATATGTTCAAAAGCACAACGTTGAAAACAGTTTGATAAAGTTAAGAGCCTTGATAAACTAACTGCCTCCTAACCAATGAATAAGTTAATCAAGTTAATGAAGCAACCTCTTACCATCCAATAATTGGTTTACACTGTTTATTAACATTATCAAGGTAGGGGAAAATTCTTCAAAGGAGACATGACTTTCAGATTCTCCTATTATGATTCCTCTGTGAAAAGTAAAGAATGTAAGAACACTTACAGCTAAAACATGATTCTAAAGAAACATTCTGTGGGAAAACCTTGTTGTAAAATTGCATACTTTAGATGAACCATTGTGTCCTAAGTGTGTGCCTCATGTTTATCTGTAACCAATGTGGGTCCGTGTTGTGGAAAGCATGTCTTTAGTTGATTGTATTCCCTAGAGAACTTGTGTAGTGTCGTATTATCTTCAAGTAAGTCAAAAAAAAAAAAATCCTATATTTCACTGTGTTGTCCTTGTGTTGGTAATTTTTGGTGCGTTACACTTTGGTATCAGAGCGTAGGTTCATGCTCTCGAACCTATGGGCTGGATTGGTGTTGTATGGTGATGTTGCATGGTGGTGGTGGTGTTACATGATGATACTGCATGATGATGATGATGTTGCATGATGATGATTTATATTGGAAGAGTAATGTGCTTTAAGCGTGATGTGATTATTGTCGTAATTGTGATATTGTGAACGCACGTGATGTGTATGTCACTCAGTGCGTATTTGTCATCATGTTGATGTGTTGGGGATGAGAGTATTCTCTCTCCTTCTTGTGGATTCTAGAAGAATTCACGTGTAAATTATTGTTTGTGATGTGTGAAAAGAATTCTAATGTGGATGACGTAGTGTTGGAGCATTGTGGCATATTGTGATATGTAGGTGTATCAATGTGTTGTATGACTAGTTGATGTTAAAAGAAATGAGTTGTATCATGATGTTTTTACCATGTTTTGAAGAAATGTGTGTACTACCTTGTTATGAAGCAATTATTGTTATGTTGTGATGTTATTATGTTCATCGTATATATGAGTTGTGTAATATGTAATGCTTCATGTCGTGAATTAGGGTCATACGGTGAGTGTATGAACCCTATCGTATTGTGATTGCACTTTGGGTGCAGAATGTGGTAAAGTGATGTATTGCGCCCTGTGAATGTATGATTGTGATCTACCCTGTATACCTACCATACGTGAGACGTTATGGTAGCTATGTGTGTACCACCATGGTGTTAGTAATGTAGTTACATGTTATGTTGTGAGCCTTACACTAACCGACCCTGAGGGAGATCGGTAGAAGTGTATGTTGAGAGTGAGGAATGGTGTACCATGGGTCAATAACTCGAGTCAAAACTCGGTTTAGTAGATTACATGTGACTCTTTCCTCTCTCCCTATGTGGTTGTATGTATGCAACCCTAGTGTATCTATGACTATGTTTAGCCTTGTCGAAGGGTGGCGGGATTGATATATATATATATATATACGAGCTGAGGCTCGATGTTCCGAGTGCCAGCAACTCGTTGAGTACCCCTTTGGTGGCCAGATAAGGCCACACAGTTATCGTAATGTGACATTATTATAAGTTGATTTTATTCGTAAATTGAGTTTTTTATTTTATTTTGCAAGGACCAGCATCTTTTCTTGATTGCAATGCTTTACAATTTTGGGCATTTCCGTGGTTTGTGGCACTAACATGGGGATTTGATACTAACTTTGGCCATTTGGTCATTTATTTTTGCTTGATTTTGGGGTCTTCTTTTAAATTGGGAATTTTTACCGCCTTGCCCAAGGCTTGTACCTTGCCACTTGGCACTTTGATTGGATTGTTGTGCTGGTTCTAATGTCGTGATGTGTGGAATAGGGTCATGGGATGCACCATGGATTGGTTGGACCTATGGACCCGCTTCGTTGTATGGGGGTACGCCCCAAGGGGTACATATGACTAGCGGGTTATTGAGAACTACGCGTTATTATGTCACTTGGGTTAGGAGTGTCCAAACTCGATGTGCCTTGGGCACAGAGAGACAACCGGCCTCCTTGAGCTAGGCATTATTAGTTTGATCAAGGCTTGAGTGTTGAGGGAGGCATTAGAGACTTGATGGTTAGGTATAAGAGTTTGAGGGAGGCATAAGAGACTTGAGGGAGGCATAAGAGTTAGGGAGGCATAAGAGACTTGAGGGAGGCATTTTGAGGGAGGCTGATATTTGTCTGTATGGTTGATGTTTCAGGATATATGTTGAGTTATTGTGATGTTTGGTAGTGGACTTTTGATGTATGTGTTACTCATGTCAAATGGTTATGTGTTGTGATGTTGTGGACATGTCATTGATTCCCTTGTGGACACTATGTACCTGTAGCATGGTTTGTTGTTATGTGAGTCTTTCATTGATGCAAATTGAGGAAATGTCTGGTGGATTGTAGTACTCTTCTGTTTGAGTATTTGGTATGTCAGTCATTGATGTGTGATGAGTACCTATGTTATGAAGGAAGTGTGCCTATTCTTTTCCGTAATTGTGTAACCTTTTGTGGTGTAATACAATCTTGAAGTATATACTTGTGTAGATTGTGAATTTGTAGTGTCTTGTGAACCTGATTAGGGTGTTGTGGTAGCAGTTCATGTTGGGCACCCACAATAAAGAATGAACAAAAAAAAAAACACTCTTTAAAGATGAAATTTTAAAAGCAATTAAACTAAGAATAATGCTAATGGGAAGAGACTAATGAAATGATGAACAAGAAAGAACTGCCAATCTTCACAGAACATTGAAAGTTAAAATTTCTACCAAATGTTCCTAAGGCTACCCTGTGGCCATGCTTTAATCAATTAAATTTTAAACCATAGAGTGTACTTTCTCCTATGCCTGTTCTTGGTCGCGAACCTTTTCTCTTCCGTTGTGTTATGTCGCATCGAGGACGATGCTTTCTTAAGGGGAGGAGAATGTAATGCCCAGCTGGGCATCGTATTTCTTTGGTTCTACCTGCCCCTCCCAACCACCTGATCTACGGTTGATTTGACAACCACGTTTTCCTTGCTGTCCTTGAGTCAGGGAGACAGGATTGGGTGGAGCTCGTTTTTTTTTCTTCGCCATGCTCTCTCCTCGGCGATTCTCTTTTAATGCGAGTGGTTCGAGGCCGTGGAAAATCCCATTTTCCTTTGCTGGGCACCTGTTCCCAAACTGTCATTGTTCTTGGTTAAATGGGCGTTTTATTTTCTTTCTCCTGGCGACGTTTTCTTGCCCTTAGATTGCTAGCGTGTCAGCGAGGTTTTTGACGTGGGCAAAATGTGGATGAAGCTACATCAGAAAGTGTAAACCAGGAGTGTATACCTCCTTGTTCTTGGGCGCGGCGAGGAGTGTTCTGGTTACACGCGACCATAGTCATGAATAGTTATCGCAAAATCTTGCAGCGGTAGTAGAAGAACGAGATAAAGTTTTAGTTCAAGCCATTTTTGAGCGCTTCCATATGAGCAGGTTGTCCACTATGTTGTTATCTGTTCAGTGCGAATGCTTCTCTTTAATTCAGATCCTGTAGAAGTTTTGATGGCGGGTTCTGCCCTTTTAGCAAAACGTGTAAGAAATGTTGTTTTCTTTTTGAGCGGAGTCAATATTTTTAAAGCGTGTTGTGCTGTCTTGCCCTTTCATTTTGTTATGAGTCGCTTCTGTCCAGGTAGTGAGTCTAACATGGAAGAAGCTTGACCAAATATTGAGGCAAGTTTTGCAAAGTGAGGCTGAGTTTGCGTGCACACTGTTTCTAATACTGACTGGATGTTTGCCAGAGCCTAGCCATGGGTTAGATATGGTGGTTGTAGATGAAGCCGCAGCTGGGGAAGTAGATCGTGTTACCTCCATGTGCTTTGGGTGCCACGAGGTGTGTCCTGGTCAGACAAATCCACAGCAAAGTCAGCCCTTAACAAGAGTAATCCAGGATTCGGCAGAAGGTTGCAGTTTGGTCAAAGTCTTTTGGGAGCGCCTCCACCAAGCAGGTTGTACAACTTTGTTGTTTCTGTTCTATTCTCTGCACCCTCAAATTCGAGATTCTCCTACAAGATATTTTTATCAAATCCGATTAAGTGACAGTGTGACTGTTACCAGTAGACCTGATGAAATTTATTACAGAGTTTCTCTACTGAAACCTTGCTTGTTCTTCGATGTAACTCATGGAAGAGGATCTCATAGAGGTGGATTTGTTTCATATCAGAATATTCATGAAGCACAGTTTTCCTTGCAAGAAAAATTTCAGGAGATCTATGCAACGTTCGAGAAAATGTATTGGGAGATGAAGGTAGCAGGATATTGTTCAGATTCAGAACATGTGCTTAGAAAACAATAGTGTCATGGATTACAATGATTGCAGGGTATGCACAGAGTGGACATTATGAGGAAAGTTTAGATCTCTTTCAACAAATGCATCTGGCTGACATGAAGCCCAACAATGTTACCTTTGCAATTGTTCTTCTAGTAACTTCTCACCTGTCAAACTTGCATTAGGGGAAGGAGATCCACGTCTTCATACTAAGAAGTGGTTTTGATTTGTTTTTTATAGTAATGAATGCCCTTGTAGACATGTATTGCAAATGTGGGAATTTTAGAGTTGCACGTCGAGTATTTGAACAAATGCCTAAAAGTGATGTATTCTCATGGACAACCATGATTGCAGGTTGTGGGATGCAAGAAATAGTAGAGGATGCTAAGTCTAGGGACTGTTTTATGGATATGGAGTCTATAGCAAGAGATTGTTCTTGGTTGTAAAGCCATCTTCTTTTGCTTTGTCTCAGACTAGGGCTGCTCCTAAGATGAGAGCACCAAGGTTAGGAGGTCCAAATTAGAAGCAATCAGATGCATATGGAGATGGTGGAGGTGTTTGGATGAATGACGAAGGATTAAGTTCATTGCCAAAATGGGACCCTACAAGAAGTTCTAGGACTGCATCTTGGAGCGGTGTTGGGAGAATGATGGCAAGTATTTTAGACCACCCACCCTGGCTGTGAACTCCTTCCTGTGCCAACATGAAGATGTTCAGATGTTTGGGCGCCCTACAAGCTTGAAGAAAATGGATTCTAGGCTTCGGTTGCTGTTGCAGGCCCCGTCCATCTTGTTATCGACTGCGGGAGCTTAATCAGGCACGATATTCTCTATACCATTAATTCTTATGCTGTTATTTAATTGAATCACTAAATAACTCTACTCTTCATATTAATGTCTCGTGTGATGGTATACTGTTTGGTTTCCACTTTCCTGGCTCGTTTGTATATTGTTTTGGCGTTAGAAATGATTGCATTGGTTGAAGCCTTTATATTGTTTTCTGGGTTTTAATAAATATTAGTTGGGTGAACTTTGTTCTTAAGTCTAATAAAACAAAAGAGGTGGGGGTCCTGTAATGAACACCCCCTAGTTCCTTATGTTGGTCTCACGATTTGAATGTTTTATCAAACATTGTTGTTGGACTCAACCTTATAGTTCCTGTTTTGTTCTTATTCTTGTTTCGGTTCGAGATCTTTAGTTCTGGGTTATGTCGAGTATTTGCGAATTAGGGATTGAGTACTGCAAGTGCATTGTGTATAGGTGAATGATGCTTTTCCTGTCTCTATCCTTTTCTTTTAGTTTCTAGTAACCCTTCCCGGTTGGCTTGGTGTGTGCTTAGCTTGACTGATTATCGATTTGAGCCAAGTTGATATTACTCTCAACTAGGTTAGTTGCTTTTGTTACTTGTTTGAATCGCTCAAAGAAATACTTTTATTCTTCGAGTGTCATGGTTGATCATCATAATTTGATATCAATTCATGTTCACCGTTTGGAGATAGTCGTCTTTGGAATCACCTTCTCTCCCTTGGTAACTGTTGTATGTTTTGAGGAATGTAGCTGATCCTATGGAATGTCTTCTTTTGACGATACTCACATTTCTTTTAGATAGTTTAAAATTTCAGAGGAAATACTCTTCTTCATACCTTGATTTTGTTTCACACATGTTGGAGGATACGTGATCTACTGGATCATTAGTGAGGAAGTTTTCAAATCTTAAAATTGGGATGTGGGTTTTATGCGTAAGAAATTACTCTACTTTTTGCTCCGTAAAGATGCTTAAATTTTCATTCTCCTGTGACTTAGAGGTTTGGTGTGTTTGGAAACTCATTGGTTGACTGGTTTGTGTTATGATCGTTGTGATACGACCTCCTTGCTGTCATTGTAGTAGAATGGTTATGCGTTGACCAGAAAGGTTTAAGTCAACTTGTTGTTGACGACAGATCCTTTGGAAGCTATGTATCTTGTGTTGTGTTCTTGTGAATGATTGAGTAACCCTCCTGTAAGATTTATAATGGATATGTTTGGTCTTGTCAAATTTGTCCTTTTTCTTAAGACATTCTCTTGATTAGAAGAAAGTCTAATAGAAGGATTGTTAGGATAGGATGTAACCCATACGAGGTCATTTGTGCGTTTCATCCCTTTTCTGTCCAATTTATTTATTCTGTACTGACACCAAAATTAACTGTTATAGGCACATCATCTTAATATTAATAAGTCATGTTGGTTTAGATATTCTCATGTTGATTGATTGTTTGGGATCTTCCAGTGGCATAGTGAATCCTTGGCTTGGTGAACTAACTTAAACAAATAGGGACAGATCACGTTTGAAATTAATTCTCTTCCTGTAATTGTTTTTGTTTCGAAATGTTATCTTGTTAAAATGACGGTCATTATTGTGATATGGATGAAATTCACTATGATGTTTATTAACTGCTCCTATGAGAAAATGATAATTAAATAGAGTTAGTGCCGTCCCTTTTATTTAGACATTTTATGCTTTTGGACAGCTCTTTAATTGCTCTTGTTTAGACTCTTGAGATTATTGTTTTCTTCATCAACGGTGTTTTTCTTCCTTCCTTGAAACAGTTAGATAACAACATATTGTCTTAATGTTATAGCTTTTATCGTGCTCAGTTCTTGCGAACTGACATGTGCTAACAAATGTGCAGGAGGATTTCCTGAGTAGAAAAGGAAAAAAAATAAAGAGAGAAAAAGAAACACGTGTAGAAAGTGGATTCCATCCTTCTTAGGAACTGCTGTTGTACGAATGTTTTTCTTTTTCTTTACAGCATTGGTATGGAAATTGTGGAGACTATCTAGAAGGCATTGTGTTATAATTTTGTATTGTTCTCATGGAGGTTGTTGTTATCGTTTGAAAGTCAATTTGAGAAATATTATCGTCAATAAGATTAAATGAACTTGTTTTGACATGCGTATCCTTTGTTGAATTTTCACTTTTCAGAATATGATTTATCCTTGAATTGTCAAACCTAATTCTAATTATCCAAACTTGAATCATCTTGCATTGCTCTAGTTACCTTGGTCTTGTGTCGTTTGGTAGAGGACTATGTTTTTGAACCTGGCAAAAAAAGAAAAACAAGAGAAACAAATATACCTTGTGATCCCGCGTAAACAAATCAACAATCTCTTATTGTGGTGAGTCCTTAGAACGGTCTTAAGGTGAAATCAATGATTAAATTCTTGGAAGATAACAAGATTACAATAAATAGAAGGAACTTGCCTAAGAAACTCTTTGATCTGTCTTACCCGTTGAAAATGTAAACAGTATACTTATTTCTATCTCTTCAAGTGAAGCCCAAGTGAAACCTTTAATTTTTCTGATTAGACTCTTGACCCCAATGAAATCTTATTAACAACTAATAAGATCTTAATGATGAATCCAAGAGTTAGACAGTCATGTACTGGAATAAAATAGAATAAAATAAAATTGACCGCTTGAAAAGGTAAAACATATATGTTCAAAAGCACAACGTTGAAAACAGTTTGATGAAGTTAAGAGCCTTGATAAACTAACTGCCTCCTAACCAATGAACAAGTTAATCAAGTTAATGAAGCAACCTCTTGCTATTCTATAATTGGTTTACACTGTTTATTAACATTATCAAGGTAGGGGAAAGTTATTAAAAGGAGACATGACTTTTAGATTCTCCTATTATGATTCCTCTATGAAAAGTAAAGAATGTAAGAACACTTACAGCTAAAACATGATTGTAAAGAAACATTCTGTGGGAAAACCTTGTTGTAAAATTGCATACTTTAGATGAACCATTGTTTCCTAATTGTGTGCCTCATGTTTATCTATAACCAATGTGGGTCCGTGTTGTGGAAAGCAGGTCTTTAGTTGATTGTATTCCCTAGAGAACTTGTGTAGTGTCGTATTATCTTCAAGTAACTACAAAAAAAAAATGTTATCCTAGGTATTTCACTGTGTTGTCCTTGTGTTGGTAATTTTGGTGCGTTACAATAATTCCCTTCTTTGCCTTATGGATGAAAAATCTCCAGGTTTGTATGGGTTTCCTTGTGAATTTTATAAGGCAACATGACACATTGTTGGGTCATATCTCTTACAGGTTTATTATGAAGCCCTGCAATCACAATCCCTTAGAAACTGTATTAATAAAGGCAATATCAAATTCATTCACAAGGTTGGAAATATAGAACTCATAACTAACTGGTATCCCATAACACTTCTCAAAATTTCCTTTAAGATTCTGGCAAAGGCACTTGCTCTACGGGTGACTTGTCTGTTGCCCAAATTTTTTTGACCTGAACAATTTGGTTTTGTCAAAGGTTGTTTCATCTTGGATATTTTTTTTTTTGGGAAGGAATGTAATGGGCTCGCACTTCTCCTAAGAAGGTGTTTTTTCTTAAAATCGACTTTGAAAAAGCTTATGACCGTATAGAATGACCTTTCATTCTTATCATGCTTAAAGCTTTGGGATTTGACGATTTTTTCTTCAACGCAGTTAGCACTCTCTTCGCTGATGCATCTTCTTGTCTCACCATCAACAGACACCAGTCTTCTGCTGTTGGGTTATTTTGATCGATCACGAAAGGTTTCCCTTTGGCACTGACTCTTTTTGTCTTGGCAGTAGATGCTTTTGGTTACCTTATTTCTAATAGAGTTGCTCAAGGGTGATTAAGAGGCATATATCTTCTGGATCATCAGTCCCAACTCATTAATGGCCACTTTGCGGATGACTCTTTTCTCACTCTAGCTGAATTAGAACAAAATGTTTAGGAGGCACTTTATTTCTTAGATATTTTCTATAAAGCGTATGTCTCTAGAGTTAAGTTTGCCAAATCTTACTTTTATACTTTACGCCTTTTCAAAACAAAAGCTAAAAATTCCAAAGTTCCTTCGACGACCTGCCTTCCCGCTTTGACCTGAAACATGGCCACGTGTCCCTTTATGGGCCCTTAGGCATTTTTTCCTTTGGCGCAAAAATCCTCCATGGGCTTGTGGGCTCACAATTACAAATTGCGTATTTTAGCGAAAAGTGTAAAGTGACAAGATGTCTCCCAAGCCCCGCCGAACTGCAATCTTCCCCTTTGGTGAAAAGTCTTCCCCAGGCCCACTGGCCCGTAATCTTGCAAAATATGAGGAGTTATAAGGACTTCTTTACATTTGTGGAAAGGGGAAGAAATTTCCTATCTAATGGAAATGCTTTCAGGGGACCTTAAGTGCTTAAAATATATGAAAATTCAGATTGAAGCACAAAAGGGGGGAAAAGGAGGTGAGTTGACCCAAAATAAGTATGAGCTTATTCTGGTCAATAGCAGCTTCCTACCGCTACAAAACAATGTAACAAGGCTCCTATAAGGGCATCAAAAATGTCACAAATGTTCATTCGAGGTCGATCCAAAGATTGAAGTGACACCTCACATAACAAGGTACACATAGGAAACTTAACATCTCCTTTCTGGAGTTACGAAGGTTACTTTACAAGTATTAGAAAATCACAATTGATCTATTTAAACAAGGGAACGGTCAAATCATTTACAGGGAACTCAAATTTAACCTATCAATAAAAAAGGTACTACAGTAATCTAGTTTGGTTGCGAAGTTTGCTAGATCATCATGAAGTGAGGGTTCATGTTTATTTTCTACCAAGCAATATTGGATCCTGTAAGTTACGATATAAGGTTTTACTATTTTTAAAACAAGTTTATTTTATACAGTATAATATGTGAAAATATATCGGTTTTAAAATTTCGTTCTGTTGCAAAAGAAAAACTAAAGAAGAAAAATAATGAGAGATGAGGAGAGATGAACCATGCCTGGGATAATTTTTCATCTATAGTGTATGTCGGGTTCATCCGCATTCCAGAAGGTGTTGAATGACTTTTAACATTTCTTCAAAAAAATTGTGTGAATTCAAAAAATCCTCCATTTGAATTTTGTATGCATTTATCCTCTTTATAAACATTTTTACCAAGGTATAGACAACTACTACAACTGAGAAACCCACTTTCTATTATGCTTTTGATGGGTACATACCCATTTCAAAGTTGTCCTCTTGGCAAAAACTAGGAAATGATGCTACATATTTAGGATCTTTGTTTTGCACTTGCCACTGCCCTTTGCTTCAAGTTCTCGAATCATATTAACACATCCATACACTCTTATCTACATACCATGCACTATTTCTTCACTTAGTCCCATATTTACCACTTGTGTTACTTTGTTAGTCAGAGAGATACCTGTGTGTGCATATAGAATTGGCGTGTCTCCCTGAGGCATTCTCCTTGGCTTTGTTTATGTTGTTCTAGGCATACAATTTGACCATTTGTAAATGGATATGATGCTTTTTCCTTTGGACAACCTTTTTCTATGTTAATGTCACCAAATGGGAGATCTATAACTGCATAAAACCTTTATACGTCTGCGCCAAACATCCACAAAACTAAATTTCTACAAATTCTTTTCAATGGAGCATGAAACAGGTTGCTTATCACTAAATTTATAACTTCTCGTATAATGAGTACTTTTACAGAAATATTCACTGTAAATGTCACCTGCCCAGGAGTAACATTGCTCACAGCTGGCCACATTGTTATTTCTCGAACAATACATACTATTGATCCATCTGAAACTCCTTTTTCCATAAAATTTGTATTTTCCATCTTTACTTAATTGGTCCTCTGGCTATTTTCATAGCTTCTCCAGGAACAAAATACCTTCTGTAGCTGATGGAAATAGATCACTACACATTGACATTGGTACATTACCTGCACGTCCCTGAGATCCGTTCATTGCAGCTTTTAATCACATTTACTTGAAAGTTTCTAATCCTATTCAACCAACCCATTTTGCGCATATACGTATAGCCATTTCAGTTCACGAGGCCACATTATTTTCAGGCATTTTGGCGCACAGTTCACATGCGTTACGCATGCATCTCGTTTCTGCAGGAATGACAGCCAGAGCGCTTGAAACCACAACACCAACGAATTCCTCTACCTTTGTGCTTGGCTGGACGTCTATACCTTGTTCCACAACTAGCATTTTGACACATGAAGGGAATAGATTTCTAGCTAGTGGAGTGCATTTGCTATAAGTTTCAATGCATTACTTCCCAATCCTCCAGTCTGATAGCAGCAAGAACAAATCAAGCTTTACATGATGCATGTGTGAGAGCTTCCACAACATCTACAAATCCTTCACCAATGTATCCACGTAGCCAGATTTCCTATTTTTGGTGTTTCCTACCCACTTATTGTGAGCCAAAGTATGGCATAATTAAAACAATAAAAGGGGAGCAGGTGGCCAACAACCCCACACACTCAGTAGACAACAAAATAATAATAATAAAAAAACAGGGAATCCAAAGCAAGGAAGACAAAACAAGTGCACCCAACACATATTAATGATAAGTGTCCATGGTTGGGAGTAAATAATTCAAAATTCAATTTAGAAGTCCCCACAAGGATCAGTGTCACCCAAAGACCCATCTTTTCCCTCTCACCTGCCCCATGCATTAACATTTATTATTATTATTTTGGACATGATTATGGTTGGCACTACACTTATCTTGTCTCTCATATGAAGTGACTTGTGATAACTACTTATTTGTTGAATCGTCTATTCCTTTAAGTAGGTATATTCATTACAAAACCCTAAACTCAGGGGATGGAAGTTGCAACAACATTCTATTAGCGTCAAATCACATCACATATTTATGTGTGTACAACATGTTTTGAGATTCAACTCTCGGAAAAAAGTTCTTTACTTATTTCTTTTAAGTATCGAGCCCAGCATTGAAAATTCTTAATTATTATTTTGGTCAAGATTCTAGTTGGCACTACAATTATATATATATATATATATATATATATATATATATATATATATATATATATATATATATATAAATTAAATTGAATTCTACAATAGCATCATTTCGAAATATTCTAAAGAACATAAATTATATATTAGCCATGCCTATAGGCATCTCAAGAGAATCTATAAATATTTTTGCTAAGAGCAAATCTAAAAGGCATGGTAAGGATGATACTTCTGAAAAATATCCTGCCAGAAACTTTGTATTCAGGAAAAAGAAATATGTAGGTAAAAACAAGAATTTCACACCTACATGTTATATCTGCAAAGGTGGTCATTATGCAAATAAATGCCCACAAAGAAATACTGATATAGGTAAAGCAAAAGTAAATGCTTTTACCTCAAAAGGTATGACAGAGGAAGAGTATATATTTATAAGTGATACTGAAAGTTTCTCCTCTGATATTTCATATCAGTCTATAGATGACTTCAATTGTAACTTGATTCAACATTCTGACAGTGTTAGTGATAGTACTGATGATAGTGGCTATGATAGCCTTCCTTCTTATAGCTTTGTTAATATGATAACCAGCTATGTACATCCTCTAATTCCCCCATCTGCAGAAGTTCTCAGGAAGCAGCTGGAGTGTTGTCAAAGTGAATATGATAGTTGTCCTCCTTGGGATACTACTCGTAAATTCCCTCTCCAGAAGAAGGTTCGAGATATGCAAGATAAGTATATCAGACAGAATCAGGCAGAACAAGAAAAGCTCAGGAGAGCCCAAGAAGTCCATGAAGAAGAAGATGCATATAGTATGGAACAGTATGCTCCGGCACTTATACGACCTCCTTTTCAGCAAAGAGTCAGACAAAGACAGATCCCTACCAGGGGATGAGGAGGCCCGTGGAGAGGAAGAGGTGAACGCAGCAGAGGAAACACATTTCCTCCTAGATCATTTCCGTTTCTGTTCCCTGAGGAGATTCCAGACCCAGTTGAACAAGAAGCAACAGCAGCACCTCCAAATTCCTACAGAAATTGGCGTAAGAATCGAATTGAATTCCTTGAAAACGTCATCACTAAAGCCACAGATGAATATGCACGGCTTGTCAAACAAGAAGAAGAAGAGAAAGAGCTGGACAAAGATTTAGAAGAATCTTTCCAAATAATTGCAGATCAAGAAGACCAGACTGAACCTGCTAATCCTTCCATAGCAGAGGTATGTACAGTCAGCTGTACACAAAGCCCTTTTATTGCTATCTTAGTATGTATTCCAAATATTAGACTATATAGTATTGATGCAATGATTGACACTGGAGCAGACATAAGTATGCTCAGGTCTCTTGCAATTCCCTCTGATTGTTGGGAAACCACAAGGATCAAGATAAGGTTTGACAAAAGAGAGGTAATCTCTAATTATGTGGCACACATTCCTATCACCATTGAAGGTTTTACCAGGACTATAAAATTTTATCATCATGATATGGATTCTTATGACTGTTTAATTGGGACAGAATGTTTAAATGATTGTGGTACATTCAGTATATCAAAGGATTTCATTTCTTTTTTCAATTCTCAGGTTCAGATACCAAGAAGGTACACATATCAAACTATTGTACCATTGCCCCAAAAAGTAAAGGTAAATAACAGTGAATGGATACATAAATCCATAGCAGCCTGCAAAACCAACATTGATGATGTTGTTACAAATATTAGAAATAATCTTTGCAGTACTAATCCTCATGCCTTTGTTTCAAGAAAAAGGCATACTTGCTCTATTGACTTTCAGTTAGTCAGAGATGAAGAAGGAAGGGAAATTGTCCCTAAATTCAAAGCACACCATCGTGGAATGATTCCTTCTGAAAGGAAAGAATGCCACGAGGAGATACAAAATTTGTTAAAAGGAGGTTTTATTCAAGAATCTAACTCTCCTTGGTCGTGTGCATCTTTTTACGTCAATAAGAGAAGCGAGCAAGTTAGGCAAAAGAAAAGGTTAGTGGTTGATTATAAACCACTGAACAAATTCATAGCAGCAGTGCAGCATCCTATCCCAGCAAAAGATGATTTGGTAAGCCAAATCAAAGGATCAAAAGTATACAACAAATTTGATCTTAAAAGTGGCTTCTGGCAAATATTCTTACAACCACAAGATATGTATAAAACAACCTTCATTGTCCCTAGTGGACAGTATGAATGGAAAGTACTTCCATTTGGCTTGAAGACAGCGCCATCAATCTTCCAGAAGGTAATGGATAAAATCTTTGGTGGATTATCAGAATTTCTTTTGATATACATTGATGATATTATGATCTTTTCAAAATCACCAAAAGATCATATAGAACACCTGGAAAAATTCTATGACATTGTATATGCTAATGGCTTATGTCTTTCTCCCACAAAAATTAAAGTCTTCAAAGATGAAATAGAATTTTTGGGGATCAAAATCAAGGATGGAAGCATAGAAATGCAAAAGCACGTGGTTGCAAAGATACAGGATTTCCCAGATGAAATCCATGACAAGCAGCAACTCCAAAGGTTCTTAGGCTGCGTAAACTACATTGCTGGATTTTACAAGAATATAGCTGCTGACCGTATACTCTTAAATAAGAGGTTAAGGAAAGATGCTCCTCCTTGGAGCTCTGAAATGACATCTGCTGTTCTCCGCATCAAGAAGCAAGTTGACAATCTTCCTGCCATGACCTTGCCAGGTTCTGGACAAAATATTATTGAGTGAGATGCTAGCGAAGTTTACTGGGGAGCAGTTTTGAAAGAGAGAGTGGAAAATGATAAAGAAAAAATTTGCAGATATGCATCAGGCGCCTTCCAAGGCTCTGAGGTAAAATACCATTCCACCCACAAAGAAATCTTAGCTGCTAACAAGGCTATTAAGGCTTTTTTATTTTTTATACAAAATGAACATTTTGTACTAAGATCTGATTTAAAAGATTTCTTGAAAAGACTCAACAGTGGTGATCCTTCTAACAAGTCTGCATTCAATAGATTGCAACGTTGGGGATTATGGTTTGATAACTTTGAGTTTTCTGTTGAGCACATACGTGGTAAAGATAACTCTCTTGCAGATTTTGCAAGTCGTGAGTTAAATTCTGTAAAGAATATTAATGTAACACAGGTCATTCATGAACCTGTTTGCCCAATCTGGGATCATAATAATTGCTCAGGCCACATAGCCAATATCAAGCAAAACGACAGAAGAATTTCCCTTGAATCTCAGAATCTTCTGTTCTATAGAGAATGGATCACTACTACTGAATTTGCCCAGACAGAGGCCGAATGTAGTTTTCCTGATCCCGAAATTCCTGGAAGAGAATTTCATACTCTTCAAGAACCATTGGTAAAATGATGTCTGAATTGGATATGGAGATCCGGCAGAGTTTGTGAATATCCAGATCCTTTACCCTTTGAAGGATTAAAGCTAACACAGCTGGTGCAAAGACCCGATGTAATCTGGCGGTTTGAGTTTTCTCACCTCTGGACTGAAGAACATCCCTTGCACTATGATCTATGGAATAGACCTGCTGTTCAAGGAGACAGGAAGTATATCTCACAAGATTTCAAATATTTTTTGCATAGATTTCTTCCTTCAAAGATTTCTAACTCTCCTTTGTTAGATATTTCTCCAAATCTTGCACGAAACATCTTAATACAGTGTAAAACCCCCTGGTTCGTTAAAATAAATTACTATGTGATGACTAACCCTTCCAGGTCACATCATGAACACCCTAATGCTATGCTATGGAAGCGGATCTTATTGCATCATACTATGGCCATCCTTCCTCCTGCACCAGGGTTCTTCTTAAAGATTCCCGATCATTATTTGTTTCCAATGTGAAGGCATCTTCGTCCCGACACTGATGGAACTGCATCCGTATCCAGAGTTTGGTTGGAACGCACTACGCGGAATCTTTCTCCTGATCCTATCCGGACTGATGGAGACTCCTCTTCGTCAGATGATGATCATAGTGGACCTTCTGTACATTATTCCCCTTAGTGGGATTTAAAGGTTATGTCGGCAGGCCTGTTGCCGACTTTGTCATATGATAAGTTTCAATCTTATCTCTTTGGCGGTGCGTGGTGGGCCCTTTTCCCACTTTTCTTGGCTTTGATGAGTGGCTTGTACTCGTCCTGTCTGTCTACTTGGTTACCGGAGTCACCGGTATCAAGTCTTCCAGTCTTTCCGGTTCTCGGTGAAAAGCCTTGAGGAAATCCTATATATAGGAGGTCTCTCAACTCATTGAATACACCGTAGATAAAGGAATTGCTTGTATACAAGAGTTTCTGCAATTTTAGTCTTGTAAGTTCTTTTGAAAAGCTTTGTTTGTTTCAGAATTTTGTAAAGCTTGTATCAAAGATATATATATATATATATATTTTGTTTCAGAACTTCAGTTGAATGTTCTAAGTTTGGTATCAGTGATTCATTTGTTTGATTAAGAATTAAATTCAGAGCTATCTTGTCTTTTAAGAATTGGTATCAGAGCTATCTTGTCTTTTAAGAATTGGTATCAGAGCTATCTTGTCTTTTAAGAATTGGTATCAGAGCGAAGCTATCTCCTGTTTCTTTAGTGTTCTATGATCTTGAGTTTATACAGCATAGTACAAGCTAAAAGGCGAGGTCCCGCTAAAGTAAGTCGCCGTGTTTGTGCGCAGTTAATAGGTTGACTCGATATCATAAGCCCTGTCGCAAAGTTTCTCATCAGTAGTAGAAATGGCTGCAGAAGCAAGAGCTAGTTTATCTTCCTTGGATTTAGAAGAACAAGATAGTGATCTTATAAACTTGTCAGAAGTTTTAACTATAAATTCCGATGTAGATGTTATAGAAGAAGATAATCCTATTCCTGCATGGAAATTACCCAGTATTCCTTATAATAGTGTGTATGCCAAAACCAATAAATTTCAGCTTTTGGCCAGTACTGTATTTAAAACCAGAGAGTCAGTAATACAGGTATCACAGACATCCAACTGTGAATACAATATTCCCTTGATTGATAAGTCTGATATAAAGAGTTTGAAAAGTCAGTCCACTTATAAATTTGCCCATGTTGGTTGTGTACAAATTGGAATAACCCCTTTGTTCAGACGCGGTTTAAACGCCTTAGTTTTATGTTGTTTAATGGATCTTAGATTTGATTCATTCAAAGATTCTTTGTTGGCTGCAATCCAAACTGGATTACATAATGGACCAATCTCTTTCGAGGTATATCCAAACTACCCTGTGTCCTTAACAAAAGATGGCCTTCTCCAGGATGTCCTTAAACTCCACTTAGCCACCACTGGTCTTAATATGCGTCCAGGTGCGTGTCCTTTAGCCATCCACTATAAGGTAATCTATAGGCTAGTCAATACAATGTATCCCACTGCTAAGCATGGTGTCTCAAAAGGCAGCAGCGTGGTGTCACATGTAAACCTTGAAAGCCAGAAAATAGAACCAGAACTCATTTCCTGGTCCCAAATAAAGGTTCCCCGAGAATGGACTTTGTCCAAAAAATTCCTCCAGTCAAGCCAACCCAAGTTAGAAAGTGCAACATCTATAAATGAAAATAAGTCTAATGTAACTTTGAGTTTTAGATCTAATTCTAGAGCTAGTCTTCCCAGATCAGATTCTATGAGATCTACTAGCTCCTTTTTCTCAGTAGGAGAATCTTCTAAGACTCAGCCTCAAGCTGAGCAAACACCAAAAGAAAAAACTTTTCTGTGCAGTCATAATTCCTTAGTACATGACCCTAGTACAGATTTTCTTTGGTGTGGTGACTGTGAGAAATTGGTCAGTCAGAAATATGTGCCTACAAATGGCCCTACTATAAATATGGCTTCCAGTAGTTCAGATTCTTTCCCTATCAGCGAAAGTCATGAATTGATCTCCCCTGATCAATCTCAGAAAGCAGTTTATTGGTTCCAGCGCACAGTAGATAAACAATTAGAACCTTCAGAGAGTTCTAAAATGCTAAACTGGACGAATAAAGCTGTTAAAGCTGTCCATGAGCAGGTAACTACTCATTCAAAAAGGTTAGCGTCAATGGAAAGAACACTCAGAGCCATAGAGTTAAGGCAAAATGGAGATACATGTAGTGCCTTAAGACTCCTTAACAATAAAGTTGATGATCTAGATAGATCTGTTAAAAGGATAGAAACTATTGTACAACATAGTCAAAATATAGTTTCTTCTGAGTTACCTCAGGTTTTATCTCAGAGAATAACAGATATTGTACAGCCTCTAGTAGATCATTCTACTCGTATTAAAGGTAGCATGGCTAGTCAGTTAGCACATTCCCATGAGTTTATAGAAAATAGCATGACTCATGTCCAGGATGATTTGGAAAAATCTCTTCAAAAGTTAGATGATATTCAAGATACAGTTGATTGTTTGCCATCTCTTACTCCCAAGATTCAAGAAATATCTCAGAAATTGTCTGAAACCAGTACAGAAGATTGAAGTAACACTGTGTCATGGACGCAAGTCTCAGAGCTTGCTAAGACATCTGACAAAAAGCCTCATAAAGAGATCTTGTCTGAATACAGACCTCTATTTTTTGATAAGAAAGTTGGTATGGTAAAAGTAGAAAGACACCAACAAGCTGAATCTATGGTTATAGGTGAAACCTCTAACCCTAAACCAGAGCCTCTTCAAGGCATGGCAAGAGTTCAGACTCTTCAACCAAACTGGTATAAGATAGAATGTAGAACTATCCCTGAGATCAAAGAAATGGTCCATGGTATGCTCAGTTGGGGTAATACTCAACTAGAAGTCTATAAAAAGGATCCACATACCATTGCCTCATCCATTGCAAATGGATTTGTTGGCATCATTAAGGAATGGTGGGATACTCTCCCTAATACTCAGGCTATTCTACAGAGTGGATATACAGGTTTAACAGCTGCCATCATCAAAGAGTTCATAGGTAATATTGATGATGATAAGATGATGAATACTGCAATGTTTCTTAGAGCCCGGCTTTGTGACATGTCCCGTGTAAAAGAATACCAGTGTTTTATGCAAAAGCTTTATTACAACTCTGGTAACATAAATGATGAAACAATGAGACTAAGATATATTGAGTCTTTTCCTGCATACTTTTCCACAGAATATAAGAAAGCAATGCATGGACTCAAAGCAGATGAACTTAGCTTTGGTGCTATAAATCAATTAATAGACCAGACTAATGCTAAGTTATGCAAAGATAAATGGGAGAGAAAACAAGCTCTCAAAAATGAAAAGTCTCTTGGTTCAAAGTTTTGTGACATGTATGCTATGGAATCTTTTGGTTGTTCTGATACAGCAGCTCCTCCCCGAAAGCATTCTTCTTGCAGAGACTACTCTTTTTCAAAAGGGAAGGGACGGTACAGTCAGAGAAAATACAGCAAATACAACAATCCGGATGGGTCTTATGGTTTGGACAATTCAAAAGGGAAGGGACGGAAAAAATCCGGATGGGTCTTATGGTTTGGACAATTCATGCACCACGACTAAAATAAAAGTAGAGTCGAACAGACATCAAACAAATCAATAATCGCGATGTTTTATTCGCGATACAATTAAATGTGTAAAAGTTGTACTACGATGCTATCGCCCGCCACACGATAGATGCGCTAAAAGAAAAAGAAACGAAATAGTTGAAATTTCATATATTCTCGTTTACTGGAATGCATAGCAACTCACTTGTCTGTACGTTTGCTTTACAAAATAAAAATTATGTAAGTGGTAGTGTAAAAATACTCGTCTTTCGTTTCAGTTTACCGACGTACACATTGGAGGTTTTGGGCAATGGCAACCCGAGACAGGTTGAGCATCTTACCAGAGAGTTTATTGTGCTCTAACATCCTCTCTCGCCTTCCCTTAATAGAGGCCGTACGCTCCTCCATCCTCGCCTCAAAATGGCGATACCTTTGGACTAAACTTCCAAAACTTGACTTCTCTCCCGATTTCTTCAGACAAATGCTACTCTTTCGCCCAACCCTCTTCGGTACTTTTCCCGTTCTTGAAGAGCTTCGAGTAACCCCATACATGATGGTAATACTTTCCTAAATTTTAGTATTTTTATTTGAGTTAATGTTTTCTAGGATGTTTCGTTTTACATATAAGTAAGCCACTTTTTGTGTGGCAGGGGATTGCATCGTTAAGGGGACATGAGCAGACAGCGCCGCAAACGGAGATGGGTGCATCAGACTTCATCTTTCCAACCCTGAAGAATGCATATCTGGGTATATTCTTGCCAGAAACGAGTGAAAAGGAAGTATTCTTGCTGGTTTTGCTTCTCAGAAATGCTCCTTTATTGAAAACACTGAGACTCGATCTGCCATATTGCTCGGCAGATTTTGATGTCGACGAGTTCAAGGATCAAATATTAGGTTTGACAAGGGCATCTGCAGAAGTGGAGATAATATGGGAATTGGGGGACGAGGAGGATGAAGAGGAGTATCAGGAGGGACGTGAAAGGTGGTGGCACAGTGAGTATGCAAAGAACAACCCGGATAAGGGATTGGAGATTGGGGGTAACGATTATACTTACATCCCCGGTAAGGAAGATCCGGGATTGAAGATTGTGAGTAACGATTATACTAAGAGACGCGCTTGGGAAGATCCGAAATTGGAGATTGAGAGTAACGATTATATTGACAGCCCCGGTTGGGAAGATTACAATTCTGATACAGGATTGTGGGAGGCTTAACATGTAGTGCAAGATTATAAGGGTAAGAATGATGTAGAGGATGACCGATAGTACAAATATGTTGTTCTGTAATCTTTTGTTTACTAGTCTTGTAAGAGTTAAAAGGCTTGAATGATCTTGGACTTTTGTTCGCAGTGTCATGAACATTAAATAGAAAGCATAATCGTTCCAAGCAATTCTGCCGAGATTCTAAAAGCATAAGGTCTGTGAAACCGAAATGCCGAATACCTGAAGGTATCTGAAAAGGACTAATGATTACATGAACCAATACAACAACATAATTGTATCTACTCCAAAGAAAGTAGATTTAGATTCAAAATCTTGTTTATCGTTCCTTACTTGATCAAGATTGGATTTTCTCAGAGAAAGAAATAGTGCTCTTATAGTTTTTGGATTCAGGAAAAAAGTGAAAGCAAGCCATAAAGTATAAGTTATTTTTCATTTCATAGAAGTAGAATCCCTTGTCCATCTTCCCATAGTAGCAAATAGAAGATTGATTTTCAGAGTAATAGAACCATAAAACACAACCACAAATTCGAAAATCTTTGTTACCAGTCATAACAATGACTTATCTCCATCTGGGGCTGCCACAATTACTCAAGTTGTAATCTTTGAAGTTTTTCAATAATAAAGTATATCATGTAAATAAAACACCAATTTTTTTGCAAGGATTTGGAAACTGCTGCTTCTTCCATGCACACCCAAATGTAGGTTTTAGGAGAATAGTCGAGAGTAGAAGTCACAAAAATAATAAAGTTGGACTTTATCATTTTATTTTATTTTTTGATATTTAAGGTGGGTTGAAGGGACCCCTTCCCTATTTACAAAAAGGAGACATAATTTCAAATATGAGCAAACAACAACCACAATCATTCAGGTGGCATACTATAAATGACTTTATCATATTAAGAGAAGCAATTCTTTTATAATTTTGTATGATATCTAATATAGTTGTCCTAGTTGAAATCCTACATGCAAAGTGTGTATACACACACACACACACACACACACACACAAAATGTGTGTAATTAAAAAATTGGTATGTAAAAAAAAGTATTATTTCACTAATTAAAATGATATTTTTGTGTGTATTTGTAATCTTGGTTAGTGTACTATTTTATAAATGCCAAATGTAAATATGATAAATTTAAATAGAGAATTCTACTTCAAATATTATTTCACTAATTGAAATGATATTTTTGTGTGTATTTGAGATCTTGGTTAGTGCACCATTTTGTAAATGCCAAACGTAAATATGAAAAATTTAAATAGAGAATTCCACTTCAAATACTACTTCTCCTACAAAATTGCATATTTTCATATGAGTTTTTAAACACAAAATATAAATATATACTCCAAATGGTTACTATTGAATAGGGGATGTTTCCTAATATGAATTAAGGAATGTTTTAATTTTAATTAAATAGTGGATAAGATTTTTATTTCTATAAAATGTTATGGTGTCGTGCTATTTTATGATGATATGGATTGTAGTATCGTAACAAATGTGCTATTATACTTAGTACTAGAGAACATTACATTATATTATAAAGAATACACACATGGATTGAAAATATAATCTTTTTAATTGTAAGCATGTACATAAAAATAGAAGATGTAATTTTTTCAACATAAAAATGGTGGTTGGTCAAAGAATATATAGTCAATTTTAAAATATTATAATAATGTACTCACATCAATTAAATACGAAGAATTCCATTTATATTTATTAAAAATTATATTATATTATCTAATTTTTTAATAAATAATAATAAACAATTATTTTCGACAATTATATATAAACTTCTCTAATATAAAATCTGTCATTATTATTAGAGAATACAAATATATTACTAATTTGAAATACGAGGAAAAAACTTATTTTCAAAAAGATAATGTAGGGTCTATTCAAAATAAAATAAAAAACAATGGGCCAAAGTAAAATTGTACAATCACATGTTAATCACATATTATTAAAGCGAACTCACAATAAAGTAAAACTTACACTTGGTATCGGAATGTGAAAAATCACAATAAAGTAAGGCTTCTCAATTAAACAAACTTCTTAAATTTTATGAGAAAAAGACATTGATTTCATGACTGCGTACCCACTCAAAGGGGGTGGAAGACACTGCATAGGATGAATGACTGCGTACAATGTGTGTCATTATCAAAGTGATATTCTGTAATTTTTATTAAAGTTTACCTCACTGCAATTATCAATAGGATTGCTTTTAGATTTGTCCGCCATGAAAAAATCTACATATGATATATATGACATGGCCCATGCATAATGACAGGGTAGGAGATGCCTAATCCATACGAAAAAGAAGAATATGACTTAGCAACGGGATTTAAAAGCAAGGTAAGGGTCCATATGTGTGTAAGTCTCTAAAATGATTGAATATCCAGGTAAAATAATTGATTTTACACCTCTCCATGCAATTATAATTTATCTCTAAATTGAGGAACATGACAGAGTTAAGGGAAAAAACGAGAACAATTAAGGACAGAGTCATGGTGCACCCAAACTTTGGCGGTTTATACTGGACATTAAAAAAAACACTGTAATCACAAAAATCCGTCAAAAGAAGCGCGCGAGAATTCTCTACAGCCCCATCTCCTTTGCCAACACATTTGACACGTAGATCACCGTACACATGAGCTGGAGTGTGAGGTGTCAAAATTTCCGAGTGTTCACGGTGCGGACCAATTAGCTGTTAGTAGAACCCCCCACCGTTTACTATATTCGCTGCCACTTATCACTAAAAAACTCACTGTTTCCGAGGACTGCGAAATCCACGCATAGGGATATGGTTGTAATTAACAACCACTACGTCGTGTCAGGGAAGCAAAGGAGTTCGTAATGTTAGGCATGCGGATTTATTAGCTGCTATTCATTGTGCCAACTACTCCCAAACCGCCTCCAGCTGGGGGAATGTTTACCGCTCGAACCACCGCGGAATGCAACAAAATAGTGGAACAGAACGGATCAGGAGGGGAATGCTTACGGTTTTCACTGGAAAATTTAACACCAGTGTTGCTTACGGTTTTTGCCGGATAATTTTGTGTGTGGGTGTTTACACCGATGAAGATTGCGTTGGGAGCTAGTCATACTTCTCAGTGTATTGCCTGGCTATTCGTTATAACAGCAGATGCAGAGAGTGGAAGGTACTTCTGACTTCTTTCTTCAGCAATAATATCTAGTTTCAGTGATATTTTAACATTGCTTCCTTCTAAACTAGAAATAATCATTTGAATCTTGTCGTGGATGCTTCAAAAGAGGTTTCGTTCTGTACACTGTTCAGTTCTTAGTCATTTACTTCTTTTATGGTTACGAAAACTTAGTTGTTTTAATGTGAAGTTTGGAAAAATGTTCATATTTGAAGCCAGTCATGGGTTTAAAAACTGAGTTGTATACTTTGGTGCTTTTACATATTAAAAACTGACAGTATTTTCTGTACACGTCTTGCAGTGGTGGGGAGGAGCTTGTTGGATTGACTAAGAATGGAAGTGCAGATGCAGAGCATTCCTTCAATTGTGTTTATCAACACATCAAATGAGTTCGGAAATTGTTTGATTCTCTTCGAATATTTACAGTCCATTCGGTTCTAATAGGTGAGGTTTTTACCCTCACTGAGGCAGTGATAGAAACTATTACATATTTTACTTTTCTACTGGTAGATTGTGTTATATGTCTTCCTAGTTATGTGATTCCTTTTTGCAAAGACTTAAACTCCTATTGTTTCTGAAAATTACATTATACTGAACATTAAAAAAAACCGGGTGATCTAAAAAATCTGTCAAAAGAAGTGCGTGAGAGTTGTATCATTTTACTTGTTGAATTTATATAAAATCTGTCAAAAGAAGCACATGAGTATTGTATCATTGTAGCATTCGATTGTGCTCAAGTGAGCATGCTCAAAGTGTGATTTTTACTCTCATTTGGGGATACTTACATGAGCAACAATAAAATCCCCCAAATAATTGAAAGGACCATGCATCTTGCTTTATAATATTTCCTTGTACACAGAACGTTTCCATTCTTGTATCTATGTACAGAGATTAAGGACGTACTGATAGTATAACGTAACGTTAGCTAGGCCACATAAGTATTTATATATATTTCTCTTTATTGCCCAGAGAATAAGGTTTGTAGCTGTCCTCATCTTATCTCTTCATGCCGATAATCTTTTTTAAAGAGATTATATTTTATCTCTTCTACTTCTTGATCACTCTTAATGGAACTTGTGCATTTGGTAGCGTAAAATTTGGTTTGATCCTTCCCTTTTCCTCTCTTTGACACAATTGTAACTACATATTTCTTGAACCTCAAAGCAACATGCACAGACCCATTGTTTGATATACATTATACTTGTTGAATGAATGTAATAACAATTCAGTGGTTCTCTAAAACCTGCACTGCCAAGTATGATGCCATGACCATTAGTAAGGTTCCTATAAGAACATGACCACCTAATGATCACTGATAATGTAATTGAATGTAGCTTCCTTTGTAATATGAGACTGTGATAACTACATTGGTACAAGATGACTCCACATGGTTCCTCTGTTACATGAAATTTTCATGTTACCCAAGCTCCATAGCGATATGAGTCCTTTTGTCGGACATTAGATTTGATAGGCACTCGTAATGTACACACCGAGTGAATCCTAATCATTGTTATGCAACAATGTAGACTAAGTAATTATCTTAGAAAACAAGACCATAGGGATATAAATAACCACCCCACCGTAGCTATAGGGATCTATTTATTTACTACTACTTCTCATTAATTAATTTTAGGTAATTGTTTCGACACATTGTAACTCAGCTATCCTAGTCTGCTATACTCAATTTTTTTGGATTTCTGTTTATTTCCCAGAGAATAAGGTTAGTGTCTTACTGTATGAGAGGGGATCCAGTCACGGTGCACCCAAACTTTGGGACACTATACTGAACATTAAAAAAAACCAGGTAATCACAAAAAAATGTCAAAAGAAGCGTGTGAGAATTCTCTACAGCCCCATCTCCTTCGCTAGTTTGGACAACTGCAAAATCCATGCATAGGGATATGGTAGTAATAAACATCCTCTATGCCGTGTCAGGGAAGCAAAAGAGTTCTTAATGTTTGGCATGCGGATTTATTTAATGATATTCATTGCACCAAACACTCCCAAACATCCATTCAGCTCTGGGAAAATGTTAACCGCCTGAACCTCTACGGAATGCAACGAATTCGTGGAACAAAACGGATCAAGAGGGGAATGCTTACCATTTTTCGCTGGAAAGTTTAACACATAGAGCTGCTTACTGTTTTGGCCTGATAATTTTGTGTGTGGGTGTTTACACTGACCACCTCTGTGTTGGGAGCTAGGCATACTTCTCAGTGTATTGCCTGGCTATACGTTATAACAACAGATGTAGAGAGTGGAATGTACTTCTGATTTCTTTCTTCACCAATAATATCTACTTTAAGTGATATTTTAACTTTGCTTCCTTCTAAACTAGAAAGAATCATTTGAATCTTGCCGTGGATGCTTCAAAAGAGGTTTCGTTCTGTACAATGTTCTGTTCTTAGTCATTTACTTATTTTATGGTAATGAAAACTTAGTTGTTTTAATGTGAAGTTTGGAAAATTGTTCATATTTGAAGCTAATCAAGGGTTTAGGCTCCTTGAGCAATAAATGAAATGGAGTTGATTGATTCAAACAACACTAGTATGAGATCAATTTATAATCAGATAGGATTTATAAATGAATATATTTCAATCATAGTTGATGAAAGCCTTCGTATGTTACAAGAAAGTCCAAGAGGCTGATTTGTCAAAAGACATGGTAACCCCTATTATTAGTAACTGATTTGTATAATTTGGTGATTTTACATATTAAAAACTGATAGTATAATTTGTACATGTCTTGCAGTGGTGTTGTTATGCTTGTTGGAGTGACTGAGAATGGAAGTGCAGATGCTTGTTGTTATCAACACATTTTTTAGTTTGGCAATTGTTTGATTCTCTTTGAATATCTATAGTCCATACAGTTCTAATAGGTGAGGTTTTTACCCTCATTGAGGCAGTGATAAAAACTATTGCATATTTCTCTTTTCTACTGGTAGATTGTGTTATTGGCTTCTGGCTGTTACTTTAATGTCATTTACTATTTTCTGTTACTCAGTGTAATTTTCAGAAACAATAGGAGTTTAAATCTTTGAAAAAGGGTATCACATAACTTGGAAGACATATATATTCATTCAGTAAACATTTCCATTGTCCATTACAAAAACATGGCCCTACAATATACTTGGGCCATATAACTACTACTAATATATTGTAGTTTTTAAATCGAAAGGCCAATTCCACACATCAAAAATTCAGCCCTCAAAATTAAATATTTAATTTTGAAAATATCATTTCCAAAATCCGAGGAAGGGTGGTGTTGAATCTGCAGTTGATGTTGAAGCTGGGGTGTTACTTTGCAATTGCCTCCCCATGTTGACATCCCTCATAGGCGTAGTTGGGAATGGATCAGAACTTGGAGAAGCATTCACTCCAACTGCAGTATTATGTGTTGAAACTGATAAAGGGCAATGTATGCCCATTAATTCTCTTACCATTGGGTGTTGATCAGGAAAAGGATTAATTGGACTACTCAATCTCCTTTTCCTTTCTAACTCTCTTCTTGCCTTCTCAAACTCCTTCTCCTTTATCTCTTGATCCCTTTGAATCCTTTCCTGTTCCTTTTTCTGTTCCCTTTCCTGCCTTTGAATCAACTTTTGGTGCTCCTTTGTTTTCCTTCTATATTCTTTTTCAATCTTTTCCTGCTCCTTCCTCTCCCTTTCAACAATTCGTTCAGCCTTGTTCTCCTGGATTTGTTCCTTTTTTCTTTGCTTCAATTCATCTATTTCTTTTTTTCTGTTCTCTTTCTCAACCAGAAGCTCCATGTACTAATTTGCGGTAACTAGTAGAGATTCCCTACTCAATCTTATACCAGAAGCACTATTTGACCTTGATGATTCTCTAACCTTTTCCACAGGGAGTTTCAAGAATCTACCAAGAGTTTTCTGTCCCTGGTTTGCCTCACAAGTTTGGTTCGAATCTGCCCCTAATACCCCTGCTACCTCTAACTGTGAATTTGCATCATTATCTTCAGGTTGACTGCCAACATAGTAGTGCACCAAATCTGAGTCACGAAGTACTGCTAGTTGAGAGGGTAAAGAGAGGCTGACCTCTTCATTGTTGAAGTTCAAGTTGACACCAAGATTAAGAGCTGCTTCTTTCATCCAATCGGGTGGGCTTTCTTCTGTGGGCAAAGATAGTGATTCATCGATTTGATTAATTCTGTTTGGAGTTTCCAATTGTTGAGCAACACATTCATTTATATTTATCTCCATCTGCTGAGGTTCTGATTCTTTCTCCAATTGTGTGTTAGGCACCATCTGAGCATCTTCACTTTGCTCTAAATCAACCCTAGATAGATGAAGCATATTTTCTGCTACACCAGCATCATCTTGAAAAGATGTGTCAAATGTTCTGCTTGGTCCCATGTCTTCATCCAAGGCATTGGGATTAAGAGGCCATATCCCTTTTCTTTTGAATCCTGATTTAATGTTGCTAGGTGTAAGAGCCATTCTGAATGCTTTGCTCCCTAACTCTGCTAATTCAGCCCTTTTCACATCTATCCCATGGTTTGCAACTATCCATTTGCGTCTCTCCTCCTTGAAGTATGTTTTGATTGGAGCAAAGACACTCACATCCAATGGCTGTAATTTATGAGAGGTGTGTGCAGGCAATGTTAACAAATCAATCCCCAAACTCTTGGCTTCTTGAATTGTCCCCAAAGCAACATGTGAACCATGGCCATCAAAAATTAGTAAATGCCTATTGGTAGGAAACACTCCACCAGGTATAGATGATGCAAAGTGATGTAACCAGTTCATGAATAAATTTTTTGTCATCCATGCATGTGATTGTGTTGCCATGCAAGCTCCAGGCTCACAACCTGCAATATAATTTTCTAAATGGCTCTTCCCGTTAAAAAGATAGAATCCTGGAATGCTTTGTCCAGCAACATTTACACAACACAATATGGTAATCCATTCTCTACTTTTTGGGATGATATATGGCACACTCCTACTACCCCTTTTAGCAAGCACTCTCATACTGCAGTTCCTCCCTGCTTGTAATCTAGTTTCATCACAATTCCATATTCGGTTTGGTCCATATGGGTTGGCCTCATAAGCTTTAGAAAAATTAATGTAGAAGGAACTGACAATTGATGGGCTCAAACACACTGCTCGATCCTTATCAAGGCCTTCAGCTGTCCTTAATGTTAGTTCCAGGTGTCTTTTTTTAAAACCTACCCACCATGACTTACCCAGAAAACCATCCATGAATGGGTTAGACCTTGTTTCGCAGATTTGTGCCACACGTCTTAAGTTGTATAATTTCTAACCCATGTCCCATGTTAGCCATTTCATGACACCAACTCACTATCTCCATTTCTTCTTCATCTGTTAGAATTGTTGGTGGACCCTTTCTTTTAGTGGTGGTAATGCCCATTAGCCAAGAAGTAAGGGTGGTCGCTGGTATACCCCATTTTTTTGCAGCAGCACATTTAGAGTATCCATAATCTTCAACATCTTTCATGGCATTATTCATATCAGACTTGTTCCAATGAGATCTTGGCTTTGACACATTTTGTGTTGAAGGGCTCACTCTTATTGCTTGGACATTCACTTCTTCATGTGGTGTGTCATTGGCATCTTGAGGTGGGGTATTGGTAGCCTCTTCTTCATGTTCTTCACTTGGCGGAAATCTTGCTCCCCTAATTTTGGCACATGCAAGTCTTACTCTTTTTGGAAGTTGCCTTCTCCTCATGATGTCAATAAAAACCTGCTAAGATAGATAAATTTTAGAATATTGAATCAACAAACGTAAAAGGAAGTGCAGTCATTTGATGTGAGTGTCTATGTTCTAAGCAATGGATACTTCAAAAATCAAAGGTGAAAATGGGGCTAGTACAAAGGAAGGCAATGTTATTGAAACACACCCAAATTTGAATTTATAACCAAATATACATCTACATGAAAAAGGCAGCATGCAATATAGTTGTATGCTTCCTTTTAATGTAGATGAATATTCACAAGTAATTCTGAGCTAAATTAATGAAACATGTAGATGTATGTGTACATGTAGATTTGTATTTACAAGTAATTCCAGGATAAATTGAAGAAATATGTATATATATATACTTACAAGTAATTACATAGTAGATGCATATTTTATGTTGCCTTTTCATGTAGTTGTATAGTTTATGCTTCATTTTCATGTATCTGTATATTTTATGCTGCCTTTTCTTGTCGTTGTATATTCTGTAAATGTATATTTAGATGCAGATGTGTATTATGTAGATGTATATTTCGTATATATCTATTTGCAAATATAGAGCCTTTCCTTAATTTAGCCTGGAATTTCTTGTAAATATACATCTACAGAATATACAGCTACTTGTAAATATGAAATACAGATTTCATTAATTTAGTCTAGAATTACTTGTTAATATACATCTACATGAAAAGGCAGCATGAAGTATGCACCAGCAAGGGGAACATACATCTACTTGTAAATATGAAATACAGATTTCATTAATTTAGTCTGGAATTATTTGTTAATATACATCTACATGAAAAGGCAGCATAAAGTATGCACCAGATAGTATAACATTCATCTACTTGTAAATGTGAAATACATATTTCATTAATTTAGTCTGGAATTGCTTGTTAATATACATCTACATGAAAAGGCAACATAAAGTATGCACCAGCAAAGTATGCACCGGCAAGTGTGCATGGTGGGTAACATGTCAGATTTGTTTGCAAAGTAGATTGGGCTGTAGAGAATTCTCAAGCACTTCTTTTGACAGATTTTTGGGATTACCAAGTTTTTTACAGGCTCCCCTCCCATATATAGATTGACAAAAAAAATTAAAATTAAAATTATATGAATGTGCATCAATATAAGAATAGAGTTAAGAACTTACTATGTGGCACTATGATGTGGAATAACAGTTGATTACGGCAGCTTAGAACTATAATTGTCATGCACTAGCAAAATAACTCTAACTGAATAAAATTTCAGAGTAGTTGAAGAACTGGATTTATAGGAGATATGAAAAGTGTTGTAGTTGAGTGATTCTTGTGCTTTTTTTTTATTGGGTAAAATTGGTTGATCCTTGTGCTTGTTTTTGATTGGGTGAAACTAATAGGGGTGGATCAAGATTTATGATATTTTATTTCAATACTCATATTTGAAGTTCAATTTGATTTGATTTCTCATTTCAATTCAATCTTTGTTTCTTGAGCCTCACATTTGTTGAAAATATGCAGGTACATCATTTATGGGAGTATCTGGGATAGAAAATGGTGAGAAAGTTAATGCTTAAAAGATAACTTGTATTTGAAAATGGTGCACTTTGGACTTTTGCTTGTGAGAACCTGCCCCAAAGTGTGTGAATGACAAGACCTTTTATACAGTAAAATGGGAACTTAAATTATATGGAAAGTGACATCAAATTGATATGATGATGTGGTATCAATTTTGTATAGGGATGAAATACAATTATATATCCTTGTATTAAATACATGTTGACTTTAAATTTGGCAAACATGGAAGTATAATATATGTTATTTTTTGTTTAAAAATGATATTGACTATTCTATTGTTGATAGATTCATGGTTGTACATGAAAAGTGACATACACATCAGTTTTGAAGAGTGTTTGTACATTTATTGGATAGTATTCATTCAATTATTAATATTTTATTGTGTAAAAACTGGAGTCAAATATGTCCACTACCCTCACCACTACTGGGTAATGCACCATGACTGGGTCCTCTCCCCTAAAGTAAAGCTTCTCAATTAAACAAACTTCTTAAATTTTATGAGAAAAAGACATTGATTTCATGACTGCGTACCCACTCAAAGGGGGTGGAAGACACTGCATAGGATGAATGACTGCATACAATGTGTGTCATTATCAAAGTGATATTCTGTAATTTTTATTAAAGTTTACCTCTCTGCAATTATCAATAGGATTGCTTTTAGATTTGTCCGCAACGAAAAAATCTACATATGATATATATGACATGGCCCATGCATAATGACAGGGTAGGAGATGCATAATCCATACGAAAAAGAAGAATATGACTTAGCAAGGGGATTTAAAAGCAAGGTAAGGGTCCATATGTGTGTAAGTCTCTAAAATGATTGAATATCCAGGTAAAATAATTAATTTTACACCTTTCCATGAAATTATAATTTATGTCTAAATTGAGGAACATGACAGAGTTGAGGGAAAAAACGAGAAGAATTAAGGAGACCTTAACAAAATATTTTTACGTCTACACCTCAAAATTTTCACTCGTACTTCCATTTTCGAGGAGAAAATTATTCTAAAAATTGCTCACATGACTCTACAAGAAAAATAATGTTTTGTTAAGTATTTAGGGGAAAATAAAAAAAATGGAAGGGGATTAATGCGTGGAGAGAAACTTAGTTTTCTCCTCACCTATATCAGGTTGTAACCAATAAATTCTCCTAAAAGGTGGAGACAAAAATAAAAATATAATTGAAAATTACCTGAAAATTGTGAAGTCATGTTTTTACCTATTTCTTTCCATCATTTAGTAAGTGTTTGATTTTATAAATCTTAGATTGTTTTGTACTTTCAAGGAATCAAAAATCTCAAAATTTTTTTTGGTAGTTTTAGGAAATCAACGATATTTAGAAGTTTTGTTGTTTAGTTTTTGAATTGATTTAGATATCTGAAAGTCCTATTCTTGAATACTTAGTGAAGGTGGGGCATCCAAACTTGAAAGTTGAGGAGACATTTTCTATTTCAATTTTTGCAAATATTTCATATCTTAGACAATTGAATTTCTTGAAATTATAATGAAGAAAGTGAACCAAAACTTAGAGTTGGAGGGCTAATTAGTAATTTAATCACAATAATGCTTAAAAACTTTGAAAGTCGCTCCCACACTTAACAAAGTTTTTGATTTTTTTAGCCCTACAAAAACTATCTTCTCTTTTTAAGTGACGTGTTGTAAATGTTTTTCCCAAGTGTCTTCATATTGGCACTACACAATTTTATGGTCACTAATAAGCTTAAAAACATTAACAAAAAGAAATTCATGTTAATCTTTCAAAAAATATCATGCATTGATAGAGGTTTTTTTATAACATAAAAACAACCTAATCATATTATTGAGGTAAGTACACTAAAAAATAGAGGTTGTGCCCTTATTAGATTTAGAATCTAGATTATTGAGCTAAGTACACTAAAAAATGTGAAGGGGATCTACATGAGGTTATTTTGATTAATAACTTTCAACATTAATCATCTAATATTAGAACAACACATTAATACTTGCAACTAATATACAAAAACAAGATATGAACTTAGAAATGCAAAGGAATGAGTGCACATATAAGCTTAATATTGCAGATGGATCTGGGAAGTTCCAGGTGACTAAATTGTTGGTAATGGGGGATCTGAACCTGTTGATGCTTTCTTCCTAGAATTATGACATGAAACTAACGAGGGACATGACCTTACAACTCTGCCAAGACCATTTATATGGTCTTGACACTACTGTATGGTTTTGGACCTACACTAAATCTAGCTCTTTAATTTTATGTGATTGTCCTCTACCTAAAAATGTTTTTCACTATGAAACCCTAATTGTCACCCACGTTGCAAAGTTCTCTTAACATCCTGAATGATTTTTCAAACCCTAACCATGGGTATGAGAGCCTTCAAAAAAACCATTAGTTGGGTTGATAGAACCCCCATGGACCATCGATGTTGGAACCTCTTCATAAAGGCCTTAAACCAAATTTCATTCTCCACATAATATATGATATCTAAATTTATGTAGCTAGATTTTGCAATTGAAGGCTCCTTGAAAATTCACGAGTTGAGTTTGGATCTTGCTAGTACTTGGGAAGGGGATGTTTGAGTTCTTGTTGATGAGAAATATTGTTCTTTTGAATTAGTAAGATGCTTCAGACCTATTTTGGTTTCTGAAGCTTGTCATGGCTTTGAAAATTTTAGTGAGTATATCAATGTAGTTCCATATATTTTTAGGTTCTTAATTGAGGTAGTGTTAATTTTCTTATATAGAGTTTTGAAGGTAAAATGTCATGGCAAGGCAACCTAGAAAGAATAAATGAACCAAAAAGAAGAAGCAAAATAATGAAGAATATGGACTTTAAATATTAGATGGAGGATATGTTGGTTCAAAACCATAGAAGTCAGCTAGGAACAAATATAAAAAACTAAACAAACTATAAATTTTTTACAAAAGGACGAAATGTTATAATTAAGGGTTATATCCTATTAAATTGACTTTTTTAATGAATTTTATGCATTTTATTCTATAGATTTGATAACATATAAGCATGCATGGATGATCAAGATATACAAGAGACCTCAGGATATACTAAGCGATGATATAATTTAGAAAGGGTGTGTTTATTTTAATAAGAGTGCATTACCAAAACCATTAGTGTCAAAGAGTAAACTTACATATTTGAGTGTCTACATTTTTTCCACATTTAAGTATGAAATGAAAATTATATGCTTAAAGGTAAAGATAATTGAGTGTGTAGACACATTTTGTCTTTATTGGGAGTTTTTTTGTAAAGTCACGTTGTTTTGGTGTTGGAACACTCCATGATGAAACTTGCAACACAAAGTCTAGTCAATGACCATAATAAATAATTGAAATTTTACTCAAATGTAAAATTTGATTTTGTATAAAATGAAAGAGATGAAAAACATGGAGGGAATATTATTTTTTTATATAGAACGAGAAGTTTATGTTATTTTCTTACACTAAGAGACTTGGATTGTTGAGCTTAATGAAGGATTGGGGGTGAACAATCCCCTATTGTGTGAAGGATAAGTTGCAGTGTTAGGTACATGCTAAATAATCAAGAAGAGGAATGAAGTACCTAAATACCCACGAAGGAAGAAGAACATGTAATAAATTCTTGCAATAGCTTTGTTATCTTCCCCTTTCAATGAAATAGAAAAGGATTGAATACATATGAATAAATTAACCGCTTCAATACATTCTATAACTTTGTGAGCTACACTATTTTATATGGATCTAGGCCCAATTCTATAAATAAGGACATATAGTAGAAAAGATAAAGAGATCCCCATGTTGTTTCCATGTTCCACACAACTAAAGAGAAAAAATATAAAATGTAATGTACTGAAATGTAGATGAAGAAAGAAGAAAAATGCTCATCAAATCCATGAAACTGTAACATAAACTAAGTGTTATGGTGAAGGAGTTAAGTAGTTCATGCACTGTGTAATTAATCTTGATTTGAGCTAAAAATTTACAAATAAATTGTACTTATAATTGAAAATTTGACACTATTGAGAAAGTTAGTGTACCTGACCCTATCCAATACCATGTGAAGAGGAAATCATTTTCCATATGGTCTCGACTAGACAATTTCTTTAAAATTGTGCCTGGTTTATGGAATTTTTTACTTTATGTTTTTAATGACCTCCTATACCCTCTCTGTACATTTATAGTATCCCATAATTCTATCTAAGACATCGATCAAAGGAAGAGATGTACATGTGCATACACTATTTGTCTAGGAATTTGTAGAAGTGTGTAGGATGTTGAAGGGGTGGAAACCTTAAATAAAATGTACATGTAAAAGGAGGTGCACATGGTGAAAAACATAGTGCACAACAAGAGTAACATTAGAAATAACAACTATTGTATAAATGATCAATGTATATGAAGAAAAATGTAACAAAATTAGAGTGAGATTAAGTAATATTCAAAGAGTGTCACACAAAAAGTGTAGACCATCAAACATGGGATACCCATGGTTTCATATAACAATCAAGCCCCGTAGGCCTTCGAAAAATATCACAAAAGCTAGGCATACAGCCTAAAACATGTGACACCCATAGTGTTATAATAAAAACAAGAAACATAGGCCATAATATATGACAAAAGAATTTAGTAAAACACACAAGTAGCAAGAATATAGGAAAAATAAGAGTGTCAGAAGATTATTCAATGATACAGTAACTAATATAGATAAAATCATTTTAAGCAAAGGGTTTCAACACTACACAAGACACATGTATTTTTCTTTTCATCCCGAAGGATAACATGTATACAAAATATGTACTATATCATAATAACAAACTAGAAAATAACTATAATGAAATACTAACACCTTTGTATAGTGTATAATACATGCCCCCATATGTATAAGAAGTTTTGTTAAAGGGTTGGCCAACACCTATCACTGTGTACTGCTCTCTGTATGTCCTGCATCAAGCTCAATATGCCACGTGAACATGTGTGTAAATATTAAAGACATATGTTATCTATAAAAGAAAAGAAAAAAAATAATATGTATAATGTAAACTACTTAAGATTCAAGCTATGTATAACGAACCTAAATTTGTATTTTTGTAAATATATGAATGTTTTTATATTTTGAAACTATGTCAATGTTTTGGTTTATCTATTTATAGGGATGGGTAGAATCTAGATACCCATGAGAACTTCTTGAATATTTCAATCAATGATTGAATAATATGAAGTATTAAGGCTCCATTGTTCCAAAGAATGTGACTCAAAAGTGCATACAAGCATACCAATTTTTACGAAAGAATGCCTAGGCGATGAATTGGATGAAGTAGATGTATGAAAAGTGTACATAATGGAAGGAATATAGAAAGGACTAGAAGAATGAGTACTCCTAGACATACTATGAGACCTAGAAGACTTATGAGAAAATGTAGGGATAACATGTACAATAGAGGACAAATGTGGGATCATATGAGAGTGAGAGACAAGAGTGAGAGTGTGTTAAACCAAATGCCTATTAGGAGACCAAGGAGAGATAGATCCATGAGAGGTAGTGTGTGCAACCAAAAGCCTATTAGGATATTTGAGAGAGTTAGATATTCTAGAGATTATGTATAGAACCAAGGTCCTAATAAATAAGTTAGGATGGCTAGGAATATTTTGAGAAATGCGTGCAACCAAAGACTTATCCATAGATGCAATATGGGTAGAACTAGGAATAGAATCCGTAAAATAAATACTAGTAAAACATGGAAAATCAACCTCAAATGGAAAAATAGAAATCATGACAACCTGCTGATTACGAATAAACTTAACACATTGGTGAATGATTGATGGAAAATCCTTAGAGCATGTAGCCAAGGGAGACCTAAATGTCATGCACCAGAAATAGGAGAAGAAACAACCAAGAATTGAACTATTGTAGTAATTGAAACAACAACAATAGGGAGAGTAATGCACTAGAATTAAGGGTTACTATTGAATGCAAGATTATGTATTGAAATTCCAAGATATTGAAGTAGAATGAGAGAACATTGATTATCCTTACCATGTGGATCATTCAAATCCTCACGTATAAGAATTTGATTAATAGAGACATGAATAGATAAAGTATTATAAATAATTATTTCATTTATATCATATTCATCAAAAGTGACAAGCAATGTAGATGACAATGTGTGAGTTTCATTGTTGATAAATTATCCAATATATGATCATAAAAGTAGGGAAACTTTTAGTGGCAAATTTTTGTAAACTCACAAAATCGAGGATTATGGAAATTTGAATTGGTGAATATTATGTGGTTCGCAGCCGACTTATTCACTGAAAACTTCAACCAACATGTCCCTTATACTATTCATTTCACCTAGATTTTACACATATATAAGAGCTTATGAATGTAATTCACCACCTTTTCAAATCAGATTGTGTGCATATTCGTCGAAGTAAACATAAGAAAACCCTTAGCCTCCAAGTTGCCAACAATTAAAATCAAGCCATCCAACCATTAGTTTTCCAACCCTGTGTTGTCCAACCTTGAGTCGTGCAACCTTGACCCATCTAACTTTGAAATCTAAGTCATCCAATCCCTTAACCATCTAAATATGATCCATCCAACTTTGATCCATCCAACTCTATTCCATCTAACCCTGAGCCGTCCAACCCTTAGCCATTCAACCCTTATCCGTCCAACCCCTAGCCATCCAACCCCTTAGTTTTCCAACTATTATCCATCCAACCTTGAGCTGTCCAACCCCTTAACCATCCAACCCCTAAGGCTTAAGTCATCCAATAACTTAGGCATCCAAACTATTAGTTGTGAGCCACCCATCCCACCCACCCAACCCTTAGCCGTCTAACCCCCACCCCTTCTAATGCACTTGTCCAACCCCTCACCCATTCAACTATCTAACCCCTCACCTGTCCAACCCACCCATCCAACCTTTAGCCGTCTAACCCCTCACCCATCCAACCCCACCCATCTAACCCTTAGTTATCCAACCCCTCACCCGTCCATCCCACCTGCCCAACTCTCAGTTGTCCAACCCCTCACTTGTTCAACTCCACCTGCCCAATAGCCATCTAAACCCTCACCCATCCAACCCACCCGCCCAACCCTTAGCCATCCAACTCCTTTACTGCCCAACCCCTCAACCACCCAACCCCCAACCAACCTACCCAACCAACTTCCCACCTAATCCCTGACCAACCTACCCGACCAACTTTGTCAAACCAGGGAAAAATGCTTTTTGTAAAATTGCCTTTGCCATGAAACATTTTTTCAGAAATTCACCAATGATTTGAAAGATGATTTTTGAGATTCGCCACAAATACTAAATTAATTTTTTAGAGGGGTCTTCTTAAAATAAACCCTACATAGAAGTGTGGTAGTTACACCACATGATAATTATTTGGTACTTAAGTATAAATTTTTTCAATGTTATTCTTAGGAATTGGATCATTGAAGAATTTTGATTTAACATTATCATTCATTGGCTTAGAATATTTAGTCCACTCATGCCATTCAATGGAATTTGAATCAATGATATCTTGAATGAAGTGACAAATCTTGATACACCTATTAATAAAGTGACCATACATTGAAGATAATTACAATAGGAATTTGTATCAAAAATATAACTTTGAGGATTTAACATATCAACCTCAAAAGGTGGAGGTAGAGACACAAGGTTAAACTTAGGAAATTTTTTCAATACAATGTGTGGGGCACAAGGTAAGTGAGTTAACTATTGGCTTAAAGGTTGTAATTTTTTTTATCATATTAAGTTGACAAATACGATTGATAGTTTCCTTACAAGTAGCCTTGGCATCATTGGTCTTTCCTTTAAATGTGGATTTTACTGGAAACATATTATTAAATGTATTATGATTTCTAGCAATGTACTTGAATTTTTTCATATGTAAGAACACAACTTCACAATATATGATTATATGAAATAAAAGGTCAAAATTTTGATTTTTTTAAATATGAATGATTCTTGTAAAAGAAAAAGCAATATTTGTGTGAAGATATCTGGTAATAATTTTGCAGCTAAGATATTTCTCATCTTGGTAATCATGGTTTTGTCTTGTAATACATAATCATTGATACGCTCATTAGATCCTTTATGCATTTCAAAAAGTTGTACATAAGAATTTTTTCCCCCAATGTTGATATAATTTTTTTTCAAAAAGTGATTTTCCAAATTAGTGAAAGAGAAAATAAAGTTTGTGGGAAGATCATATAACCATTACAATTCAAATTCCTTAAGATTTCTTGGGAAGATATTGATGAGAAAGATATCATGAGAAGCATAGTCAAAATATGTCAGATAAAATGGGAAAATGTGTTTTGTGGGATCTACTTTGTCATCATAATGTTGGAATGTAAAATTTTGGTATGAATTTTTCATTACAACCCCTCAAAATTCACTCTTAAAGAAACTTGGTATGTGTTTTTAAAATTTTATCCCTTTGTAAGTGTCAACTTCTGGACAATGATGATTGAGTTCTAGGTGTTTTCAAGAATCTTGATTATAATCCTTAGAAAGGTTTCATATTGTACTTTGTTTTAATATGTTTGATGTAATATTTTGGAAATTATTTACACTTTATGGGAACCTACTCACTCGTGGCACTTTTGTGAAGAAAGTGTTTTTTGTCTCCAAATAAATATCATATTTAACATGACATTTAAGGATCTCTTGGTGGATTAGAAATTTCATTAGGTAGTAAAATGAAAGATCATGGAATCCTCTTCATCTCCTAAGCATTGTTAATTATCCAAATCATCTCAAGTTCCTATAGTAGCTCATATCATTGTTGTTCCTTCTTATACTAAAAGGTTGAATTCGCTCCAAATTAAAAAAGGAATCATTTTCAGCTCTTAAAATGGTTTCAACAGAGTTTTTAAATGTTTTCAAGTCTAAATCATATATTATATCTCTAGGAAAATCACAATTTCACTCTTGGTTCTTGGTAAGTCACTTATTATTATATCTCTCTGTTGGGGTGATGACACCAAAAAGTTTAAGTGAGATGATCTAATTGGTGTGGCCATTTGGGAGGCTTCCTACATTTTTTTTTCATTTGGAATATTTATTCCCCCTTCTAAATTTTCACCTCCTTCTTATTGGCTATGGTTTAGTTGACCAAAAGTCAGAAAGTTGTTCCTTCATTTATATTTCCCCCCTTTAGCTTGCCCTTCTAGGAATTGCCAAATTTTTGGAGACCCTAATGCATTTATGGTTTGGGATTTGAAACCCACGTTCATTCCAAAATTCCACCCTCATCTAATTGGGAAATTTTTATAGAGCTCCATGGATTTCACTTTGTTTCAAAACTTTGCATCCCGCCTTAAAAATCTACATCACACATTCAAGTGATTTTAAAACCTTTTTTCATTCCCTTCAAAATGGCACAATGAAGAAATAGAAAAAATTGAAAGAGGAATAAATATTTTAATTCATATTTTTTCTTGAAAAAAATCCATTAAAACATGTTGATGCCTTAGTTTATCCAAACACCATTTTTCTCACCCTAGACGACTCCATGCGATCACCATCTTTATGACTATTTGAATGTTGAACTAGTTTATTTTTTATGTGAGAAATATTTTTTCAGCAATAGAAAACCTTTGAGGTCCCTAGACACTCAAAAAATCATTTTTCATGGTACCAGATATTCAATAGAGCAAATCTCTTAAAATTAAGACCATGGTCTCTCCTCCCAACTACATTTATTTTGAATCCTTTAATAATTGATGAGGTAGGGTATTTTATTATCTATGCTAATATCTATATTGATGGGAAAAGTCCTTTAAAACCCTTGTGAAAGTATCAAAAGCTAAAAGTTTTACCTTTACAAAGTATCAGTTCTCCATTGCGAACTCTAATGTGTTGATTACTCCACACATGATGTTCAAAAATAATGGATGAGTTAATTTCAATATTTGTGACCAAGTATTTTTTAGTGTGAGTCATTTTCCACATCATGTGGTAGGTCACCTCACCTAAATGAGGTCATAGGTCTAGGTGTCATGGGGTTATGATAGGGTCATCATTAGATTCCTTACATGTCATTACACGTTAGTGCGTCATATGGGAGTTACTTCCCATTTCAGGAATGTAACTCCCATTATCCACTTGAGGAGTCATGATTGAAAGAAATGGGGGTTATATAGCACCCCCTATTTGTACCCCTTACCTTTTTCAAATCTATGGGATGGTACATGATATTTTTCCCCTTTCTAATATTTCCATGCACATACATGGTTGATGTTTTCTCCTTCATAGGACCTTGTCACGCTAGCAAAGTGCAATTTGGTCGATGTTCACGTTATCCCGCATGACCCTCGTGCTTAACATTTTTTCATTATTCTTCATGGTATCTAAGCACACGTTGTGGGATCCGTGTCACTCATTGTTTACCATTTCTCTCTTGCTCTCTATTCATGATTTTTGGGTTTCATGTGCGAGCATCGTAATGGATATTCCATTTGTGCTATAATTATATTAATTTGGGTTTAAAATCTCATCCATGGTTGGTTGTTCATATTTTCCAGTATTTGTGGATCTATGGGGGTTGTATGCGTGTTTTGGAGCTTTTTGGTAGTTTTAGGTTGTTTAAAGGTTTTAAACGTTTTCATGTTGTGTTTTTTAGGGTTGCAAGAGTTGTTTCAAGACTAACTTTGCCCTAGCTTGCTGAGATAGGAACTGAACTGGCTCCCCCAGCTCACCCTTTGTATTGTCTCTGCACAACTCACCTTGACTACTCGATTTGATCTACATTATTATTTTACATAGGCTCTGTTTTTTATTTGAAATTTTAAAATCAGGGTTTTCTTTGGCCTTTGAACACTCATGATTCTCTCTAGGCTCTGCTCCTTCCTTGCTTGTGTTTGGTTCTAGATTAATTCCTACTCACTACTTCCTCCATGATTTTGAGATCTTGGCATGTCTTCCATGTTTTCAACTACAGTTCTCTTGATCATGCATTCACGACCCTACTCATTATGGTTGCATCTGTCTCATCCTTGCATTACTCCAACTCTTGTGCTCCATTCCTACTTTTTGGTGCGTTCCTTGGCCTTCCCTGTGTATGTTGTACCCTTATTTCAAGTTGATGGCCCTGGTTTTTCTGAGCTTGTGATTTATTTTTCAAACCTTTTGGGAGTGTTTGACACTGCCATTACTCCACTGTGCCACCCGCTAACATTGGCTCTGCACCGTGAATTCTGACTTGACAACTTCTACCTTTTTTGCTCACTTAAATGTGTATCTCGTGCACACTTCATCGTGTCCACTCCTCACATGTTCAATGGTCTCCTCGTTCCTACTCTAAGCCACTCACTGTTTAGACTGTTTCCTCCATGTGGACCTCCGACTGATGCCTCCATGTGGTGCCCCATCAGGATGACCCCAACTATTACCTCTATGTGAACCCTTTTACCACATGAATCATGGACCTTGCTCCCTCCACTCACCATCCAATGTGATATATAGCTCATGCTCTATGTGACCTCCAGCTTAGAAATATCCTAGGCCCTAACACACTATAGCCCAATCCAACTTGGGATCTTCTGACCGAATCACTTACTGACCTAACTCATATAAATTATAGTGCACACATTACTGAGCCAACTTAGTCTTCTTACTACAAATTTCCCATCTAAGTCAACACTTCAAATCACCCAGATCTACATGTCACGCCACATCAAGACGCTCGACACTCAACTTGCACGAGGAAAGAAAAATTAGCTCACTAAGTTTCTCCTCTAGCTCGTCGAGCTCCTCCCTGTTAGCTCGCCACCAGATCATCCTTTAGCTTGTCGAGTTGCCAATGAGATCTCCCCCTTTCCGAGCCTCTGGAATTCCTTTCCAACCCTCTTTTTGGAATTTTCTCACTTTTTCCCATTTTTAAAACATTTTTTAGGTAATTAAAGGGGAAAACTATAAAATCCATCATTAGTTTAAGGGGGCATATTTTTTCAAGCTTTCCTTATAGGGTTATAGGGATTTTCGATTGATTTTTATTGGCTCGCTGCATTAACTTGCGGCTAGTAAGAGTGTCTGTCATAGCCTTGTGGCAAAATAACCTACTCTTTTGTGATGTGATATTTCCTCTCTCACACTGAGTAGTCTTTTTACCCTTATGTTTCTTTCACCTTTTGTGCCATATTGCATGTCATTCCTTTGCTTTAAACCAGGTCTTCTTGTGGCCTCAAATCTTACATGACTCATGAACCACTGTAAGGTGAGTGGTCAATTATCCAATGTCTCATGAGAACACCATATTGTAACCACACACTACTTATAAATGGTCGTAAACATGGGGCTTATCACTTTTTCTTAGGAGTTGTATTGCATGCATATGTATTCTCAGCTAAGTCCAATGTCTCACCACCTTGCTTGTATCCACACACCCTCTTCTCATGCACTTTACAAATATTTCTTCTGCTTCCACATCATGGATGTGTAGACACTAAATTACGCACTTTGGGTACATTTATAGATCCTAATCACATAATTTCATTCATATGATTCCTAAGCGAGAATAATACTAATTGACCATTGTTTTTGGCCTCTTTGCTTTATTTTTGGTTTCCTTCTTGGCCTTACACACCCTATTTCTCAATTCTAAATTTTGATACTTCAGATTTTCTAACTCTGGACACCATAACCTAGCTCAAGACGTTCCCTGAACATATGTGCCCTAATCCCCTCTGTTTGCACCCTCGACCTCTTTGTATCTTGATCACCTCTTCTAGCCGATTAGACATCTTTTTTTCTTATGGGTCATCCTTTTAGTGGTTAATTATGAAAATATAAAACAAGGTGAATCATATAAATTCAAAGCTATGTGACCATAATAAAGGAGCAAGCATTAAGCATCTACTACCACGCACCTAAGGTTGCATCCACATGCATTCTAAGAGCATCAAAGCATCCATATAGCACTCATCTCAAGGGACAAGGTACTGCATTCTTCTACAAACACTTCATAGGAGGGGAATTTAATTTTTACATCCACACATATATCTACATTGCTACATCTAGTCTATTGCTATGCAATATTCAAGTGTGTTTAGACATAAGATCCACCTAGGGCATGATTCTACACACACGCGCATGCATAACCTGCATGGAATCTAAAATGTAGTGCAATTCTCGAGTCGTAAGTTCACTCAATTATATGGGTAACCACTGTGGTCAATCTTACTATCCCATTTGCATCTTTTTATTTTTAGGATTTGATGTGCTTTAGCCTTTAGGGTTTTGTAGGTGGTCTTTCTCTTTACAGGTTAAAAGAAAACTTTGAAGATCTTCCAGTGATCTAAAAGGTGACCAATAACAGAACATTAGAAAACATCTTTTAACACTATAGAAATTAGTTTCTAAGGTTTTGAGATAGTCATACGTGTGCCTAGCAGAGTGTTCTGCAGTGCCCAGTGTGCCCCTTGACCTGATTTCAAGCACCTCATTCCAGCTTATTCTTGACACTTCTAGTATTTTTCTAGGGATTGGTTATGAAAATCTAGACTTCTCCTATTTATCATCTTTCCAATCTCGGTAACACAGTCCTGAGATTAATTGTGAATTAAGCTAAGTCTCCTTTCATCTCTTTGCTTGAACTTAGGGTTTTCATATTTCTACTTGTTTATTACTTAGGTCATATTTGTACTTCATTTCTATATCATTTCATCTTGAATTTACAATTAGGGTTTATCCTATTTCATATTTCGTTAAATAATTTGGTTACCCATTGCTCGAATCCAACCTACTTCTAGGTATTGTATCATCTTCTTATTATGGGTCAATATTATTGTAAATTTACTCAAGCCCACCTGCAAGAGCTCAATGATCATCTTAATGAATATCCTGAGGATCTAAATCTAATTTTATTCAGTGTTCATGAGGAGGCCACAAATCTTGGGGAGCTTAATGTTCCTACATCCATCCTCGCTTCCATCCCTATTGCTAATCAACCCCAAATTTCCACTCTTCTGTGTACTTCTATTGTTCTTATTTATGTTCCTACTTTGACAAATCACTTCACTCTACCTCTTGTTTCTGTAGTGCCCAACACATTTAATTAAAAAAAATTTAAAAATGGGTGATGTGAAAGTTTTGCAGTGGAAGGGTATTTAGAAGAAGTAGGTGAAAAAAATCAAAAGAGCTGGTGGAGGATGGCATGCAACAATGGGAAGATGTGGGCCTTCCTAATAGGGAACTTGGGCTCCATAAATGGCATTCAGACATGTCATTTCCCTTTCATAATAATAAATTAACTTTATTAGAGATCCAAAAGATTTAACCACGATGAAACCCAGGTCAACGTTGAAAATTTTAGTAGTAATTGGATAGCTACATTGGGGACAGGGTAGGTTTACATGGGTGCCCATGGCTATCAATAGTGTATAAAAGACATGGGTTTCCACATGAGATAGTCACACTATTCCACCTATGCAACAAATAGGTCTCTAACTGGATCAGTTTACATTTTCCATGTACTCCAGAGTTGTGCCAAAATACAAGCCTTTGAACAGGGTATGGACATCCATCAAAGCATAAAAGATAGAGGAATTTTTTCAGAGTTGTAGTTACAAATGCTCTAGTAGACATGTATGCAAAATGTAAAACCTTACACAAGGCATGTGAGTTGTTTGACTAAATGTCTTTAAAAAAAATAAAAGTGTGGTTTTGTACACAACATTGACTGGAGGATATTCACGATTTGGATTTTTCGAAAAGGGCTTAACTTTTTTTTGGCAAATGCATTTGGGTCATGGCAGCCTCATAGTTCAACATTCCATGTTTCTAAATACATACCCTCATATGCGAGCTTATACATGTAGGATGAGTTGTACCATGTGCAAGCTATTCTCAATCCTGGCAATATGTTTATTGTTATTATTGCTAGTACCAAGTATGATACAAAGATTGGTACATTAAATCATATGTATAAGAAATTTGATAAATTAGTACTGGGTGGACTTATATACAATACATATCTATGTGCAAAATATGGAGTAAAAATTGTAGGTGTTGATACTTACGACATTTAACTTGCAAAATAACTACTTGAACTGGATAAAACACAACAAAAGATTATGGATATGCAATAGCTAGTTTTAGAGTGTAGAAAGTCTACCCTAATTGTGGTTCTGACAGTGAGTCTCCTTTTATCTTTGTCAATAACGCATCTATTTGCTAAGATATTTTGTATAAATTAAAATCTATATGGAATATGGGGCTAAGAGATTATTTATATTGTTTGAGTTAGTTCTACATCTAATGTAAGTCATATTATGAAGGGTAATAACCACCTGACAAGTTAATTAGTCTGGGAAGTTGAGTGTCTGTTTTCTCAAACTAATCTATCTTTAAGCATTGGCCTTGATGTCAGTTGGTCCAGTCTAATATTGGTCTGATCTAGTTATAACTTCAATACATGTCATATCCTGAAGATCACACCCATTTGGTGAGTCTTTATGCTAGAGAAATTATCAGTTGTATTTCTAATGACATAGTGGTTGTATAAGATGTAATAAGTGAGAAGGATTTAAAGGTTTCTGATAGTTACAAAACATGAAAAAAACACCACATGAGATGGTCAATTTTGTGGGAAGTTCATTGGTGTTGTGGAGATCTTCATGATTAGAGGGTTAGTGTATATGTGGCCTTGGATGTTGTTTTGAATGATACAGATGGAGGGGTTGTGGGCATACGCAAATTGTTTGACAGAATGTTAAGATAGAGTTGGAGCTTTGCAGAATGTGAGGAAACCCACCTGGAGCACCTCTTTCCCTACAGATGCTAGTATTTCAAGGAATGGTATCATTACCTTTATCTCTTATAACAAATAATTTAGTTATTCATTTACATTAAAATAAAAATATCAAACTATTAGATACTCAAACAATTAGATATTTTAAAGAGATGACTAGTGAAATAAATAACACAACACCTTGTGATTTTTCTACCTAGTTACAATTTGACCCTCAACTATGTCACAACCACAACATCATCCATTGATAAACCCAAGGTGCCAAAACTTGGTACTCGCGTACGTTGATTTTGGCGAAAGCTAGAGGAGTTATCTAAAACAACCATTTCTGTCTACCTTGCAAAGTTAGAAAAACAAAATTTCCAAAGACTTGTAAAACAACATTCTGATCTTCGTAAAAGAGATGTGAAGGATTTTATGTGTTCCTTTTCATGTAGAGAGTCGTAACAAGAATTATCTCGACCTCATTTGACCGTTTGTGCTCTCTTCGCCACTCCTCTAGGATCCCTATCACTTTGGTTTACACTTTTAGGGAGATTTTAAAACTTAAAAGTTAGGTTTCATTTTGGCTCACCCATTTCGACCCTAAGCAAAAAAATTCTTAACGGCCTTCAGAAACCTCTAGTATTTTTACTATAAAGTTGCAAAGAATGTTTTGTGATGTGTTAAAATTAACAGGAACTTGAAAAGGTCATAATTTGTGCTCTGGGTGTCCTTTTTTTAAACAGCCTATCTCAATGAGATGAACGCACCGGCCAACCATCCCTAATAGTTGGAGCACATTTTGGCATCCTAAAGGTAAGTTGGAAAAATTATAATCCTATCATCTAGCTTGTTCCAAATCAAAGGTTTCCTGTAAGGACATCCATACAAATCCTGATAGGGAGCCAAAACCGATAGAACTATGATAGTTTTTGTATGTAAACTCAACCAATTGTAGATAATCTTCTCACTTCTTCTACTGGTCCATCACATACATCCACAACATGTCCTCTAATACCTGTTTAACCTTGTCACTCTTTCCATATGTATTTGGATGATATGTTGAACTGAAACTAATCTATGTTCCCAGAGTGGCTTGAAACGAAGTCCAGAAATATGAAGTGTAAATGGTGTCCCTTTCATTGATGATGGTCTTTGGAATCCTGTTCAATGTGAAAATATTCTCCATAAACACTTTGGCAATGGCTAGTGCATTATAGGTGACCTTGGTTGACGATAAATGTGCAACCTTATTCAACTTTCCCTTAGTGACCATGATGGCATTGTGATGATAAGAAGACATAGGGAGTCTGATAATGAAATCCATGGAGATACTGTCCCATTTACACCCGGGAATATCATGAGGATATAAGAGTCCCGCGGGATGAGAATTCTCACCCTTGACCCTTTGACACTCAAGAAAACAAGCTAAAAAATCTTTTATATCCCATTGAATAACCGACCAATAATATAAATCCCTCAAATCGGTGTGCATCTTCTTCACTCCTAGATGTGCTGCATATGGGGTTCGATGAGCCTCTGAAAGAATGAAGCTACTAAGATCACATGTTTTAGGCACATGGATGTGCCTATGAAACTAGAGTATACCATCTTCCACTAAAACACACCCTGACAATCTACCCTCTAAGGAAACATGTGACTCAAACATCTACCTAACACCCTTATAAAACTTGTCCTTTGGAAGATGCTAAAGGATCCTACCTCGAAGGTCTGACTGAAGTATCGTGGAAGAAATCATATATCATCATCTTCTAAGTGCATTTGCAACGACAATCTTCTTTCCTTTGATATACTGAACTTGCATGTCATACTCACATAAAAAATCCATTTAATACCACTGTCAAGCATCGAGGTTCAGCTATGAGAAGATATGTTGAAGGCTACGATGATTTTTCCTCAAAATGAATGGCCTACCCAAAATGAAATGACACCAACACACTAAAGCGGTGAACAACAGTTGTAATCTCTAATTTGTGGTAGGGTAGTTAATCTCATAATATTTGAACTTACATGACTCAAAGGAAATAACCCAATTCTCCTACATAATAACTTCTCCCATACCCTTTATTGAAGCATCAATGCAAACCAAAAAATCCTCTATCGTGTCCGGAAATGCTAAAATAGGTGCCATGTTGAACCTCTCCTTAAGCAAATGGAAGGCCTGTTTACACTTATCTGACCAATATAATTTCTCTCCTTTTCATTGAAGAGAAGTAATAAGATGTGCAATCCTTTAAAAATTTTCTACAAACCTGTGGTAGTACCCTGCTAATCCTATGAAGCTCCTCACCTTAGTAACTGATGTGGTCGTTGGCCAATAAAGAATAAGTCCTATATTTGAGGTATCTACTAAGATACCCTCACCTAAAATGATCGGACCCAAGTACTAAATCTTTGTCTGAAAGAAACTGCACTTCTCCAAGTTTCCAAACAACTTCTGATCTCTTAAGACCTGTAGTACATGTCTCAAATGGTCCTCATGTTCCTCCTCAGAACAAGAATAAATCAATATATCATCTAGGAAAACTAAGACAAAATGATCCAAAAATGTCACGAATACCCTATTCACGAGGCTCGTGAAGATAGATAGGGTATTGGTCAAGCCAAAAGGGACAATCGTGAACTCATAATTCCCATATCGAGTACGAAAATATATCTTGTGAATATCTGCATCTGCAATGAGCAACTGATGATATCATGACTTGAGATCAATCTTGGAGAACACTATGACACCTCTCATCTGATCAAATAAGTCATCAATCTGTGGAAGTGGATAATGGTTCTTAATAGTGACCTTGTTTAGTTGCCTAAAATCAACACAAATCCTGAGCAAACCATCCTTCTTCTTAACAAAACTAACTTGCGCTCTCCACGGGGACACACTAGGATGAATACGGCCCTTCTCCAATAACTACTCTAACTAAATCTATAGCTCATGAAGCTCTAGATTCATCATCTAATAAGGTGTCCTAGAAACTGATGTTGCTCTTGGTATTAGATCTATGGTGAAATCCACCTCTCAATGAGGTAGTAACCTAGGAAGCTCACATGGAAATACATATGCCAACCCCCATAATACTGCATGATCTTCAAGAGGTGAATGCTCTAAAGTACTCTTTGATCTTCCACTAACAATGATAGAAAATAATTGACAACCCTGGTGCAAGCTCTACTTGAGTTTCTTAGCTGAGATCATATGCAATGAGATAGGCCTCTTCATCCCATAAATAACAACTTAACTCCCAAGGTAACCCTGACACTCAATTATCTTCTCTCTATAGTCTACTTTGGACCAATGTGTAGTGTCCACTGCTCTTTGACACTATTTGCATTATGTTGATAAAAAATTTTGGACCAATATTTAGACATTTTTATTGTGATAGATTGATTTAGTAGATGGTAGAATATGCATATATTTGGACTATTGACATATTGTGATTCATATTTGGGTTATGTTACTTTAGATGACATTGGTAGATAGTTTGATATATGTTGATTTGCACTATTTGGATTTTATACTGACACGTTATACTTTAGATGTTCTAAGTAGAATTATAATCTCATCGATGTTAGAATCATATCATTTGATATGTTGATAGATGATATAATTAGTTAATTTCGGATGATGAGTATCGATTTTTATATGTATATTTGTCTCGATGTTGTTAATACGGGCGTCAGGCCAGAGAGGTATTTTGTTGTGTTGCAAAACATTTTATCACATACATCAAAAGGGGATAGGGGACTAACCATGGAAGGATGTCGGGTGTTGAGCAACGTGCCAAAAATTTGACAACTTGTGTAATGTTATGTCATGTTATTTTTGCTTTCCTAGTTAGGAGGTTTCCCATGGGGGATGACCTCACATGTGTGATCAATGGGTGAAATGTTTTTCCTTTCTTTTAATTTTTGTATGTGTTTTATTTATGTACATGTATTTAATTATTGGAAATTATTGTCACTTTATTAAAAATTATAATTATGTGTTAATTATCTAATCCAACTTAATTTATTAATTAAAATAAACATGCAACAATTGGATAATTAAGAGGGTAGATGGTCCTTCATATCTTGTGAATGTAAGTTGTATTTGTGTTGGTTTGTGTGTGATGTATTCCACCCCAACTTAAAAATTCGAATTTTGAGTTGGGAGGTTTTTTTGGAGGCTTTTGGGACAACCTAAGTTTGTCCTATGCCTTTTAAATTTTCCCAACAACCATACCTATGGGTTGGGAAGTTAATTTTCGAATTATTTATCCTTTTGGAGTGTAAAAGGGTGAAAATAATTGTACTTTCCTTCTTACCACAATTAATTTTGTCCTTAGAAGGCATGGTGTGCAATTTTGAGTGTCTTTTGGGTTGTCATAGTCTTACATGCTCTTTATTGTCTTGGGCATAATGTTTTGACTTGTGTGTGGGAATGGAGGAATGATGAAGTGGAATCCTACATGGAGGCACCTCATCATCCTCACATTCCATATCTATTTATTGATAGAATTTGATGGAATTGGGGTTACTTTTTCATTTTCTTCTTTTGGAATATTTGGAACTGGGAGCTTGTTGGAGTTATTTTTGGAGTTTACTTGGCTTAGAGGTGTCAAAAACTTATGGAGTTAAGACTCTTGGAGGCTTGATGGAGAGGTAGGACCTCCACCTTTGCTATTTTCTTATTTATGTTTGTAATTGTAGAAAATGGTGTTTATTAAATATTTTATGAGTGTTGTGATGGTTTTGTTTGTGTGGTTGGGTAGTATGCCTTAAGTTGGGTGTGGGAGATGGATTTATGGGAGCATTGGGGAGGGAAAAGGGAGTTTGTGAGGCATGCATTTTGGAGGGAGTGTGATTGGGAGTTTCACCTATGGGGAGTGGAAAGGAAATCATGGTCATTTTTGCATACTTTCAAGGGGAGAGATAAGGATATTTTGTTGTTTGTTTTTTGCACTTGGAGGCTTAGGGTGAAACTCCTACTTAACTTGGGAGGAAAAAGGATGTGGTTCTCATAGTCCTTTCTCCATTTGGTTTGGTATCAAACCTATGTATTATTTGAGAAAGTTATAAAATTGGTTGAGTATGTCATTTTTGATGTATTGAATGTTTTGAAATGCATGTTTTGTGGAAGCCATATTTGTTAAAAATTTGTCAAATGTTTCTCAAGATACCTCATTGTTATTTAGTTGGGGCTCGGGGGACACTAGGGGGATAGCTTCTCCTCTTAATGGATTAAAGGTTGGGAGGAGAGCATTGCCTATTCCCCCTTTCTTTGTATTATGATCCTAGCTTTGGAAAGATTGAAGAATTGTAAGGTTGAAGTTTCAAGTTGGGAGAAGACATGAAATAAGACTTGTGTTTGGCCTTATGGAAAATCTCCTTATTGTATTGATCATATTATTATTCCCACTTTGAGTAAATTTTTTTAATATTTTTATGTTTGAAGGAAAGTTGTAATACTTCATTTATTCCAAGATTGAAATGAGTTAGTAAATGTAGAAATATCTCTTGGTTTCTTACCTTATTGGAATGGATTAGTCTTAGTGAAAGAAAAAGAGTTAAAGTCTTGCATTACAAAATAATGATTTGCAAAAAATTACTAGTTCCTATAGCTGTATTGAAATGTTATAATGAAAGGAAAGCTTAAGTTGTCTATTGTATTGAAATGAAACTCTCCTAAAATTTATAAGCATTCAAAGTTGCAATATACATGTATACTTGGAAAAACAAAGATGTATTGAAATGAAGTGTGTTGGATTCTTGTGTTTTGTTGGAAAAATGGAAATTGTGAAATATAATATATTGTAGTAACATTATACTTCATTTTTACATTCTATTGCAAAGAGTAGAATAGAGATTTAGTTGTTGTTTTGTAATTGAAATTAAGAAACTAGATATACTATCACCTTACCATCGAATGAATAGAAGACACCCTCATTAAAATTATTATTGTATCCAAAATCAACTCTAGAAGAAAAACTGTGAAAATATTATTTTGTTGAAGGTTTTGTTTTCGGTGAATAGAACTGCCGCCCTGTGCAGAGCGGTGGTTTCAGAACCACTGCCCAAACCATTGGCCTGCGTAGGGTGGCGGTTTTGTCACTTTTGATGGAAAATTAAATTTCCATCCATGAACAGCCCCAAATTAAAGTTAAGTAAAATTTAAGCTTAAAATGCAACTAGGTACCTTCCAGCAACTAGGAATCAACTAAATTTAACATTCCAAGCCCTCCAATCTATTTTTAAAAACTCAAATGTGTAAAACTCCTTGATTTTAAATAAATGGGGTTTCCCCAATAGATGAATGCAAAAAAAAGGAAATGATTTTATTAAATTAAAAAATTAGATCTAAAATAAGATCTCTACAAATGGGTAACATTGTAATGGAAAAATATTTCATCTAACTTCAAGAGAAATTTCCATGGTTTCTTCCCTTGCTTTCATGGCTCTCCATCTTCCTCCTCCTCTTCCAAAACCTGCAAATAAGAAAAGAACAAATGAGGTTGTTTGAGGAAAATAGGAATTAAAAGAGAACCATAAGGAAATTTAGGGAAACATTAATCTAAGGGATAGGATAGATTCAATGCTATGGCCCAAATTAAACCCTACCTCACTTAAGTGGGAGGTTATTTTGTGGGAATGTAAAATTTAAATTAAAAAGAAAGAACATGGGTGAAGGGGTGAATGGGGTCACTTAGTGGCTAGGTAAAACCATTAAAACTTTGAGCTAGAAATTAATATCACCTTGGTGCTTGATAATTAAATTAACTAACGAGACTTAGTAGATGTTTTAAAATATAAATATAACTTAGGAATTAAATTATAATATTTAATTATTAATTTAATTCCATTGATCACAAGCTTGTGTAGGAAGCCTTAACCGTGAAATTTATTAAGTGTGAATATGCTTAACCTTGTTATCACTTTTAAACAACAATTTTTTTTTACCGTGAACTTGTCTATTAATCTATCTGTTCTCTTTATTTAGAGGGTAGAAAATTATGGGTGTTACACGATGAGACTCAAGCCAATCCATGCCCAGAACAACCTCATAAGATGTTAATGGCAATACTCGAAGGTCCAAGGTGGTGGAGAAGACTCCCAGATCAAGTACACAATTCTCCACATAGGTATCTACTACAAGTTTGGCCCCGGAGGCCAACTGGACATGCCAACTATTTGGCTTCCTAGCCACCACTAACCCACAATGGTCTACTATAAATGGAGATATAACTAAATATGATGCACATGAATAAAAAAGAACTAAGAAATAAATACCCCTTATAATACTTGTCATCTCGATGAACATGCCCTAATGCTCGACTTAGAGGTTATTTACCGCTACGTAGACATGATGGGAACATCCTACGTCTCCCATGGTCTGATCAAAAATAGGATCTCTTTGTCCATCTAGGGTGGTGGGTTTGTGCAGACACATACACACATAGTGATCAGGGGACCCACAAATGAAATATCCTACTACTCCTCCTTGAGAAGTGGTCACTCCTGTATGCTAATGCACTGATCCTACTAGCCCAAACCTAGCAGACTGCTGAGTATGATCTTGTTGTACCTCTTTGGGACCCTATCTCCTATCTATCCCCCCACCAACCCCTCCTCTAGCTCCTCTTTTTTGCATGCTCTAAGTCTGCCTATCCCTTTGTTGCTAGTGAGCATGATGTTGTGATTACTATTATGTGTGTTGTGGAGGCCTTGATACTTATTGTGGAGGCCTAAATCCTCCTCTAGGGGTTGGTGTTGTACCTCGTGACCTTTGATCATGAAATGTCTATATCTTCTCCTGATACTTACCCCTATTTCTATCCATGTTCTCTTGGGCCCTGGTCCTGTTCTCCTCAGCTAGGTAGACCTTCTCTACGGACTTCTCATGTGTGGGAGGAGATAACATCCTAACTTCCTGGGATATATTTGCATTGGGACTTGAAATAAACCTGTTAACTTGCAATTTTTTGTCCTGTAAATAGTCCATGTACTCTAATAGACTCGTAAACTTACTCTCATACTGCACAACTGTGCCTCATCCCTTTCGTAGGTTATAGAACTCACCAATCCTCTTCTAACAAAGTTCTCAAGCATATAACAAGCTCTGAAGCACTCCTTAAATAGCTCTTAAGTCATTATGTCTCTAGGTAGGTGGAACTTTCGCTCCTCATTCCTCCACCATATGCATGTTGTGTCAAGGAAGAGGTGTATAGAAAATATGGCTTTAAAACTGTTCTCATATGAGTACAATCCAAAATAGCTGTCACGGTTGAGGAGCCATGACTCGTCCCCAAATCCATCCAAATTTCCAATGTAAGTAGCTAGCTACAATGAAAGAATGTCTCTAATCATGCTGCATACATCATGATCATGGCGCAGATGTCCTATCACCTCCACCTCTGGTGAATGGTGTCGTGCTCTATGTAAAGGTCCCTCGATGATATGAGAGTGGATCCAATGAAGTGAGGCCACCCTCCCATGGTGAATAGAAGTACTATGGGACATATCCTGTCTCAGAGTATCATGTTGAAGTTGCTCTAAGTGTGTACCCTCATCCAATGGTGTATCCTCTCCCTGACAAACATCCTCCTCTGTCATATCACGTTATATCAAGAGACACTGCTGCATAATACCTAGAAGATACTAAATCGCCTCTAAAATCTGTGGTCTAAACTTGGGGGCATACGGCTCGGGCGTAGGTGATATACGCCCCAAGTCCTTGACGGATTGGAACCTCATACCTTGTGCAGCCGAAATCTTGTGTATGGAATGGAATAATAGGTTATCAGTTGGTATACGGTTGTAGAAACTGTTTGAATAATTATCTTTTATCACTACCCATTATTAATTAATCTAAAGTTTTCACCCAGAGCATCCGGTGTACGAACATGTGTTGTGATACCAAATGTAAAGCCCCAATTTTACAGCATTAAAATACACCTAAAGACCACTAAAAATTCAGTCTATTTTTTTTTAAATACATATTAATTTTTATTTCGTTAGACCATAACTATTTTATTTAATCAATTTTTTGAAGTTCATGAGTTAACTTACTATCCCCAAACTTAATCCAACCATTTAAAAGACAATACAAAAATTATTCCCATACGGGGCTTTTAAATAAAACTGCCCTAAGGAAACCTTTTAAATTTATTTACCCCATACACCCATTAATTCATTTTAAATCGCATGACATAATTATTCCCACAACTTGAAGTTATAGGGTTGATTTTGGACCCTTAGATTCTTTCATTCTTAGCCTTAGATCTTGGGTATTTCAAAAAATACCTAAACCTCATCTTTTTAGATTTTTTATTACTTTCATTTTATTTTAATTGCTTCCATTTAGTTTTCTCTTCCTCTCATTTGTGCAGGTAGGGTTTGAAGAAGATATGGGCGAGATCATACCATTTAGATTCTTGAGAGCTCCATCTCAACTCTCACTAGATTTGGATGGGGGAACACCATTTCTTTATTTTTATTTTGTGTGTGTGTGTGTGTGTGTCTATATATATATATAATCCGGGAATGATTAAATCTAAATATAAACATAGATATTTGTAAATGTTAATAGTAATACACATACACACACACACACACACACACACACACACACACACACACACACACACACACACACACACACACACACACACACACACACACACACACGTGCGCACAAACACACACACACACTCTCAAAGAAGTAGTATGTATGTACATTATTCTTTGCTTTTTTTATACTGTTTCCTCAATAATGGAGGTTTAAGAATAAAATAAAACCCTATTTAAATTTCTGGTTTATATGAATTGACATAGAATTACTTACAAGGGAAACAAAGGCATTTTAAAACCTTAATTATTCAACTATATATTTATACAAAAGGATATACCAAGTGTCTCATTCACTTCTAAGTGACAATACATCTCAACATAAACTTTATTTTTTATTATATATTGAAAATCTCACTTCTTTAAACTATGAAACCATGGGATTCTTAGTTTTTAAGATCCCAATGGAAGCAATCAAGTTTTGAGTTTCACTAATTAAACATTCAACACAAATTTAAAGAGAACACTTCCATTGCAAAAAAATGCATCCTTTCTACCCAACTTAAACAAAAGAATCCAATAACTTACATTCCATTTTTCTACAACGTATATAATTAGAACATCATTTTTGTAACGAAATAAGCGAATGACTAAGAGTGTTTTTTTAAACAAGGAGTAAGCTAAATATAACAAGGGAGATTCAAATGTATGTATTCTTAACATATATTCATTTCCCATAAAATCTTTATTTCAATGCAAACTAAAATGCATTCTTCCATTCCACCATTTAAGTCTTTCGCTCATGCTTACAAGAAGGTAAAGCTACACCTATATTTCTCATGATGCAATGTCTATCAATATACATGTCACAAGATTACGATATTATTTCAATATAGAGAAGAAAAGATATAATAAAACTATGCTCCTACAATAAGAGTAGAAATTTTCTTTAATATCAGAGGCTAAGATTTCTACACACACAGTCCCTTCTCAAGAAGAGGATCCAAACAAATTAACTTTTCCATTTGCCACTTGTTTACATTACATTTTCAAGAGTAATAATAGGAAGTTTTTTACAACAAGATGGAGGAGTAATACAACATGCTCTAACCATGAATGAATAAAATTGTAACAAGAAGACAATCAATCTTACAGAAGACAATCAATCTTACAAATGACAACATTCCTTCACAAGAGGATGGCTCAACACAATCCCTACGAGTACAAAAATACATAGTTTAATCCCAAGAATATGAATTATTTATAATGGACATTACATCATTTCCAAATCTAAATGAACCACAAGTGAAGAAAACTTCCAAAAGTTGGAAACAACATAACAAATTCTTCAACTTTCTCCAATGATCTTCAATCAAAAATCTCCATATTTTCCATGTCATAAGATCTTAAAAACGCAAGAAAATAGGGTTCGGTTACCTCCCAACATATTGACATCATTACATCCCATCTCCAAATAGTATAGGACATGCTAGCCTCCCTCCAATCCCATGGGGGGGAGAGCAAGCAATCCTTAAGTGTGTACAAGTGGGTAGGGGAAATGAACAAGACAAAACAACACAATGTAACAAATTTCAACACACAAAACACTAAAAAAAGGACAACCAAACACAAGGGCAGAAAAATCCATGTTTTCCCTCCAATGGGGAAGAGTGGATGAGAAATTAGAGTATGCTAAAAGTGTCATCTAACCATAGGAAACACACACAAAAATAACTCCATAAGCCCTCCTTATTCCTCCATTCAAACACACCCTCATTATTACTCCTCCCAAGAACCAAAATTCCTTCTTGGGAGGATTTTCAAACCTCATTGGGTTTCCTTTCCAAGGATGGGGAAGGAGGTTCAAAACATATGAACAACCTTCCCACCTCAAACCATATAAGGGAAAAAATATAAAGAATGCCAACATGGCGTGTCCATCAAGCCATGTGGTAAAGAGGGAAATTCCCTCCCTCTTCCCCCATACTATTCCAAAATCCATCACTACACATGATGGATGAAGAAAATAAAGTAAACACATAAAATCATAACCATACAACAACATTAAAAGCACATAGCCACACACAACATCTGGTTTCCTCTTCAAATTCATACAATAAAAAAAAATAAGGCACAAAAATCCTACCTCAAATAGCTCTCCAAATATATAAGCTATCCAATCCACTCCAAAGACAAAGCTCCAAGCTCAACTCCCAAATCAAAAATGCAAAAATGACAGGCTACAAAACTCTTTTCCTCCTCCATGAGGAGGTATATGAAGAGAAGAAAGGAAATTATCCTCCCAAATGAGAGAGTGACACGTGTCACCCCTCTCTTTTCCCCAACCCAATATTATAAAAAATAAAAAGAGAGTAAAACAAAATCATTTTAAGAACTAATCCCCCAAATTCCCTTAAATGATAATGTTATCTAACAGAAGTGCATGTGTTTAGGGGTGATAGATTTGTAACTTTTCTTCTCCCTCACTTCTATGGATAGAAAACTAAGACACCTCATGGGCTATGGCTCTCCCTGTTGTGAGGTGAATCTCCAGATTACAAAGGTTGGTTCCTTTTTGGAGTATCCCTAAACTAGATCTGTGGGGTTAAGGGTAAGAAGTTGGATAATAAACTTGTAAAAGTGGGGTGATACACTAAAGGTAATTGAGGGATTTCTGACAGAGAACATACATGATATGATGAGAATAAATGAAGTAAACATGATCTAGGGGGTTTTGTTAACTTCGAGGAAAATACTGATATGCTAAGGGATTTCTCACAATAACAAGATAGAAATTACACATTAAAATAAAAATTACACCTAACCACAGCAAGGTAAAATAGCCTAAGCAAGATTAAATAATTCAAGGAATAAATTCACAAGAATAACTATATGAATACACACCATTGCAAATTTTTGGAAAGGTCAATCATCTGATTCTCATCTAAGGGAAAATATGGAAAAATAATTCTAGCACTCTATTACATCAAGAAGTCCTCCCTTGTGCTTTGCCAAGGAACACAATATTTAGCAATTATTCACCCCATTCCCCCTAAAAATAGTCTAAAAAAGTCTCAAGTCTAATCTCCCACTTACATGATAATTTTAGTCTTTATAATGAATAAAATAATATAGCGATAAAATCACATGTTGTACATAAGGATAAAAATAGCCTTTCCCTCTAATTGCACTCTCAGTCAAACTGATTTGACTCATTTTAATTCTCCTTTTGGAACTGTATGACTCCTTTTGTAAATATTAACGTAACCAATGAAAAAGGAATTATGCATGCATAATTTAATTAATGATCTCTCTTGTCTTTTGTGAAAAAATTATCTTTGGCCTTTAGTGAGTATTACATGGGTAAAAGATAAATAGGTTACATAGCTTGTTTTGGTGACATGAAAGAAATAATAATCCCTTTAACTTACCCTTCTCTTCCATGTAAAAAAAGGTGTAATGACCTTGCTATTGAGATGGCTAAGGTTTGAAAAACATCATCCCTTGCCTAATGTTAGCCACATTATATCCTTTGCACATGCAAAAGCATAATTATTTAAACGATATCCAATTTCCGCCTCCTTTTCACATGGGTATATAGCATAACAAAGGGTTTTGAAAGGTAATTAACTATGGTGTGATTACCATAGCTTAGACCTAACTCATGGTCATTCAATTTCGAATTAGGGCTAAACCCTAAATTCTTCCCATTTTGCACTTTGGCCTTTTGGTGAGGCAGCGTTGGAGGCCATGTTGACTGGAGGAGCTCTAAAATTTGTTGGTGGTAGCCATAATTTTGCTTCAGGATATTCTGTTTTAACATTTGAAAAATGAGGCTGCCATTTCCTTATTTGATAGTTCGAGCCCTCCATTGTCTGTGCAATGCAGCCATGATTTTACTTGAGCTTGGACTGCTACTGGTGATTTGTGCTTCCATATTTAACCATACTACCTTTTGCTAGATCTAAATTTTTATTTTCAAGGGCTTACCACCACTTTCTCACTATTGGGTCGAAATGGACTCTGTAACTACTAAATTTTCATCCTTTCTCTTGCCATTATGATGTTTTGGTGGAAATTTTCCCCATTATGTTATGCTTTTATGGCTCAGTTAGTTTTCTTTTTGTTACTCTAGGTTTAGTGGGACTTGGCCATGATGTTTCTCATTCCAATGCTTCATCCATAGCCATCCATTCTATATATTTTTCATTATGGGGCTGTTTATTAGTGGTTAACTACCATTTTTACCTTTCTTGAAGCTCTGCCACCATCGGACAATTTCATGAGCTGCAGTGGTTTTTATTTGAGGTTAAAAAATCTTTAATACTTCCATTTAAATGGTATGAAACTATGGAATTTTCCCTTATTCATTTCTCATCTGTAGTTGTCTCATTTGGTATTTGAGCTGGTCTAAGGGTTTGTTGGTTCCTACATGGCTATGACTTATACCTTATCATGAATATGTCCAACGTTTTGATATGTTAGCTCGCTTCTTTAACATTTTAGCTCTTATTTACACAACCCTTTTATAACTATGATTCCATTACAACTTTGTATGGTATTTATATGGATCACCATTTTCCTTCTTGGGGTATCATGATTTGTTGTAGGTGATTCAAGCTTCTGGCCTTGTGATTTTAGCTTTTCCATATAGCTCGTTTTTCTTGTTAGCTTGAACTATTTGTGTTGTACTCTAGCTTTTGTTTTGGATTTGAAAATTTGGGTATTCATATTATTCTTTGCACTACTTAGTAGTTTCACACATTCAAATGGTTGTATCCCTTCATTGATTTGTACTCTAGAAATCTGAATTGCATAGTCATTCATATTTATGATCTAATGTCTTTGTTGGAAGTATGAAGGAAATCTTGAATTTATAGTTGTAAATCTTCAAAAATAAGTGACTCCATTTTTTGGGCTGAAGATGATTACTCTCTGATAACCTTCCAACTTTGTCATTTAGTGAAGTCCTTTATGTTTTTGTAGCATATTATGCTCTAGATCTATTGATAATTTATTGAACCTTACTCAATAATATGCATTTGTATTATGAGCTCTTGTATCATACCTCCTTTTCAAGATTTGGTTATTGATTGTAACTTGAATTTTAGCATGGTTAACTATCAATGATTATTTTGGAGGATCTGTACCTAGGTCCTACAAAATTATTTGTGTTTTGAAATGTTAGTTCTGTAGCTTTGATTCATTTTTTCCATGAGCTTGTTTTGTACAAAAAGAACTCTAATGAGATCTTTGAACTTCATTGTATGAATGTAGCTTTACTACACCTACTGCTATCATTTTAGAAGATTTTATTACTTATCTCTCCATTTTTATTCGAAGTATGTAATTTGGTTTGAAGTTTTAGAAAATAGATAGAGTTCAACAACAATAAATTTTCTTAAATTCTTACATGAAGAAAATATCTTTTATTTCTACAATCTGCATTCTTGATGGTTGTATATTGTTTATAGAGACTTTGAACTTTCTGTTGAACATTCTTGAAAAGACATTAAAATTCCTTCTTACAAAGCACAATGAATTTTTTCCAAAGATCGAGGTTTTCTCAATTCTTCCTTTGTATTTTTAAACTTTAAACCTGGAAGCTATTTTCTCTTCTAAAATATTGATACCTTTGTAAAATTATGTACTTGAAGTGCTAGAGGTATACTCGAAAGCTTTATATCAAGTATTGATTATGATTTTAGCATCTTAAAATGTCACTATAAAGGGTCTGTGCCTGAGGATTTTTTAAAACTGAAAGTAAAATTTTGAGCATGTATGTTTAATCCTCAAATTTGAATCTGTCTCGTATACTTAAGAAGATTGCTTATGGAATTTTGTATCGTTGTAACCTAATTTTAAAGATCTAGAAAAGTTTTCTTGAAACCTTAATATCTGATCTCAGCCTTTTGTTCCTTTTCCAAAACTACATGGTTGTAAGTAATTTCATTGTGTTGATTTGTAATGGCAAGCTTCTATGAAGTACGTGTATTATTATCTATTAACCATGCTAAACTGTTGTATCTTTATAACTGTATCTTCACACTAAGAAAAAATTTAGAAAAATATAAAAGCCATAGGATTTTATTTTTGTTATCTTGTTGATTTCTTCTTTTAATATGATTTCGAAGATGATATTCTGATAGATTTCTTCTTTACTGTCTTATTTTCAAGCTCATTTTCTAGAAATTCACCTATTTAAAGCTATGAGTATAATAGGCATGAAATATGGAGCTCTAAAATTCCATTTTTATTTTTTCAAGTACAAGGCAATAGATGATGGAGATGAAAAGATAAGCGACGAGGACAACTAGTAGTCAAATGCGGGAAATTATGGATTTTCTTCCTCCTTTATTCATAATTTTACATATGTGTACTTTCATTTATGTACTTGATTTTAGATTTATTCCCACGGGTTGTGTGGGTTCATTTTACTTTATAATTATGAAATAAATGAAAACCTCTTAATGTGATGAGCTGTAATTACTTCCATTTTCATTATTTCTCATTAACATGGTGTTAAATGAATTCTTTGCAAATCATACACACTAGGAAATTTTGATTTAATCATAATTAATGAACTCAAAGTAACTTAATAAAATTGAACTATGAATAAAAGATAAATAGAAACCTACTTCAACCTTGGAAATGGCATGTCCCTTTGAAAGTTTGGGGCAATCCACTTTCCATCTATCCTATCTTTCTTGTCTGTGTCATAGTCTTGCATCGGTTCTTGAAGGGGCTGATGCATGATCATGGCATAGATGTGATATGGAAAGACACCTTAGGTAGAAGGCTGACATTCTGAAATTAACACAATGACAATTCACTTCCTGTAATGCCCACATTTTACACACACAAAAATAACACTACGAATACCGTGTTGGCATAATACTACGTAGCATATCTTCTATATAATTAGATTATTTAGATTAGATGATATCACATTCTTCTTAGATAAGTTGTAACCCCCTCCAGTTATTATGGGGAATATTGTTAAGCCTCGCGGCTATATAATATGTCTTGTGCTTCTGTTTTCAATATGAATAAATAAGAGATATAATATCTCTATTTCGTCTCTTTTATTTTATCCCCACAATCTGGTAAAAAAGAAAATATACAGTCCTCATATGCATGGAAAAGATAATGATGTTGTTTTTATGTTGTAATTCTTCCAAATGTTGGAGGGTGAAGACCCTGCGTGAAAGTCCCTGAAACCTGCGTGAGGATCTATGCTTGTTTCTCAGCATATAGAAGGAGGATAGTGCGTGGAGGTAGAACATAACACCAGCAAACCAGCGTGAAAATATTCCCCTTCTTGTGGCCACGTGGGAGGATTCTCATTGGTATGCATGGAAGTTTATTCCTTGGTGCAATTAAAATATGATATTGCGTGGAGTTTTAGTGCCTAGTGCAAGAGAATTTCTTTGTTGCTTTTAGAAAATTATAAAGGATTTATCTCCTACTACGTGGTCATACTCAAACACTGCGTAGAGATTTACAGCTTGATGCGTGGAGGAGACCAATCATTCACCTGGTGGACTGATCTAAGTGGAGAGTTTACTTTCTATTGTACGTGGATATTTGCAACTTGCACTCATCCATAAACATAGTTCCAACAAAGACATTGGATCTTCCCTCCTTCTAAGCGCTTGCACGTGCCAACCATGAAAGAGGATAATACCAGTATGAAGTAGGAGATTAAGTTCATAAAGAAAGAGAAATATTATTCATGTCTGCATAAAGAGTTAGAGTGGCACGAGGAGAGAAGATTTGGCTACATGAAGCCTGAACATATCCTACTATAGTTAAAAAATAGTACCATTAATTACCCGGAGAAGAAACTTAGAGTCTCTCAAAGCCAATGTTGAATGACAAGCGTGAATATCACGATCGAGACTGGTGAAAGCTGCAACATCAATGAGACTATTGAAAGCCATAACATCAATGAGACTGTTGATAGCTGCAACATCAACTTGCACGCTGAAGAAAATAGTCCAGAAGCCCCTAAAATATTTGGGTTCTATTTTTCCTTGCTCAACGAGCTTCAAAACACAGGCAATCTAGTCTTTGACGAGTGAGTTCGAAAAGGGATTCTTGAATTTTCCCTTTTCGATGTCAGCTTCCAAGAAAAGCAAGTTCGAGATGAACTTGAAGCTGGGTATGATGCCAACTGTGAAGACGAAGAAGAATTCCCCCCAAAGCTTCGTCATCTCTTAGCACCCAAGTATCATGAGCATCCACTAGCTGGTACTTCTCATTAGCGAGTAAAATTTTTAATAACTTCTGAAATAAATAAATAATTTATTATTATTAAGATGTCTGCTCCGAAGTTGCTTCTTTCTGATGCTTAGTTACGTAAAGGGCCAAATTATTCGGCCTGGAAAAAAAATGTGTACAATCCTACAGTTTGAGGGATTATGGAGCATTTTCACAGGGTCTGAACAAGTTCCAAAAAACCCTAATGAGCTCATTAAATATGAGATCGCAAGTGCTAAAGCACTAATGATGATAATGTTGAGTATCACTGATGACGTGCAACCACATGTTGGGGATGCAAAGATACCGAAGGAGGCATGGGACAAGGTTGCTGCCATCTTTGAGGTGAAGAATAAGACTAAGGTTCTCCATCTTCAGTCAAAATTGCATACCCTATCTATGGGATCCGATGAGAATGTTGAGGAGTTCTTACATCGATTTTCTGAGCTGTGAAGGGAGTTAATAGCTCTTGGTGAGAAGGTAGAAGATACGATTATGGTTCCGTTCACCTTGAGATCACTCCCTTCTCATTTTCAAGTCTTCATTATGACACTGAATGTATCCAACAGGGTAGTGACATTCAAATAACTCGTGAACTTATTGGAGAAGGAAGAGGAAATTAATTCATTCCAAGATGAGGGCCAGGGAAAATCCCTTTTCTCAAGGCCCCAACGTGGCCAGAAGAATCGAAAAGGTCCCCCAATGAAGCAATCTCAAGCAGATCAAAATCAAAAGTTGCAAGCTCAAAAGTCCAAGTGATGGTGTCAAATATGTAAAACCAATACTCATGAAACTGATCATTGCTAGTATAATGGCTTGAAACATGGGTCTTTAAGTCAAACAAACACATCAGGACGTGGTGATTTTCAAAATTCCAAACGACATCCCCACCAGAGAAAGCAGGAGGGACATCTCGTTGCCCAACAAGATGATGACTCTGATGAGGAGACATCAGAAGGAGCCAATTGTGGTAAGAACCTTGTACTCGTCTCTCAAACTTCTCAGCCCATGAAGAAAGTATGGTTGATAGACTCCAGTGCAAGTAACCATATGTCTGGTGATAAGAAACTATTTGATTCTCCGAACGAACAACCCATTGGATATCGGGTTCAGATAGTAGATGACAAAGAGTACAGTGTAGAAGGAATAGGAAATGTCACCATTCCTCTGGGATCACAAAAATGTACACTTACAAAGGTACTATATGTTCCTGGCTTGACCAACAATCTCTTATCAGTAACTCAGCTCCTGAATCATCAGCTAAAGGTAGAATTTCTTGTCCAAAATGGCATTAAATCATTCTTAATCTCTAGACAAGGTATGTTTATTGCTAGAGCATTTATTAAAGATAAGTTATTTAGTTTAGATACTATTTCATCTTCTGCAGTAGCTTTATCTACCTCAACAATAGAATCTACAGCCCTCTAAAATTTTAGATATGATCACTTTTCGGTTAGTTCATTGCATCAGATGAGTTCAAAATAAATGGTCCATGGACTACTCAAATTGTCCAGTTCCTTTCCTATTTTCCCTAGCTATCTTGCAAGAAAACAACACAGGGATCCATTCCAGGTGAGCACCTTCCATGCTAAGAAGCATCTAGAGGTAATTCACATCGATCTGAATGGCCTGTTGCCTGCTTCATTTTCAAGATACAAGTACTTCTAACTATTCGTGGATGACCACTCTTGCAAGATGTGGGTTTTTTTCTTGAAGAAGAAAACTGAGGCTCTTCAACATTTCCAAAATTTCTATCATCATGTTTTGAAAGAGATCGGATAACCACTTCTTCTACTTCACTCAGATCGAGGGGGGAATTCACATCAAAGAAGTTCTTGGCCTTCCTAAACCAATAAGGTGTTAAGTAGAACCTAAGTGCTCCCTACACACCCCAGAAAAACAAAATTGTTGAGCGTCGCAATCGCACAGTGATGGAGATGGCTCGTTGCATGCTAACAACAACAAAGCTAGAGGAACGCTATTGGGCTAAAGCAATATAGATAGTTGTATATCTTCTCAACAAGGCACCAACAAATATTCTACAAAATAAAATGCCAGAAGAGGTATGGAGTGGTAGAAATCCATCAATTTATCATTTACGAGTATTTGGTTGCACAACATACATGCATGTCCCAGCTCAGAAGAGAAAGAAGTTTGATCCAAAGACGATCTCATGCATCCTACTTGGCTATACAAAGAAAATATAAGAGATTCGAGACGTGGTTTATGACGAGTCATCCTTTGACTCAATAGTGACAATTATAGAACCATTACCAACCACCTCTCACTGACTAGTCTCTGAATTAGATGATCATTCAGAAGAGACTACTCAAAGAAGAGATTTGCTGCCAAGAGAGCTATTTGTTGACCTTGGAGAACTGGAGAATGTGACTCCAAATCAATCCACATGGAAACAACACAGTTATTCTCAAAAGCAACCAATTTCACGTCTGAAGTGGGTACAAAGCACCATCAAGGACTCACATTTGCAGCAACTCCTAGATACATCATCCAGAGTCAAAACAGGGAATCAAATAAGAAATGAGGTAAATGTTTCCCTCACGAGTTCACTGATTGATAGATCTGAGACTGATAATGTTCGTGAAGCACTCAGTCAACCTCAATGGAAGGAAGCCATGGATAGAGAAATTTACTCACTCAAGAAAAATAGGACATGGGAACTTGTCGATCTACGTACATGAAAGAAACCTATGGGCTGCAAATGGGTTTTCAAGACAAAATATAAGGAAGATGGATCCATTGACAAACACAAAGAACGACTTGTAGGAAAAGGATATTCTTAGTAAAAGGGCATCGACTATGAAGAAACCTTTGCACCCACTATGAAGATCAATACCATAAGATTTTTTTGTACACTTGAAACATAGAAAGGATGGAGACTTCATCAAATGGACATCAAGAGTTCTTTCCTAAATGGTGATTTGAAAGAAGAAGTGTACATGACCCAACCTGAAGGTTTTTTTGATGAAGAATATCCTAAGAAGGTATGTCCTCTCATAAAATCATTGTATGGAATGAAACAAGATCCAAGGGCATGGTATATCAAGATCAATGATCACCTTTTATAGCATGGGTTCACTCGAAGTCCCTCAGATTCCAATTTGTATATAAATAAGGTAGGAAAAAAAAATTCATTCTTGTTGTGTATGTGGATGATCTTTTGATCACTGGTAATTCAGAAGATCGGGTTGATATTGTTATAAATGATCTCCAAAGAACCTTCGACATGAAATATTTGGGGCTACTACATTATTGTCTTGGCTTGGAGATATGGCAAAAGGAGCATCACATTTTTGTCTCCCAGATAAATTATGCTAAGACACTCCTCAAAAAATACAGAATGTCATACTATAAACCTATATCCACTCCCATGGAGAAATGCTTGAAACTTTCAAGATTCCAGGACTCATCTCAAGTAGATGCTACTATCTATAGGCATTTTGTTGGAGGGATCATGTATTTGACATATACTAGACCAGATTGTCAACTATCTTTCTAGGTTCATGCAAGAGCTGAAGAAATTTCATTAGACTGTAGAAAAGCATGTTTTGATATATGTTCAAGGAACAATTGATTATGGTCTAGAATATAAGAAGAATTATTAATTCTTCTTACAGGGATACGTCGACTTAGACCACGCCAGATCTATTGATGACAGGAAGTCAACCACAAGATACATTTTTCATCTTGGATCAGGACCTATCTTGTGGATAAGCAAGAAGAGTAATATAGTTTCTATCTCAGTCACAGAGGAAAAATATCGTGCCACACGAGGAGATGTGTGTGAAGCGATATGGTTACATTACATTTTGGATGACCTGGGAATTCCTAAAAAATAGTCACCTTTTCTCTATTACGAAAATCAGAGTGTGTTGAAGCTCGTGCAAAATATAGTTTTTCATGAATGCACAAATCATATTAATATTGATTGTCATTTCATTCGAGAGCACATCTTAGACCATCACATTTAGCTTCAGTATTGTCCTACAGAAGTACAAGTTGCCGAGATTCTCACAAAATCTCTTGGAAAACTGAAATTTAAACTTTTCAGGGGTCACATTTCCAAGAATGGTGTAATAAGGGTGGGAATGTTGGCATAATACTACATAGCATATCTTCTATATAATTAGATTATTTATATTAGATGATATCACATTCTTCTCAGATAAGTTGTAACCCCTTCCAGCTATTATGGGGAATATTGTTAAGCCTCTCCGCTATATAATATGTCTTGTGCTTCTATTTTTAATATGAATAAATAAGAGATATAATATCTCTATTTACTCTCCTTTATTTTCTCCCCACATATCGGAACAAATTTTATTTTATTTTTTTGACTTACATTGTTATTTACATGACACCACATGACAACGCAAGGTATCTCTTAGGACAACACATAACACATCATATTCTGGCACAACCCTTATCCCATATAGATAACATGAATAATAGATGATGCACATCGAGGCCACCTTTTCCCAAATCACAAAACACAACACAATGATTCAAGTACATTATGACTCCCGTATAGACACCATCCATGGCAAAATTTTCCTGGTTTACATATTTATTACATTCATATTACGATATTGACCTTATTTTCTTGGAAATCACTTATCAATTATTTTATAATTACACTATATTATCTTTACTTTATTTAACATTTCACTAGTAGTAATCCCATCAAACAATTTCTGATTTCCCTCATCACACCAGAATGTTGTAACCTAGTTATTGGTATGAACATATGTACGTACATGATCCTTTTAGTATTTGTTCCAAGGATTCATTTTTTAAGTTACATGTTCGATTGGATTTTCCATTTATCTTAGTTGCAACAAGGGAGGTTCTCATGAAGAAAAGGAAGTATATTGATTTAAGAGTAGATAGATTTCACGTTCTTTTCATATTAGCATTTAAGTTCTAAGGTTAATCTATTTTTTTTACGTTATGACAAGTAACCATTTATCTTATCTACTTCACTAATTTTCTTAGCTATCAACCAAATTTTTATTCTTGGGCAATAACTATTAGATGCATGATAACAGGAGACATTCAATTCATAAATTTTACCCACCTTACTAAAGGTCATAACTAGAATAATTGAACACCCTTATCTCCATAAATCATCTTATAACTCTAGGTACATTTGACACTTCTTGTATGAAGCCGACACTATTATTTGAGAGGAGGTTAAAGGGTATTCACACTTAGTATTCTCATGTGTAGGTATCTAGAATGATAAGACTTGTTTGAATAATTTAGATTCATCTTAAAACAATATCACTTAGTTTGATTTAACTCAGTGTTGTGAAGTTTGTTAAGTAACCCATTTGATTAATAAGGACATTTTTATGCTCATGAGAACCACTTGTTCTACATCATAGGGAATTGATTCCAAAAACAAGATCACCTAGTTTCACAACGTATATCCATTATGCAAACTAGGAAAATTGGGGAACAAGGGGAGTACTCCTTCATTTAAAGGACTACGACTAACATTAAGGGATCACACATTGTGGATTTATGACCCTCACCACATGATGGTTTAAACACATTATATGAGTAATCTAAAATTTTATTTTCTTCTAGCACATCAATTATGGTTACATTCCTAAAAATTAATCAAACATTAAAAGGTTGTTATGTCTCACAAATAAATCTTAATATTGCACCATTTGATAACCCAAACTGACAATTTAGATTGGGTATCGAGTTCATTTTCTGATCCTGAAATCTTAAAAGTGACTTATAAGGCTAGCTCACAATCTTCGCAACTCAACAAGTATGTTGGTTCTAAGAGGATTGTACACTATGCTTAATGTTGGATTTCCCATAGTATTATACCTTATGAAAAAAAATAACATTCTCCTTATTACACACCCATGATTACCAATCCTATATGGGTACCACATACTCTAGATAATTTTTGACCATGTCATTCCTAACCATCAGATTCATGACGATGCCGCTAAGCATGCAAGCTATGATGATAAAATAAAACTTGGGATCTTATTTACCTAAGTCTAGAAGGTGTCATTGAGTGTAAGGATATTAAGTTCATTCCTAAGATCTTGGTTTTCTATGGAGAAAGAGAAATCACACATGTAAGAGTAGTTAAATACGCATGAATTTAATACTAGGGTTGAGCTATTTCTGGATAGATTTATTTATTACATTTTCAAAGTAAGAAACACCACATACCATTTATTTAATCATCCATTGCACACTGGAATTGCACTATATTCTATTAAATTCAATTTTGTTTAACACACTCATCCAACCTTTTAAATTACAATTTTTGGAATCAAAATAACACCCATGTTTAGATGGAACATTCCCCTTAAACACTAGTATCTTAAAAATATTACAAAAATACATTAATAAACCTTTCAATACTTTGCACAAATGAAAAAATATCCTCTACAATATCAATTAACATATATATTTAACCCCCTTTTTACCATATGCATAAATTTGAACCAAAAGTAACACATTTAGTTAAATGCACAATTCCCCAAAGCACCCCTAAATCTAGCTTTTTATTCATGTTACCAAATTTCAATAAATGAGTCTTTACTGTAACATAACAGTATATAAAAATTTAGTTCCATTAACATACATAAATTACAATAATATACAATGAATCACAACCACATGCCATTTCGCCATCTTACTTTCTTCCTGCAAAATCATGTCAACATGAAATTAGTGATAAATCGTTGGCATGTGATCCACATAGATCTAGCATAATTAACATTTTTAAGTTTCATGTTTACATAATAATAATTTGCATTCGAAGGTAGAGGGTCAGAGATGCATATTCATTTCATTTCATTTCACTTCATTTCCTAAACAAGGAGAGAGAAAGAGATATGGAAAGAGATAACCACTATTTTTCCAGAAGTTTCAATTTCACACAAAAAGTCACTTGATAGAATTTTAGAACAGATATCTTACAAGTGTTAACAAGTTTCCACAAGGAGTTTAATAACCTGACGAGGGTTCCTAAAAGTTTCTTTTTTATGTTTTCATGTTAGTTACAAAAATGTTCAATTTAGGCTCAAAGGCTAAGAACCCACTTTCAAATGTTGTCTTTTGGTGAGAAAATATACCATGCAAGTAAGTTTCTACATGTCCTCTCTATACAGTGAAGAATTCCTAGGAACTAATGGAATTCATAACTAGCGAATGGTTTACAATTGGTGGAAAGTTTTTGCGAGGCCATCAATCATAATTCACCTTGGTGTAAATGATCAAAAGTTAGCTCAAGGTCTTAGAAGAACCACATCCAAAACTGACGTTCAATGGATGAATGTAAAATGTAGAAATTTCCTACAAGTTTCCCTTATATATGGATGAATTCACTAGTGTCGACGGGGTACTGAGAACTACCAAACAGTTTTCAAATGGTGGTAGGTTTTCTAGGAGCCACCGGTCCTAATTGGTCTAGTTTGACCTAGTAAAACTATGACTAGAGGCCTACAAGATTGCCTTTTTCTGAATCTATCAAAAAGAGTTTTTTTCTCCCTAAACATGAAGGTTCCAGGAAATTGTCTAGTAAAAATACTGGAGGTTTGTGAAGGGTAGATAATCATTTCATTGTACAGGATTCAAACGGTGAGCCGATACGAAAACCCAACTTTTCAATTTTAACAACTTCCTAAGAGCGAAAATGGGGTAACATGGCTCCTAGAGGAGCAACAAAGAGCGTATAAACAGTCTATTAGGGTTGAACTTAAATCCTGACGCAAGTCTCCTCTTAACAAAGAACACAAACGAGACTTTACATCCCCTTTTTGGGTTTCAGAAGGTTTCTTTGTAGGTATACGAATATCATGATTTACTATCTTTTACAATTGAATGGTTGGTGGGTTTATGAGGGAACAAATTCAACTTGACGATAAAAGGGTGTTATATCTATCTAATATGGTTACGAAGTTTTCCAAATCATGTCTGAAGGAGGGTTTAAGATTGTGCTTGACTACCAAGTGTTATTCGGGTTGCATAAGTACCAGATGAAATTTTACCATTTTGCCAAAACAAGTTTATATAAAATAGTCAAATGTATGCTAAACCAATGGTTTTTAAATTTATTACTCTGCAAATGAAAAAAACCAATATACGAGAATTATGAAGGATAAGGTGAGATGAAACATGTCTAGAATTGATCGACAATAGAAATTAAGTGGTTTTGGCGTTCCATCTGCTAGTGGTAGTTGCTAGAGAGATGCTGAAACCTTTTTCACTAAGCCCATCTCATACATCTTATTTAATCCTCCATAATGCAATAATTTCCCAGATTTTCTCAACTGCATTTGAAACACAAGATGCTATACCAAACCACTATCATTTTGTTTTCGGATTTACTGACTTGACATTTCTTTTTCCATCTTTCCCATTTGTTTCCTTCTGCTTGAAATTTAACTTTAATAATATATCACAAAACACATTTTCTAAACATAAATTATTTTTCGGTGCCTTGGGTTTATTTATCTTGCGATTAGCTATGGATGAAGGGGTTGATTCAACCATTTCCAAATTTTCTAGACAATCGAAAGAAGCTTCAACTGGTGGTGCAGGTGTATAAATATCCACTATTGACCACTTATTCTGCATCCTTGATTGTTGTCTATGTATTTTACATTACTTTATATGAATATCAGATGCTTGGGTAAGGCAGTCATCTATGTGGGCATTCACAGTTGTGATTGTGATAGATGTGAATGTTTTACAAACTCGCAAAAATTTGACTCCACAAAATTCATTATCGCTCATGTAAGAAGAACCATGCCTAACCGACTGAGTTCTTATTACCTACAAATTCAGATTATCAAATTTTTCTTCTATCAGATTGTAGAAAGATTGACCTTGATTATACATGTTCTTCTGCCACTTCTATATCTCTCTTGGCCTTTATTGAATCTTCACAGATAAACATATCGCTAAACGAATTGTATTCGCTTCCTATTGAATGAGATGTGAAATTATGTACCTGTATATCAATGTCCAGTTTTCCATTCTATTTTTTTTGGATGGAGCCTTTCCATTTTTGTGTAGTCCTAACAGTTGTGGGTCTCTCCCACCATCTAAATTTGAAGTAAATTTTAGTATTGAAGTGGTGGCTCTAACGAATGTTGGCACTACCGAACTCACGTGGTGGCCATAATCATTCTGGTTTTCATCTCTATTTCCTCGTCTCCTCAAATTGTCCTTCCTCTTTCCACTTTTGTCATCATATCCCAAATTTTTGAATCTACTAAATTTCCTTATTTCTTCTTCAAGATGTTTGGAAATCCTTGATTCCTTGTCTTTAAATGGGTCTAGAGACCATAATCCAGACAATATTCATTGTAGTATTTTCCAACTCAATACCATGACCCTCCAGGTTGTGACATGAGACCCCATGGAACTGTTCTTTGCCATCAATTTACACACAAGGTTGAGATTCCCTCTATCCCTAATTAAGCATGTCTAGTTGTGGAAGAAGTGGATTTCCTCCACTCAAATTCTCCTAGAGCAAACTCTTTGAGAAAGATCAACATTTCCTAATGTCAACATTTCTAACTTTTCCAAAATATTCATGAATGGAGGAACCTTGGCATAAGACATTGGGATAACAAGAACCATAGAACCGAATTTTGAATAAATTAGGAGGATTTTTGAACATTGAAGGATTACTGTGATCAGATTTCTTGAGGAGGATAAGAACCTCCTAGGCATTTTCAACTGCTTTGTGCCTGCGATTTGGGCACAGTGTGTTAGCATACATTGCATAGTTCATATTTTAGGAGTGTTTGTTTTGTTTTATCCCTTTATTATATCTTCCTTGGTGCATTCCATTATTCTCTCACCTTCTTCCAAATCTTCCTCCTTCAGTTTAGGGGAATGTAGTTGGTTATTTCTCCTATATAATGTAAATGCTTCTTCATAATAAAATCAATGTGTGTAGAGTACTTCACTCCACATTCTTGTCTCCTATCTGCCTCCTACATGTTGGTATCAGAGCAGCAAATAGTCCTCTGGCCTGTGGGAAAAAAAATCAAACATTGAACATCCCATTGTGGTTATAAGAACCTTGTACTCGTCTCTCAAACTTCTCAGCCCACGAAGAAATTCTGGTTGATAGACTCTGGTGCAAGCAAGCATATGTCAGGTGAGAAGAATTTGTTCAATTCACTACACAAAGAACCAACTGGAGATCGAGTTCGGATAGCGGATGATAAAGAGTACATTGTAGAAGGAATAGGGAATGTCACCATTCCTCTAGGACCACGAAAATGTACACTTACAAAGGTACTATATGTTCCTGGATTGACTAGCAACCTCTTGTCAGTTACTCAGCTCTTGAATCATCACCTTAAGGTAGAATTCCTTTTTTAAAATGGCATTAAATCATGCTTAATCTCCCGACAAGGTACGGTTCTTGCTAAAGCATTTGTAAAAGACAAGTTATTTGCTTTAGATATTATTTCATCTTATGCAGTAGCTTTATCTACTTCTACAATAGAATCAACTACCCTATGACATTTTAGATATGGACACTTGTCGGTCAGTTCATTACACCAAATGAGTTCAAAAGAAATGGTCCATGGACTACCAAAATTGTCCAGTTCCTTGCCTATTTACCCTAGTTGTCTTGCAAGAAAACAACACAGAGATCCGTTTCAAGTGAGCACCTTCCATGCCAAGAAGTGTTTGGAGGTAGTTCATACCACTCTGAATGGCCCATTTCCTACTTTGTTTTCAGGATACAAGTACTTCCAATTGTTCGTGGATGACCACTCTCACAAAATGTTGGTATATTTCCTAAAGAACAAAAGTGAGTCTCTTCAACATTTCCAGAAATTCTATCATCATGTTGTGAAAGAGACTGGACAACCACTTCTTCTACTTCACTTAGATCGAGGGGGGGATTTACATTAAAGAATTTCTTGGCCTTCCTGAACCAACATGACATTAAGCAGCACCTGACTGCTCCCTACACGCCCCAACAAAATGGCATTGTTGTTCATCTCAATCACACAATGATGGAGATGGCTCGCTGTATGCTATCAACTACAAAGCTAGAAGAATGCTATTGGGATGAAGCAATACAAATGGCTGTATATCTTCTCAACAGGGCACAGACAAAGATTCTATAGAAAAAAACGCTAGAAGAGGTATGGAGTGCTAGAAAGTCATCAATTTCTCATTTGTGAGTATTTGGTTGCACAACATACATGCATGTCCCATCTTAGAAGAGAAAGAAGGTACAACCAAAAACACACCTGTGTATCCTTCTTGGCTATAATACTACCTCGAAGGCCTATCGTCTCATGGATCCTAAGAAAAATAAAATATACGAGATTCGGGACGTGGTTTGTGACGATTCATCCCTTGACTCAATAGTATCAACAGAAGAACCACTTCCAACCACATCTCACCGATTTGTATCCGAATCAGATGATGAGCCAGAAGAGACTACTCAGAGAAAAGAAATGTTGCCAGGAGAGCTATTTGTTGACCTTAGAGAACTGGAGAATGTGAATTCACATCAATCCACATGGCAACAACACAACTCTCCTCAAAAGTAGCCAAGTTCTCATCCGAAGTGGGTATAAAGCACTATCAAGGACTCACATTTGCAACAACTCCCAGATACATCATTCGGAGTCAAAACAAGGACTCAAACAAGAAATGAGGTAAACTTTACACTCATGAGTTCACTGATGAATAGCTCCGAGCTAGATAATGTTCGTGAAGCACTCGGTCAACCTTAGTGGAAGGAAGCCATGGATACAGAATATGACTCACTCATGAAAAATCAGACATGGGAACTTGTTGATCTACCTACAGGAAAGAAACCCATAGGCTGAAAATGGGTTTTCAAGACAAAATATAAGGTAGATGGATCCATCGACGAAAATAAAGCATGACTTGTAGCAAAAGGATATGCTCAGAAAGAGGGCATCGACTATGAAGAAACCTTTGCACCCACTGCAAAGACGAAGACCATCAGATTAGTTTACACACTTGCAGTACAGAAAGGATGGAGACTTCAGCAGATGGACGTCAAGAGTGCTTTCCTAAAAAGTGATATAAAAGAAGAAGTATACATGACCCAACCTGAAGGATTTCTTGATGAAGAGTAGCCTAAGAAGGTATGGCGTCTCATCAAATCACATTACAGACTGAAAAAAACTCCCAAGGCATGGTATATCAAGATCAACGATCAGCTTTTGTAGCATGGGTTCACTTGTAGCCCCTCAGATTCCAATTTGTATATAAAGAAGGTAGGCAAAGAAATTTTCATTCTTGTTGTGTATGTAGATGATCTTGTGATCATTGGAAGTTCAGAAGATCAAGTTGATATTGTAAAGAATGATCTCAAAAGAACCTTCAACATGACAGATTTGGGGCTACTACATTATTGTCTTAGCTTGGAGATATGGCAAAAGGAGCATCACATTTTTGTCTCCTAGAAAAAATACACCAAGACACTACTGGAAAAGTACAAAATGTCTGACTGTAAACCTATATCCACTCCCATGGAAAAAGGCTTGCAACTTTCAAGATTCCAGGACTCACCTCAAGTAGATGCTACTCTCTACAGGTAATTTGTTGGAGGACTCATCTATTTAACATATACCAGACCAGATCTCTGCTATGTTGTCATCTATCTTTCCAGGTTCATGCAGGAGCCAAAGAAATGTCACTGGAATGCAACAAAGCATGTTTCGAGATATGTCCGAGGAACAACTGATTATGGTCTAGAATATAAGAAGAATGATCAATTCTTCTTACAGGGATACGTCGACTTGGACCATGCTAGATTTGTTGATGACAGGAAGTCAACTACATGATACATATTTCATCTCGGATATGGACCTATCTCGTGGATAAGCAAAAAGCATAGTGTTGTTTCTATATCATCCACAAAGGAACAATATCATGCCACACGAGGAGTTGTGTGCGAAGTGGTATGGTTACATCGCATTTTGGATGACCTGGGAATTCCTGAAAAATAATCACCTATTCTCTATTGCGACAATAAAAGTGTGATGAAGCTCGTTCAGAATCCAGTCTTTCATGAAAAAACAAAGCATATTGAAATTGTCTGCCATTTCATTCGAGAGAACGTCTTGAACTGTCAAATTTAGCTCCAGTACTATCCTACAGAAGCACAAGTTTCTGACATTCTCACTAAATCTCTTAGAAAAGTGAAATTTGAACTTTTCAGGGGTCATATTTGCAAGAATAATGTAATAAGGGGGGGAATATTCGCATACGATGCATAGTTCATATTTTAGGAGTGTTTGTTCTGTTTTATCCCTTTATTCTCTCACCTTCTTCCAAATCTTCCTCCTTTAGTTTAGGGGAATGTAGTTGATTATTTCTCCTATATAATGTACGTACTTCTTCATAATAAAATCAATGTGTATAGAGTACTTCACTCCACATTCTTCTCTCCTACCTACCTCCTACATAATGGCCATCGCTACTTTTTGACTTCTAAATTAGGTAGAGTATATCTCTACATTTTAAAATCTCAAAACAAACAAAGATGACTCTCGACCAATTCCAACTTCTAACCTAAATATGAATCCTTTGAAAGACGAAACCAACCTCAACATATTCTAAAAGAAGTTGCCTCATCCTTTTATTTGGTCAAATGCTTCAAGTATCTAGTCACTGCTAAAATTGTAACTTTTCCCTGGGTTTTCAGCGAATTAATGCCTTTGAATCTCAATTAAAGTGTTTGTATTATTACACATAAAAAGTGGCAGGTTTGAAGGGACACCATGCTCTGACCAGTGTTGCACGCCATAAAACTTCCAACTACCCCTTAATTTCTACCATTACTACCAAATCCCTTTCTTTTTTATTATTTATTTATTTATTTATTTTTTATTTTTTATTTGATGTAGCACTACACTTCATTTTTTCCATAGTTAGGCCCCTCAAACCAATCCCTGCAATATGAGAAACCAAGTTTCAAGTTGACCTCTCACAAAGGTGTGAGAAATGTTAACATTTAATAAGTCAAACACCATCCAACTTTTTAGAAACACATAACCCTACCATACTTACAAGAATTGTGACTTTTGAGAGGTCGAATGCGAGGGAAAAATCCCATTTGACCAAGAAATGAAACCCACCTACCCATTTCTTGGTCAACCACTAGTCAACAAGTGAGTAGAGGTGAAATAAGAAAAATTAGGGCAGTAGGCCTAAGATCAAAAACCATGTATGGGCTTCATAACAGCCAATAGAATCAATTTTAGCATGCATTTTATCCCCGAGCTCACCGTTTCAACCATTGTGATGTTTGTTGATCATGTGGCATCTAGCGAAACATCTTCTATAGATCTGTAGGCTGCCCACTTGCAGGTGAGCCATGCATTCGGCTCTATCAATTCTATCATGGACATATCAAAGATTTTTTTTATCAACATATGTTATGAAGTTGTAAATCAACTCAAAACACCATTAAAATTGTCAATTCCTTGTCATGTGTTAGAGTTGGCCACCTTTCTTCCAATACTATGCATGGCCTAACAACCTAATTACCCTCTTTGAACAAAATAAAAAAGAATAAAATAGAAAAGAGTGCACTTTTTAGCCGATAGGCCTTCCTAAAGTCAGTTATCTTTATAACTCCAATCTTCATTGTCATTGTCACCATCAAAATATTTTTAATTTTATTTTCAAAATAAAACCATTCAAATTCATAACGTTGTAGTGCAAAGGAAAGATGGGAAGACATATAAGTGGGTTGTAACGCCTTGCATGAGACCCTAAGAACAACCTAGGGTTAACTAGAAAAACTATGGAATATTTTTTTTGAAAAGCATGCCCACAATAGTTTTTGCAAACTACAACTGCCACGATTAATATTTCTAAGGTCAATTATATTTAATAATAAAATTTACTCTATAAATTACACAATATTTAAATCTCACATTAAAATTTTAATACAGTATAATTAGTCGAATCATGGTTAAATTCTCTCTAAGTCTTAATTTAACAAACAATTTAAATTCCTACTGTATAGTTAAATATTCCCCGTGGGATGTTTAGGGTAACACTGGGCCATTGCAATTAAATACCCAAGGTTGTTTAATTTCTACAATGTTGAAACAACTAGCAAGGTCCCTCCTTTAATATTGGGTTAAGATAATAAACACTTCCTTACCCCATAAGTAACCCCTTAAAAAGTCAACCCATATTTTTGAAATTAAAACATTTAAATTAAAAGGTAATTTCCACTCACCCACTCTCCACCTACTTTTTGTAAGGATGAATCTCATCCCTTGGATGGATTCAATTAGGACCCTTAGATGAGGAAAAAGGGCAACTAACCCTAAAACATGCTTATGAAGGGCTTCTTTCTCTTTTCATTTGGCTCATTTTCTGTCTTTTGTTTTGTAGGTTATTGGAGGAGGAAGAGAAACCATTAGAGGCCATTTCAAGCTCTTGGAAGAGTCTTACAAGTTTCATTTATTTACTTATTTTGTTTACACCCTCTCTTATGGTTTCAATGCATTTGTATATTTTATTTAGCTTAGTTTTCTTGGGTTTGCCCAAATGGGCTTGTGGGTTCCTTGCCCATTTTGATAACGTTAATATTTGGATTCATATTTATATTTTGCCATTCAGGGCATGAGATAAATATATTATTATATATATATAATATTATATTTTTAATTTCCAGGTTCACCCATAATGGGATATATAGAATATCCGATAATATATAATAATATATGCATATATAATATATATATATATATATATGCATGCATAGGGGGGAACGAGTCAGGTTGCAGGTTCCAAGCACATACCGTGGAAACAATAAATATAAAATTGCGTAGGTTTTGAGACTATACAGCTGCAATATACATGGGGTTAAAGTAATCGCGCAGGGGAGGGGTCGGTGATGCCAATTACCACGGTGGAGTTAGTATTAAATGGGTTGCGGGTTGGGGTCACCGACCCCTCCCCACCCCACATCCATTTACTTACCACAAAGTGGCCGTAGCCAAAAAAGGTTTAAAATTAATTCAAACAACTTTTAAATTCCTACTTTTATCTAATGCAAATATATATATATACTAATATATATATATATATATATATATATATATATATATATATATATATATATATATATATACCACTATTAATATTATATCTTAGTAATAATATTATAATATTAGTAATATATATAATAATAATGCGTAGGTAATTAGTAATATAAAAACTAGTAAAAATAATGGATATTATTGGCAGATTTACATATTATTATATATTAGTATTTAACATTATTATCATATCTTCTAAGATTGATAGAAGTTATTATGGTAATCAAGTATTAGTTACTAAATTTAAAATGTCCTTATTAAAGTTGGGTAGTTTTGTTTTTGAATAAGAGGCATGAGAAGAATAAAACTCAAATTTTAATTATTAATATATCAAGATCATAATGGCTTTATAAGTAATGTTCCTAATATCTTACTAGTAATTTTAGCAAAATCCAAGAGGCTAAAGCTTATACTTGTAAATGGGTAGCTTCTTCTCTCCACTAGATTGGTGGGAATTCAGCTATTCCATGTGACTAATGAAAGACAATTTGAACATTTTAGCTCTTCCATCCACTTGGATTAAATTTACCATTTTCTTTCATGTACTAGTAAGAGAATGAAATTAGTTTAACTCTTCACAACTGTATAAATTTCATGGAATGCAATAAAAGTAATCTATTTTTTTCTTCTTTTTTTTAAACTACTATTTTCTAACCATTCACATAAACAATTATAACCAAGTTTTTTTTCAAATGAATCTTAACACTGAGAGCTACTAACTTTCCAATGGTTTTTTTTTTTTGAACTAGAACAACATACTTTTGTGGGAGTAAATGAACTTCAATGGAATGAATTATTTCCTCTTTAAAAGCTTCTTTTCTATCTCAACAAATAACTTTACAAACACAATTCTTTCCTTTCCTTATAATATACAACTCAAATTTGAAGTCCAATAATCAAAACAACCTTTTTTTTATTCACAAACACTCATACAATGTCTTCCACTTGAAGTGGGAAGAACCTATAAGAATGAAAGCTAAAAGGAATACAATATTACAAGTCTTCCACCCTAAGTGGGAATAAGAAGAAGGTTTTCTCACAAGGAAATATTTCTTGAGGACACCAACAAAGCTCCATGCTACACATCACCAAAAAGAGAAACCCACCATGTTTCATTTGATCACAACTAAAAAGGGGGGAGAGAGGCAAACACTCTCCACCCAACCAAGAATTCCAATGAGAAGGAGAATATATCCTCGTCATTGGCCCCTGATCCCCAACCATGTTGTAATGAAAAATGGATTCAACTCATAGCAACAAAACAAGCTTCCACATCATAATACAAGATTAAAAAACTATACCAAAATCCAACCAATACAACTACAATCACACAGAAGAAAGAAAAAAAAATACACAAGCTTCATCATGCAAAAGCCAAAGGAGTAAGATCTATGGGGAGGTCACTTATGCCTCCCAATGGGAAATGGGTGCCCACCTACAAACCCTCCAATAAATATCTCAAAACCCCTACACACTCTTATTCCTCCCTCAAGTAACCTCTTATACCTCCCACATTCTCTTATGCTCCCTACA